>OX418220.1:9024213-9419320 GCA_948455865.1 Conomelus anceps
TCATCAGTATGTGTGTAACACTTAGCGAGCTCAATCTATTTATGTCCGGAGGGGGATTTTGTTTACCGTTTTTATCTCATTATCAGCTCTAGTTCAATGGAGAGCATTGCCAAAGCAGATAGTTTCTCTTTAGTCTTGTGCTTGCAAACATCTCTCAACATTCATGCAATTTATACATTTTTTCAATAATGCAAGCAGAAAAACTGGCAGCATCATATCTTGGTGGATTTAAAAATGACAAAAAAAAAAATCTTTCAAAATGCATATTATTAAATATTTATGTATAATTGACAGTTGAAATTATTTTGATAAATCGCTTGTTTCATCAGCTACAACAGCCAAGTATTTAGTTAGCCCCATTTCAGTAGAAATTTTTTCATGACAAACATGTAACATTAATTGTAAAGTTAAAAAAGTTCATTTTGAATCATCTTTGAGGATGCTATGAAAACTATCATCTTCTCTAACTGATTTCTCAACATGTAGCTAACCTAGCCTTTTAAAAAACTCTCACCATGACTAAGTAGGTAGAGTCAACTCAAACACCGCAGAAACGAATGATTATAATGTTCAACACATGGTTCTGTTTCACTTGCCAACCAATGTTTCTTTAGTAAGCACTGTCCAATTGATGAACTATATCATTCTTCTCTTATGATACATGCTTAAGACTATTTGAAATATTGGAACAGGGAGTTTCATGTTTTCCATTCGTATTGTTAAATGCTTAAAAATGTTTGAATCTACTTTTCGACCAAGGATCTTCTCTATTGAACACATGGGATACAATAAGTACAACTTTTGTATCACAGTCTAAAAGCCGAATTGTAACTCTCCCTTTTGAATCGCCGGCTGAATTAAGAAAAATTTCAAGATCTGACCTAACCAATATCAATTCTTTTCTGGTTTGGAGACAGATAAAATATAGTATTCTGTAAACTTGAAATATGAATCATGATTTTACAATTGGCTTGAAAAGTTTCACACCCACAGCGACTAGCGTTGCAATAGTATGATACTAGCAATTATCGCGGTACTAAAATCAACACGCTCTGACAACAAGCAACTACAGCTTGTACAGTCGTTAATAACTATGCTATGTTATTTCTCCATATACGAGTCGCATCTTAGGTGGTTGTAATGCTTCTGCAACCCAGCCGTAACGTGTGGTAACAAATGTTTAACACATGTTTTTGCAGTTAAATAAAAATTGAATATTCGAAATAAGGAAATTTGAGTATTCAATTTGTTTATCAACTTTAGACAGTTTAAAAATTGTACGCTAGTATTATATATGCCAGTTTAAAATTGTAACGTCTTCCCAAATTATTCCAGTTTAATAAAAATTATTGAGTACTGGTAATAGCTTCTACATCATCATTATAATAACGTCCTCATTCAGAGCTGTCGATTAAGAAAACAAGGAAGCTTCTATGATCAGGTGGAAGAGCCGTAGGACTAACTTCTTTCCTAATTTGAAATGTAACCTCAGCGGAGGGGGGTTGCGAATAATAAAATCAAGGAGAATTTTTATGTGAACGTGGCAACGCGCATCACCCCAGCTAGTATTATATATGCCTCCCTCAATACACACAGAGTTCAATTTATTAATTGTTATTTCTTTTTGGTGAGATAAGATATGAAATAGCAGGTGTCAAAGACTGGACTTCCAGGAATTTCATCATCTGTTAAAGGTTTACTTTTAAAGAGTGTATTTGATCAAAACAGCTTGGTGGATTCTCCAGATCAGGTTACAAACTGTAGGTAATAAATTCATTTTTTGCGTGCCGCTGAAACTTTTGTTACCATTTTTCGAAGATTTTCAACGAATAATTTTAAACTTGAAACAAGAGCTTGTATTATTGAGAAGTGCGTCGGATCTAAACTGCGTTGAATCGGCTACAGGAACAAATGTTTCTTTAACAATTGATAAACTACAGTGGAAAATTCCGTACATCCATTTGGAAGATCACGTAAGGTTGAAATTTTTGAAATTACTCGATTCTGATCGTCCTTTAAAACTTGCGTTTAGAAGATGGGAGATTCACGAATTTCCAAACATGGCGACATCGAGAATTCATTCGTGGGCGATAAAAACATCATCGCATTTAGATGTTCCACGCTATGTAATTTTAGCCTTTCAAACGGCTCGGAAAAATGCTATTAATAAATCAATGTCTGATTTTGATTCGTGCGAGTTGTATAACGTTAAATTATTTCTAAACAGTCAATATTACCCCTATGATAATTTGTTGGGGAATAAGCAGATAATGTACCGTATGTTTTTAGATTTCGCGCCGAGTTACTATAATCGCACTATAAATGCAGAACATGGGAACGCAATTGATTTTAAAGCGTTTTGCGAAAAATCACCAATAATTGTGATTGACTGTTCACACCAATCTGATCATTTGAAAACATCCACAGATATAAGATTAGATATGGAATTTAGTAAAGAACTACCAAACTCGACTTCGGCATATTGTATTCTTATAAGCGATTCAATAATGGAATACACGCCTTTAACCTCATTAGTTAGAGAAGTACAATAAATTGCCGGTAGGGGTATGTTTAAAAGGCGAAATGTAAAAAATAATTTATCATTCGTGTGGGCGTGTGTGAGAGAGCAACATGTCCACTTCTTCGCTGTTTCAAGAGGCGATTGGAGATTTTGAGGCTAGTGAAGAGGGAAAAACACGTACAGTGGGAATACAGTGTGAGATGGAAGAAAAGAAGAAGAAGAATTTTGCCGTTGCGGATCTACACTGGTTTAAGGGAGATAATAATCAAATAATTTTAAAAGAATTCGCGCTGGTTGATCGGGCTGGTAATTATGTGGTACTACACTTTAAACCTCCTTTTCCGAAATCTACTTTGAGCTGGAAAATGTTTCGCGAGGCTACCTGGTTAGAACAACATTATCATAAAATATTATGGGATGAGGGGGAGATGGAGTTTACAGATTCATTGATGAGAGGATATCTCGGCGCGTATGATTGCATTTTTACAAAGGGAACAGAAAAAGCGGCATTTTTGAAAAAGTATCATAATGATGTACGTTGCATACCGGAATATTACGCGAAACCTAATTTCACAAAGTTTAAAGATACGTGGTGTTTTGAGGTTTGTAACATACACAAAAATGTAGAAGGTGGGAGGTGCGCTCTAATAAGTGCACAACATTATTTGCAACTATTAACATTTAACACGCTTCCAAAGATAGGAGAGGAGGGGGATTATACATGTGAAAATAATCGAATGAAAAGTATGAGGAATTGTACTTTTTATAGTAGAACAAGCAAAAGAAATTATGCGAGACAAGGATTTTACTATGATGGAAAAAAGGTCGTATGCGTTTACTGTGGTTATGAGTTGGAATCACACAAAGTGAGAATTTGTAGCGTGGGCGTTGGTAGAAGACCTATCAATTTTTCGGTATTAATCCCGCTGTATAAATAATTAGTTGTAGATAATGGATCCTCAGAAGTGGATGAGTGCGGATAAAGAATTAGAGAACAAATTACGAGAATATCTGCAGTGGTTTGATTTGTGTGAGGATGCCATTAGAAATTCTACTCGTGAAAACATTGGACTTGCGAGACAGTTGAAACAAATTTTTTTAAACACTGTAAATTTGAGTGATATTAACCATTATTTATCCTGGTACAGGCCGCATAGGCTTTGCGTTAAAAAATTATTACAAATTGAGGAAGAAGCTACAAACTGCGCTTGCGCAAACAGCGGTGGGGAGAATGCATAAAAGGAGTGAAATTGAGAAACTTGAATCATTAGGAAAGATGAGACGTTTCAACATGGCTGCATTTAATGCTTTGGCGCGTGAGGTGTTGCCTCTAGAATCAGTACCTCTCGGTTCATATCTAACCGTTGAAAGCGCAATAATTTATGGTACAGGCAGAGTGTTACTAAATCTCTACGATCCCGACAGTGAGGGAGACTCTTATTTCGATTTATTACTATGTGATAAATTTAAAAGCGTATTAAATAATGAGAACTTGACAGATTTTAACAAGAGAAATTTTGTATTAATATGCGAACATGAGAACGGACAAGTAGAGTTGAAAGAAATGTAAATTTTTACAATGGGTTTTTCTCCATAGCACAGGTTTATGTGACCTAGCCCTGTGTGAACCTCTTTTTACCCAAATAAAAAAAGAGTGACCTCCAATAAGGCGGTGAGGTTGACGTTCCTTTGGAGGCTTTTTCTAACTAACAAACCGCCGGTCATTCAGTATGTGTTTAACTATCATAGAGGAAGGATGCGGTGCTACAGCTATACAAAATTTAAAAAACTATCCCGTTTACTGATGGCTATTTCAGTAAGCGAGTTTGATATTATTGCAAAGCATATTAAATTTTCAACTGAGGCAGATGATGGAACTTTGTCCGCAACAAAAACTGAGAATTTCTGCTATCCTATTTTATCTGAAATATATGATCTCCTAGATATAGTTATAAGTGAGGAGGGTCATTTGCACTATGGCTGTTCTAACGATTCCCCTATACAAACTATTTCAGATACAAACGAACTTTGGGATGCTCTATATGATTTAGCAGATAAAAAATGTAAAAAATTTTAATCATGAGGGGGAAACCAACAGAACGTGGCATGTGCATTCATGCAAAGGTTAATGACCTGAAAAGTACACCAGCATTCTACACCTATTTGTGTCTAACAACATTTAATGATGCTAAATGCGATTATGTGTGTTGGGTTTGCCTAGAAACCATGTTACTAATAGCAGGTGCCTATGAATCTATTGGAGGATCCAGTTTCACTTGCACGAGATTCAAAAGGCGGTGCACGTGATTCAATAATACCATGTTTTGGTCATTCAGTTTACTTATTGGCATAGCTATAGATGAGTTTAATATTATTGCAAAGCATATTTGAATTTTCAACTGAGGGTAATGAATGAGCTGAGAGAGTGAGAGAGAAAGCTGTCTCTCTCTCGCACACAGACAGGTTAAAACATGTTTGTGACCTTCAAATGAGCTGAGAGAGAGTGAGAGAGAAAGCCTCTCTCTCACACACAGACAGGATTATTCATGCAAAGGTTAATGACCTGAGAGAGAAAGTGGGGGTCAGATTATTTGAGCAAACAGCATGAGGTATTGTAGAAATAACCTCTCTTTCAAAAAGAAAGAGAGAGAGGATTATTATTCCACAGCTTAATGAGTCATATAAAAAACTTGTGCACGTGTTCTGCTTTTAAACGTTATGAAATAGTTTTTCACAGCAGGGGGCGGAAGTATTATTAATATCTGAAGCACTGTCCGGGGGTGGGGGGCAGAGGGGTATATTAACACTGCACGTGCGAAAGAGAGAGAGAGGGCTTTGAGAATCACAGCAGGAGGTGGCAAGTGTGCAGATGCAATTAATAGCTAAATCTGGCGGCGGGGGGCGGGGGGTTACGGATAAGAGCAAATATAGATATAGTAATTGTAAGCAGGTATATATAGATATACAATTGCAAGCATGTATATATAGATATAAAGCTGTATGTTCTATATTTATTGGGAACCTTCTGTGAGAGGTGGGGTCAGGGGGGATAGGTCCTCTCTCATTGGTGCTTGCGGGGGGTCCCCCTTTAATCTATTGGGAATAAAGTGGGGGCACATAGGGAAGGGGGTATGTGACCTTAAAAACAAAATGGCTGACTGGGACAGGGGGGAAGGGGTGGGCGTTTACAAAATGTCTGACCTGGGGGAGGGGGAAGGGGGGTGGCCACGCCCCCCTGTCTTCTGATTGGCCGCATCAGAATCGGCCTTATTACCTACTGACATTTCAATCCCATCTTCCTACACCAATGATCTTGATCATGCATCAGCTGGTGTATTTTGTTGTTGAGACATGAAGCAGTCTCTCTCATAACTCTGTGACTCTTAAGAGGGACATATTTTTTTGAAAAGAAACAGTACATATATGGTTATTTATCAACTCAACATATAATTTCTATCATTATTATCAAAAATAGACTTCAATTCCAGATTGAGTGACTGGGGAAGGTACCGTATCTTTCTATGGCTCACAATAGCCTTTTTATCAGCAAATATCATTAGATCCAACTATATGTCTGAGGCAGAAGGAAGATAAATTGCTTGGAGAGGCAGCATAGTCATGCCATTTACATAAAACATAATGGTCAATTAAATTTTGTCATGTGCATCAGGTACAAGCAGGTCGGTATTAAAGTCGCCCATAACAGCCACATGTTTGTAGGGCACCAACCTCTCCGTCATTCTTGTGCAATCGATCATTGAAAATAATGATCATAATTATAATCATCACTTGCAACAAGCCTGCTTGGAATAGTTGGTTTGAGCCAAGTCTCTGATACCAGAATGATATAGAAGTTGCAATAGGCCTATTATTATTGAAAGCACACCATCAGAACCATCACCATCAATATGGAATAGGAGGGATTGTGCATTCATATTGGCAACCTTCAGCCGATCAGGAAAATACAAGACAGCATGCTCAACCAAATCACCAGATGACGCAAAATATCTTTGTGCGTGGAATCTTGCCGCTACTTTTGGGATAAAAACATCAATTTATTATAGTAGAGTCGCAAGGGGAGTGAGAGAGATGCTGACGCTGACTGAGTCGGTAGGCGATGTGATTTGAAAAGCAAGCATACTGAACCACCTCCACCAGTAGGGGTTATCGAGAATACTGCCGCGACCAATCAGAAGACAGGGGGGCGTGGCCACCCCCCTTCCCCCTCCCCCAGGTCAGACATTTTGTAAACACCTACCCCTTCCCCCCTGTCACAGTCAGCCATTTTGTTTTTAAGGTCACATACCCCCTTCCCTATGTGTCCCCACTTTATTCCCAATAGATTAAAGGGGGACCCCCCGCAAGCACCAATGAGAGAGGACCTATCCCCCCTGACCCCACCTCTCACAGAAGGTTCCCAATAAATATAGAACATACAGCTTTATATCTATATATACATGCTTGCAATTATATATCTATATATACCTGCTTGCAATTACTATATCTATATTTGCAATAGCATCAGCCCCCGCCGCCAGATTTAGCTATTAATTGAGGCTGCACACCTGCTACCTCCTGCTGTGATTCTCAAAGCCCTCTCTTTCGCACGTGCAGTGTTAATATACCCCCCCCCCCCGCCCCCCTACTCTCGCTTTACTCTCACTCTCCAAGTCCAAGTTATTTACAGAATAATCCCCCTAATTTGGCGATTGCCCAAGTTATTGGCCCTCTACTGTAAATATAGCGTTTACCACCTACATAGTTTTTGTATGGAAGGCCTCATACAAAATGAATATTCCTCTAAGTAAATATTTGCGAATTTTTAGAGAGTGAGAGAGAGAGAGAGACAACAATTCAATTAAAATAATAATTCTATCTTTGGTTCACTGCACATTGCATCAACACAAGACTCGAACTTTGTTAACGGGCTTTTTCTTTTCCACTTGTCCGTATTCTACCCAACTCCCCCCCCCCCCCACGCCGCAACCCACTCCGCGTTATCACCCTTTTTCGTTTCCACTTCATCCTGCTAGGCTAGGCCAACAGATAGCTTCACCTCGCCGTTCTCTTCGTTCTCTATTTCTGTAACTGTTTACACCTTTGCGGGAGAGACACCTTGAAAGTGCTGGCAACTCTATTTAAACTTTTCCCCATCTCCCAATGCACATGCCACGTTCTGTTGGTTTCCCCCTCATGATTAAAATTTTTTACATTTTTTATCCGCTAAATCATATAGAGCATCCCAAAGTTCGTTTGTATCTGAAATAATTTGTATTGGGGAATTGTTAGAACACCCATAGTGCAAATGACCCTCCTCACTTATAACTATATCTAGGAGATCATATATTTCAGATAAAATAGGATAGCAGAAATTCTCAGTTTTTGTTGCAGACAAAGTTCCATCATCTGCCTCGGTTGAAAATTTAATATTCTTTGCAATAATATCAAACTCGCTTACTGAAATTGCCATCAGTAAACGGGATAGTTTTTTAAATTTTGTATAGCTGTAGCATCGCATCCTTCCTCTATGATAGTTAAACACATACTGAATGACCGGCGGTTTGTTAGTTAGAAAAAGCCTCCAAAGGAACGTCAACCTCACCGCCTTATTGGAGGTCACTCTTTTTTTATTTGGGTAAAAAGAGGTTCGCACAGGGCTAGGTCACATAAACCTGTGCTATGGAGAAAAACCCATTGTAAAAATTTACATTTCTTTCAACTCTACTTGTCCGTTCTCATGTTCGCATATTAATACAAAATTTCTCTTGTTAAAATCTGTCAAGTTTTCATTATTTAATACGCTTTTAAATTTATCACATAGTAATAAATCGAAATAAGAGTCTCCCTCACTGTCGGGATCATAGAGATTTAGTAACACTCTGCCTGTACCATAAATTATTGCGCTTTCAACGGTCAGATATGAACCGAGAGGTACTGATTCTAGAGGCAACACCTCACGTGCCAAAGCATTGAATGCACCCATGTTGAAACGTCTCATCTTTCCTAATGATTCAAGTTTCTCAATTTCACTCCTTTTATGCATTCTCCCCACCGCTGTTTGCGCAAGCGCAGTTTGTAGCTTCTTCCTCAATTTGTAATAATTTTTTAACGCAAAGCCTATGCGGCCTGCACCAGGATAAATAATGGTTAATATCGCTCAAATTTACAGTGTTTAAAAAAATTTGTTTCAACTGTCTCGCAAGTCCAATGTTTTCACGAGTAGAATTTCTAATGGCATCCTCACACAAATCAAACCACTGCAGATATTCTCGTAATTTGTTCTCTAATTCTTTATCCGCACACATCCACTTCTGAGGATCCATTATCTACAACTAATTATTTATACAGCGGGATTAATACCGAAAAATTGATAGGTTTCCTACCAACGCCCACGCTACAAATTCTCACTTTGTGTGATTCCAACTCATAACCACAGTAAACGCATACGACCTTTTTTCCATCATAGTAAAATCCTTGTCTCGCATAATTTCTTTTGCTTGTTCTACTATAAAAAGCACAATTCCTCATACTTTTCATTCGATTATTTTCACAAGTATAATCCCCCTCCTCTCCTATCTTTGGAAGCGTGTTAGATGTTAATAGTTGCAAATAATGTTGTGCACTTATTAGAGCGCATCTCCCACCTTCTACATTTTTGTGTATGTTACAAACCTCAAAACACCACGTATCTTTAAACTTTGTGAAATTAGGTTTCGCGTAATATTCCGGTATGCAACGTACATCATTATGATACTTTTTCAAAAATACCGCTTTTTCTGTTCCCTTTGTAAAAATGCAATCATACGCGCCGAGATATCCTCTTATCAATGAATCTGTAAACTCCGTCTCCCCCTCATCCCATAATATTTTATGATAATGTTGTTCTAACCAGGTAGCCTCGCGAAACATTTTCCAGCTCAAAGTAGATTTCGGAAAAGGCGGTTTAAAGTGTAGTACTACATAATTACCAGCCTGATCAACCAGCGCGAATTCTTTTAAAATTATTTGATTATTATCTCCCTTAAACCAGTGTAGATCCGCAACGGCAAAATTCTTCTTCTTCTTTTCTTCCATGTCACACTGTATTCCCACTGTACGTGTTTTTCCGTCTTCACTAGCCTCAAAATCTCCAATCGCCTCTTGAAACAGCGAAGAAGTGGACATGTTGCTCTCTCACACACGCCCACACGAATGATAAATTATTTTTTACATTTCACCTTTTAAACATCCCCCTACCGGCAATTTATTGTACTTCTCTAACTAATGAGGTTAAAGGCGTGTATTCCATTATTGAATCGCTTATAAGAATACAATATGCCGAAGTCGAGTTTGGTAGTTCTTTACTAAATTCCATATCTAATCTTATATCTGTGGATGTTTTCAAATGGTCAGATTGGTGTGAACAGTCAATCACAATTATTGGTGATTTTTCGCAAAACGCTTTAAAATCAATAGCGTTCCCATGTTCTGCATTTATAGTGCGATTATAGTAACTCGGCGCGAAATCTAAAAACATACGGTACATTATCTGCTTATTCCCCAACAAATTATCATAGGGATAATATTGACTGTTTAGAAATAATTTAACGTTATACAACTCGCACGAATCAAAATCAGACATTGATTTATTAATAGCATTTTTCCGAGCCGTTTGAAAGGCTAAAATTACATAGCGTGGAACATCTAAATGCGATGATGTTTTTATCGCCCACGAATGAATTCTCGATGTGGCCATGTTTGGAAATTCGTGAATCTCCCATCTTCTAAACGCAAGTTTTAAAGGGCGATCAGAATCGAGTAATTTCAAAAATTTCAACCTTACGTGATCTTCCAAATGGATGTACGGAATTTTCCACTGTAGTTTATCAATTGTTAAAGAAACATTTGTTCCTGTAGCCGATTCAACGCAGTTTAGATCCGACGCACTTCTCAATAATACAAGCTCTTGTTTCAAGTTTAAAATTATTCGTTGAAAATCTTCGAAAAATGGTAACAAAAGTTTCAGCGGTACGCAAAAAATGAATTTATTATCCGTCAACTTATATCCATCTCTATCAAATCCTGCCAATTGGTATGTATTTGTATCGAAAACATTTTTCAAAAGCAATCCTTTAATTGTAGACGTAATTCCGACAAGTCTCGATTTCGCTACTTGCTGTCCCGCCAATTCATAACGTATCTCATCAAACAGATGGCCTACCACGTTGCTGACAAGTTTATATTCGGCATGCACTGGCGGATCCTTGGGTTTCGCACCAGGCTTTGTACATTTAACACTCCCCTCAATAAATAGAAAGGATTTACAAGGCAGTGTGTATATATCCTGCTGATTTACAGGAAGCCTTACTTCATCCGAATTACCTAGTTTCTGTCCAGAATATGTTGTGTGCGTGTGAAATTCGTACTTAGTAATATCAGAGTAAAATTGAATTTGACTATCGACATCTAGAATTTCACTTATTGCGGCTCCCGACATTTTTCCAATTAACTATAAATCCCAATTTTTCTAGTATTCTCGCGTTTTTAGCTGTTAATCTGTTTTTCGGCGTTAACATAGGTGTTAACGCTACTGAGCTTAAACTCCTACTGACGCTTTCTCTGTTCTCATCTCGACGCTTAGGTACGGCATTGAATACAATAAAACCCATCTTCTAACTTTTCTCACGAATATGTAACCTCACAGTTATACTATCCCCTCGAAAATCGATAAGTGATCCGTCTTGATCGGTTACCGTCACATTAATAAACTGAATTCTGCGCGTATTGAGAGGTACATATATAATTTCTGCGGGCGTTTCATTAATCAAATAACCGGGCGGTACCCTCGGCAGAAATTCGTAAATAATATGCTTTTCATCTCCGTTAGCGAAGCTTCCACATGCTAAATTACACGACACCACGATTGTATTAATATGACTGATCGAGACTAAATGATTTGAATAATGCCATGTATTTGCTTCGAGTAGAAGTTTATCAAACCCGAGTGTCTTACCAATTGAATCGTCAAAAGTTAAATCTACTGGTTTATCGGAATAAATTCCAACTTTCATAGTGTTATTATTCGGTTGTATAACAAGACTCTCATCGCTCAAGTTCAATTTCAACTTTATAGCGCTTATTATATTATCAATTTCGTACGATCCTGTATCAAGATTCACCAGTTTATCTCCATATTTAAAACTGGAATTTTTCCCCCTTATTATATTCGGTATACTATTAAACGTCCACAAGTTAACCAATCCAATTTCCCATTCGCGATTTTTATCCAATTCCAGAGCGTGGTTTAAATTCTCATATAGATTACTTGTTTTTGAGGTTAGTGTAATAACAGCCATCACTCACTCAGCTAATGCTTTCAACACAAGCGTAAAATTACAACTGGTTAGCAAGAAACAAAATCACTAGGTGCCCACAAATGTCTGTGTTTACCCGCTGCAATTGGTTGGTATTATAGAATATTTTTACATTATTTTCTTTTTCCCAATATTTTGCCAATTCGCGTGGCGGTTGCAAGTCACCGATCGGATCAAAATAATACACATTTTTCCCTCGTTTAATATATGCAGTCCAATGTGTTCCCATTCCAATCTGTTTGTCTAAATTAACAATTGCGAGCTCATTATTTCGAATTTTACTCGGAAGTGTATCAATCATATATATGCCCCTTAGTGGAATATCTAATAATTTGCACCATTTTATCAGGTCATAGTTTGACAGCGGGCCGTTCATCTTTGCGTTTTTCTCTGTCTTTTCCTCTGCTTTTTTCCTCCTTGCTTCTTTTTAACCTTAGGAAATAGTGTTACACCGTATTGGGTGGGAGGTACTAGTATTCTTCCGCCTGTTGGATATGGTTTCAGATAAAAACCGCGACCAGCAATATGATTTTTTAACCTATTGATCGCCTTTTGCCTAATACTATCACTATGTGTTTTTCTAACTCCCCTCGTTTTTCGTTTTCTCAAACCGCCACCAAATGCGGATTTCGCTTTCATAATGTTTGTAACAAGATAAGAATATGCCCTCTCAGATAACCCCGTTTTTGGGTCCTTGAAAATTTCCCAAGCTCCATCTGCCAAGTGCCTGTCAGCCTCCGCCCGCGTCTTGTTATCAGACGCTCGGGAGTAAACTATGTCGTGCGTCTTACATAAATCATCAAGACGGTTTATAGGTTTGTCTCCACGTGCTAACCTTGACCTTAACCTTGTACCAGGTCCGCAATACGAATAATTAGGTAGATGAGCCTCGAAATTGAGGTTATCCACCCCCTTATTTATCACTGTACCCAATACATCGCCAATTTTTGATAAAATACCTCTACCACGCTTACGAACAGTGCGGCGCCTTTTCTTAACAGTGTTCATCCTTTAAAGGTTAAACATAAACTGAACTGTAATTACTACTACTACTACTACATAATTGATTAGTTTTCTTCAAAAGAAAATTCGATTTTTCATTAAAAGTCTCGGCACAATTTGCAAGAACGCTATAGTATTTGTAGAAATTACAAACTGTTTCTAGCTCATCAACCATAAATTTATACCAATGTATCAACCCAATTTCAAAGGAAATTGGTGTTTTATAATACGAATTAACGCAAGATTTAATATTGAATAAAGTATGATTTCTCAGTGAAGTTGACGATCCAAAGGAAT
Organism: Conomelus anceps; assembly: GCA_948455865.1. Lineage (NCBI taxonomy): Eukaryota > Metazoa > Arthropoda > Insecta > Hemiptera > Delphacidae > Conomelus > Conomelus anceps. Next base: position 9,037,387 of record OX418220.1, read on the forward strand.
TGAAAAGAAATTGCGTATCATTTCGTTTCTCATGCAGATTGCACGATTTATCTTTATTTAAAAGTAGTACGGTGTTTAGACAGCATAATAGAAATATAAATAGTACTATCGTTTTCCACACATGCCGCATCGCCAAAGCACATTCCATGTTGACAGATACAAACATACTGATAAAAATAGAACACCGTGTTGAGGGGGAGAAGCGAGCGCGTGCCAGCGAGAGCTTCCTGCGAGCTTCCTTCTTTTAGGTGCTTACCTACTCCAAAGAGGAATGCTCATCGCATCCCGCAATCCTTTTTTAGATTGCCGCGCACACCGCTAAAAGATCATTCGCGTTTTGAACGTCATAGTTATCGGATCAAAAAAGTGCGATCATCTTTATCAGTTTGAAAGCGTCACAACAGTTTGAACTTTAGCTATCCGCGCACAGCAATAAAAGAGCATTTGCGTTTTTGAACGGCACAACAAGAAGAGTGATCATTTTGAAAGCATCACATCAGTTTGAAACAAAGGTGAGCAATAATAATTCAAATCTTTATTTACATTAATCAATTATAACAAACTCGAAATAAAGCCACAAAATAATCAAACTCATAAAAATTATCTTCAACCCAATCACGCATTTTTACAAGTTTTTGGGTAAATACTGTTAGTGCAAAAAATCTTGCATATTAAATTGGAGCAATTGTAATAGAAATAGTAATTGTTCAATAATATTTACAATAAATCTTCTCACACCTTAATGCAGACGTCACCTCCATAATCTGATAATAAGTGTGCATAATCCAAATTTTTAAACATCAATCTGATCCATTTTCCCTATTTTGTATGTTTCAGTTCCAACTAGAGACGTTTCAAGTCTACAACAGAGCGCAAGTGATTCCTCGGCTTCCTTCTCGTGCAGGTTTGTTTACTTTTTCAATTAATTCTCCTCCTCCTCCTCCTCCTTCTCCTTCTCCTCCTCCTTCTCCTCCTTCTCCTCCTTCTCCTCCTTCTCCTTCTCCTTCTCCTCCTCCTCCTCCTTCTCCTTCTTCACCTTCTCCTTCTCCTTCTCCTCCTCCTTCTCCTTCTCCTCCTTCTCCTCCTTCTCCTTTAAGACTGTTCTTATTATATAATTATACAAAATGATGCATGACACAGTTTTTTTCGAATCTGCAATAATTACTTTACAATATACACATTGCAAATAACCCGTTTTATGTAGAAAAAATCCATTACTCGCGAAATATTCAGCATTTCTTTTAAAAACCAATATCCTCTTATTAAATGAGTTTGACCAGTGGGGCTTTGATCTTTGATAAAATGTCTTTATTCGCTGCTCGTAATCGCGAAGATTATTAAAATTTTCATTTTCGATAGAAATATTATGCATTCTCCTCCACCCACAATTCGGACTATGTTTTTCATGTTCTTTTTCGGGATCGTCTGTTATTAGCCATTTTTCCAAACCAACTAAACAAAACACGCACTGCACTGAGTCTGGTGGCGTCTTGAATACAAATCCCAGTTTAGCTAAATGTTTAGGCGATAAAAGGGGAGATTCGAATTTTTTCCATCTCTCATCAAAACTCAACAACCTCAATCTTTCGTACATTAAAACGTGTGATTGATCCATAGTGTGCTGATCAACTTCTAATCCACTACTAACTTGTTTGTTTTAGATCAGTTGTACCAGCGGAGTGTAAGAGAGCACACATCTGAGTGAGAGGATACATCTGAGAGAGAGCGCACATCTGAGAGAGAGCACACATCTGAGAGAGAGCAGACATCTTAGAGAGAGAGAGTTCATCATTTGACATCACCCTTTTACAATGTAAGTAGCGATTATTGACTGCGCATTATTTCGAATTATTTTTCTCGGTAGAAACTATTATTCTGCAGAAAACACATTGCATGCGAGCATCTCCATTCAACTAATTCTGCTGCCGATTGTTGTACATTGGAGGAGTAAACTTACGTTCAGTATTCCTACTTAGTTTTACCAACACACTTGAGTGTTTGAAATAATTTACAATTTTTCCCACACCGAAATTTTCTGGATGAATTACACAAAAATTTATCAATTTTGTTGTTACACATATTAAATGTATGATAGACGCCATTACACGATTCGTGATGGTTATCTGCAATATGTAATTGCATTATTCTATAAAAACAAGTATCTGAATTACATTCTCCAATAAATTGGTGTAATGGTTCATTGAGTGCAGGATTTATACACATGCAATAGTGTCCATATTCTCTTCCATAGCACTCATAACGGTGGAAGCGTAATTTATGTATTAATTGTTTTTCGAACGAGGATTTATTTTTAATAAACTTTTCTTCTTCTTCCTCGTCTACCGCCACGTTTATATCCATAGATATAATCTGTTTCACACTCATAATCTTTTTTAACCTTTCAGTTGGAGAACACAGTGGAATCGCTTCCTTTGAAAGTCAATCATTCGTAATTTAGAATAGTCCGTGGTGATCAACTTCTAATCTGCTACTAACTTTTTGTTTTAGAGAGCAGAACGATTTCACAATGGCTCATACGACGGAGAAGATTCAGGGTTTGAACGGCAGCGCAGCTAGATACAGATTCACGTATCTGGAGGAGGAACGTGACATCAAATCTACGCTGGAATCAAGCAGGGAGGAGGTGCTGCAGCTTATCGTCGACGAGTCGCAGCGGTTCAACGGAAATGTAAAGTGGTTCATTGTTTTAAATGTGATTTTACAAAAACTTGTTGTGCAACCCGAGGAAAGTGAACAAATTTCAGCAACTGTGAACTTTCACAGCTACTCGGCAATTAGTGTAAATGTATGTGAGAATTTGAATGAATGGAATAGGGATTTTGTGTTAGCTATTGGGAAAATTTTATCTTCTTTTGAAAATTTTGTTAGATTTGGCAGTGGTTGGGTAATAAATAGGATCCATTCGCTGGATCTCAACGTAATTAGGTATAATCCGATTTATACATCTTCATCTTCCTTTGTAGAGACTCCCGATTTTATTGTAAGGAAAAAGTGTGTGATTAACATAAAAAATTTCAATGACGAGAAATGCCTATTGTGGTCAATTCTCGCTTATTTCCATTATCGGCGAAATACACATATGAGTGTTGAATATTTGAGCAAGTTTGCTCACACAGTCAACACAAACGGAGTCAACTTTCCTGCTACTTTGCAGGACATTAAGAAATTTGAAGCTTTAAATCCTGATATATCCATAAATGTAATTGCGTACGACAATGGAAAATTTTTCCCATACAGGTGTAGCATACACAGAGAGCGTACTCACCAAATTAATCTTTTGTTGCTAACAAGCGAAACTTATCCCCGAAAATCACATTTTTGTCTCATCAACACCGCAAACGGGAAAAACGGCTTGTCTCGGCTTTTGAGTCGTTTATCAAAACATAATGGGGAGGTACATGTTTGTGAATTCTGTTTCCATCGCTTCACAACAAAGAAATCGTTGAACGTGGATGGAAAACTAAATTTGGAAAAACACAAAGAGCAGTGTTCAAAATTTGCTGCACAGAGAACAACACTTCCCAAGGCAGATGAGAAACTGAAATTTACAAATTACACGTATACCTTGAAACCGAAATATGTTATTTATGCCGATTTTGAGTCGTTTATTGTGCCAATAAAGAGTGGGGAAGAAGAAGAAGAAGAAGAAGTTGATGATGTGCCCATCACTGGAAGCTTTACAAAAAAGGCAACTCGACACGTTCCATGCGGATACTGTTTTGTCGTACTCAATATCGATGGCGAAATTTGTCATGGACCACGTATCTATCGGTCGCGAGATATTGCCGATAAGATTGTGGAAAAATTTCTAGATGAAATTACAAGTGTGGGTGAAGTGCTTTACGAGGACATGAAAAGAGAAATACCTATGATTCGGTTGAGTGAAGCGCAACAAAGAGATTTTAATAGTGCGGAAAAATGCGGGCTGTGTGGGAAGGATTTCTTGATTGGCGACATCAAGTGTAGGCATCACTCGCACGAAACAGGTTCATATATTTGTGCCGCACATCAGTCGTGCAATTTGAATGGAAAGGCACCTAATTTCATACCCTGTTTCATGCACAACTTCACGGGATATGACAGCCATCATATCGTACAGGCTTTAGGTAAATGCAAAAAACCAATACAATGCATTGCCAATTCGTCGGAAAAGTTTATGACAATCAGCGTGGGACGAATCAAGTTTCTAGATAGCCTGAAATTTATGAATGCCTCTTTGGATAGTCTTGTTAAAAATTTGTCAGAAGATGGAAGATTGGAATCGAAATTCAGGAGAATGCATACACTGTTCAAGACACCCGAACAACTGAGGCTTTTAGTTAAAAAGGGAGTGTATCCATACACATATTTCGATTCGCCAGAGAAATTTGAAGAAGTCAACCTACCGCCAATTGAGGCATTTTACAACGACTTGTCAGATTCGCCTTTAGAAGAAAGGGAGTACGCGCATGCACAGAATGTTTGGAGAGCGTGTGACATTGAAAACCTCGGACAATATCATGATTTGTATCTACTTTGTGATACACTCCTTTTGTGTGACGTTTTTGAGGATATGAGATCATCAATGTTTGAAAAATACGGATTAGATGTAACCCATTTTTTGTCTCTGGCACATTTCTCGTGGAATTGTATGTTGTATTATACAAAAGTCGAGCTCGGACTGATTACAGATGTGGATATGCACTTAATGTTTGAACAGAATGTACGAGGTGGGTTATCTGTTATACCACACAGATTTGCCGAAGCCAATAATCCTTTTATGCATGAGAAATACGATGAAAGCAAACCGACGAGCTATATTTTATATTTGGACACTTGTAATTTATACGGGTACGCAATGTGCGAACCACTCCCAGACGGAAATTTCAAATTTCTATCACAAGATGAAATTGCGCAAGTTGAATTTCTAAACTTGCCGGTGTATTCAGAGTTCGGCTACGTTATCGAGTGTGATCTCGAATATCCTAAATCGCTTCACGATTTACACAATCATTTTCCGCTAGCGCCTACAAAAGAAGAAGCACCTCACCATCTATTGTCTGACTACCAGAAACATGAGGGACAAATATTAACAACAAAACTTTTGGCCACCCTCTATGACCGCACGAAATATGTTTTACATTATAGGAATTTAAAATTATATGTAGAATTGGGAATGAGGCTTAAATGTATTCATCGCGTGGTGAGGTTCACGCAATCACGATGGTTGAAACCCTACATTGATTTCAACACAGAGTGTAGGAGAAACGCAAAAAATAAGTTTGAAATTCAAAATTTCAAGGCGTTGAGTAATATAATCTATGGGAAAACATTGCAGTGTGATAGAAACCACACCCAAGTAGAGCTTGTTACCGACGAAAAAAAATTAGACAAATTAATTTCGAAACCTCTGGTCAAGCGATGGGTTATTTATAACAAGCATGTAATCGGGGTGTTTCTAAGAAAGATTGAAATCAGCTTGAAAAAACCCATCTTTGCAGGATTCACCATTTTGGAATTGAGTAAACACCTAATGTTTGATTTCCACTACAACAAGATTTTGAACATATATCGTCCTGAAAATGTGAATCTATTAATGTCGGATACGGATAGCCTGATGTATGAATTGAAAACAAAGGATGTGTACCAGGATATTAGGAATAATTTGATGTGGTTTGACACATCTGATTACCCATCCACTCACAAATGTTATAGTCTTGTAAATAAAAAAGTGGTTGGGAAATTTAAGGATGAAGCAAATTCAAAGATAATTACACAGTTTGTCGGTCTCCGCCCCAAATTGTATTCCTTCAAATATATGGACGATGTGGATGAAATTACAAAAAATACTGCTAAAGGTGTGAAACGTCAAATTAAAGACAGGTGCTTATCGTTTGATCTATACAAGAAGTGTTTATTTGAAAGGATCCGACACTACGAGCGTTTCAATATGATTAGGAGTTTTTCGCATAAAATTTATCAAATAGAATGTGCAAAAACAGCGCTCTCATGCTATGATGATAAAAGGTATATTGCCCCGGATGGGATTCATACCTTGGCATGGGGCCATTATAGAATCCCCCAAGTTGAAGAAGGAGAAGAAGAAGAAGAAGAAGAAGAAGGAGGAGAAGGAGGGGGAGAAGGAGGTGGTGAGAGGGGTGAAGAAGTGAGTAGAACCTTCCTCTCCGAGTGCGCAGCAGCGAGTGAGTAGTGGAGAAGGAAGGAGGAGTGTTGTTTTACAAAAAAGAGGTTGGCTAAAAATAGATTACCTACGTGACGACGCGTGCCGAGGCAGTTGAGATACAATCGCGCGTGTGTGATGTCGACAAAAATGAATGAACTTAGACATAGATTAGCACAAGAATTGCATTCTGTTCCAAGAGTACATTTTAATAGGAGAAAATATGAGATTAAAAGTGAGGTGGATCTGCTTCAGGCAGATTTGATTGATATGAGCTCGCTGGCGAGAGATAATTCAAATTTTACTTTTATTTTAGCTGTAATTAACTGTTTTTCTAAATATGCTTATTGTGTGCCAATAAAATCCAAAAGTGCCGGCTCTGTGTATGCTGCACTTGAACCAATTATTCGTAAAAATAAAAATGTTAAATTTTTTCAGACAGACCAAGGTACCGAATTTTTTAATACAAAAGTAAAAGCATTATTGGATAGGTATAATATTAAACATTACCATGTTTTTAGTGAGAAAAAGGCTGCAATAGTCGAACGTTTTATTAGAACTATTAAATCAAAAATCTATAAATATTTAACGCAGCATGGAACAAAACGATGGGTAGGAGCATTACCAACATTGGTTAAAGAGTATAATAATGCTTTCCACAGAACAATTCAAATGCGACCATCTGATGTTCGCAAAAAACATCGAAATCATATAATAGCATCGCTTAATAAGGCGGCCAATGAGAACTTACGTTTGAAATCTAAACGAATAAAACCGAAATTTAAATTGGGCGATGTTGTACGCATTAGTAAGTACAGACAGGTTTTCGACAAATCGTATAATATTAATTGGAGTGGGGAATTATTTATAATTCATTCAGTCTATCCGACTAAGCCACCTACTTACATCTTGCGTGATTTGAAAGGGGAAATAATTTCTGGCCGTTTCTACGAAGAAGAAATGAAAAAAACAAAGCTGGATGAGGAGGAGCAGAAAGTTTATTTAGTAGAGAAAATTATAAGGAAAAATAAAGATAAAATATTGGTTAAATGGTTAGGTTTCAGCGAACCTACATGGATCGAGAGAAAGAATTTACTAGGTTAAGAACTGTATTGTAAATACTATGTATTATATTGTAAATACTATGTATTATATTGTAAATAAGCGAAATGTTGTATATTGGAAAAGAACTGAAAAATATTATCAATAAATTGATATAATATGTTGAAGCATGTGTTTTATTCAGTTATCCATTGGCTATCATAGTGATACAATGGTAAAGGATACGACCATACCCATCATCAATTTTGATGAGGTTATTACAGGTAAACCGAACATTGGCAAGAGTAAAAATGGTAGTTTATTACCGCATAATGCACGCATTATCCTGATTGGAAGATCCAACAGTGGTAAGACAAATACGTTATTGAATTTGATTTTCAATAAAAATGGATTAAAGTTTAAACATTTATATGTATACAGTAAGTCATTATATCAAGATAAATATGAATTTTTGAAAAAGGTGTTTTCAAAGATAAAATGTGTTACTTTTCATTTATCAGACAATGTAGAATCGATACCTCATCCCAACAAAGTTGAGAGAAACTCTCTTGTCATTTTTGATGATTTACAATTAAGCAATGTACCTCAAATTCGTGAATTTTTCACGATGGGTAGACATCGCGAAATTGACACAGCCTACTTGGTACAAAGTTACGGATCTATTAAAAAACATCACATCCGAGATAACGCAAACATGCTAATTATTTTTAAACTTGATCAATTAAATTTGAAATTAATTTATAGGGATTTTGTAGGGGAAGATATGAGTTTCAGTGAGTTTAGAAAACTATGTTGGGAGGTGTGGTCAAAAGGTGCTCACAAATTTGTTTCTATTTTTACTGAATGTAAGGCTGAAAATGGAAGATACAGAGAGCAATTGGATAAATTCATAAAGATTCCTTTGCAATGAGGTAACTTCGGTGTTTGCACGTTTTTTGTTCATTCAACGTCGCGGCATTAATGGAGAAAGTTAATATGCGTAAGAAACGCGGTCGTGCTGCTCCTACCGCAGCATCATCTGTTGGGGAGAGAAGCAGTTTAATAGATAGAATAAAAAAATTGAGAAAAACTATTATTGAAAAACACAGAAATTTATTGGGTTTTCAAACACAGAGTGAAGAATTTAATCGTAAAAGGTTGGAACCAATAATTACTCCATTAATTGAACTCAAAAAGAGCACAATCTCTGCCAATGAAACAGTAAAGCGCGAAAAAGAACACAAGGTTGAACCGTTGGTAACGGAGAAGGAGAAGGAGGAGGAGGAGAAGGAGAAGGAGGAGGATGGGGAGGAAGATGTAAATATTTCTGCTAATGATAAATCTGCTTTCTTTGATTCGACTTTGAATATTACTAACCGTCGCACTCGAATAGAAGAAATTTTAGACAACTATTTAGGTGTGTTTCATAACGAGAAATTAGATAATTCTATTCCTTATGGTATACGTTTTGATCATAAACAAAATTTATATTTTATCGGCGATGAGCCCGTAAGTTTTGATGATGTTTTTATAACTGTCGGCGAACAAAGGTTTAGAATGACTCATGGTTTGTTGGAGCTATTGTTTAACAGTAGACCAAATTCAAATCTCTACAATAACAAAGATTTGGCGAAATATAAAAAAATATTATCACTGACATCTGTACATATTAATAACCAGGGTTACGTAATTCGCAATTCTGGTAAAAAATCTCAAATTATACAGAAACTTTTTCCACCCAAAAAACGTTCAAAGTATGGGAAGGGATTATTGAATTTTGTTAGAAATAAATCACGTGATAGAAACTACATATTCTGGGATGATGTTAACGAACTAGTCGAACGGTTATTTATTTTAATGGGTTCAAAAAATGCAGGAAATTCAGCTCACGATATTGAAATCGATTCGATATTACAAGAACTGCGAGAAGCTAACTTTATACAGTAAAAAAGCGAGGACAGGCCGTGTTGGCAGGAAGCTGTTCGGTAGAGCGAAAGAGGAGAGAAAGAAATATGAGAGAGATGAGGCTGGGTGAAACCGGCTGTTGCGAAAGAGTATGTTAGAAGAAATGCGGAGTGGGCGCCTCCTCACCCCTCTGCGAAACATCGTGTAAAGTGAGAATACCCGACTAAAGACATGAGCTGGGGTGGTGATGTCAGTGCTGTTCCTTCTTGACAACCAACACAAATCGGAGCCTCTCCGCTAAAGCGGGTGTACCGAGGTGTTGATAATTAATTTCGACATTCGAACAATGAACACCGATCGATTCGGACGAATGCATCGTCCGCATGCGAAGCAATTAGAGGAGTTAAAAAAATTAGTAGTGAATTTTGACAAGTTGAAATTTGAATTGAGTGAGTTGAAGAAAGCTGTTTTAACTAGAACAGAATTTAACAATGAAAGAAGCCAACTTGTGTCGTTTGAAAATCTCAATAGTGGATTAAGTATAATTAACAATGTGTTGGAAAAACGCATGCATGATTTAGAACAGGTTGTTTTAACTAGGAGAGAATTTGAGCAGGAGAAGGCTAGTGTGCTGGTGAGTAGACATACCCTCAATAATGAGATGAAAATTATTAGCAAAGAGGCAAAGGCAGAAAGAGATAAACTACTCACTCGAGATGAATTCAATAGGGAAAATTTACTCACTAAAAAAGAGTTTATAATTGAAAAAGCAGGATTCATCTCATATGAACAACTTAACACAGCTGTAAAAATATCACAGGACCTATTAATGGATTATGTGCATAATAATCGAGATTTCAAGAGGCATTTAAATGATCTGATGTATAGATATGCCTATTATTTGATAGAAAAATGTGTAATGGCTGCCAGAACGTTTGATTATAAAGAGTTGGAGGGACGAGGACTATTGCCAGAACATACTGTCAGCGAATTTCTTCGGCTTATTGGGATGGATGAGCCGACGATAAAATATGATAGTAGTTTGTTTTTACCTCCCCAACAAGAACGCCTATTACAACGCTATCAATCTAGGAATCGAGGACTGTAGAACTATTCTATTTCTGTGTACAGCCCCCCACCTGCTAGGCACGTGTTGCGACCGTTAAATTCTAAGGTTAATGACCTGAGAGCACGTCTCTCTCACACACACACACACATAAAACTTGTGCACGTGCTCTGCTTTTAAACGTTATGAAATAGTTTTTTTTTTTTTTTTTCGCAGCAGGGGGCGGAAGTGTTATTAATATCTGAAGCACTGTCCGGGGCTGGGGGGGCAGGGGGGTATATTAACACTGCACGTGCGAAAGAGAGGGCTTTGAGAATCACAGCAGGAGGTAGCAGGTGTGCAGCCTCAATTAATAGCTAAATCTGGCGGCGGGGGCTGATGCTATTGCAAATATAGATATAGTAATTGCAAGCAGGTATATATAGATATATAATTGCAAGCATGTATATATAGATATAAAGCTGTATGTTCTATATTTATTGGGAACCTTCTGTGAGAGGTGGGGTCAGGGGGGATAGGTCCTCTCTCATTGGTGCTTGCGGGGGGTCCCCCTTTAATCTATTGGGAATAAAGTGGGGACACATAGGGAAGGGGGTATGTGACCTTAAAAACAAAATGGCTGACTGCGACAGGGGGGAAGGGGTAGGTGTTTACAAAATGTCTGACCTGGGGGAGGGGGAAGGGGGGTGGCCACGCCCCCCTGTCTTCTGATTGGTCGCGGCAGTATTCTCGATAACCCCTACTTCCACCCCGCCCGCCTATTTCCCGACTCTTGAGTCCATGTGCACAAATATTGATTTACGCCATCTGTACTCAGCATGGCCCGACTTACATCGCTCTGAGAGGACATAAAGTGAAAGGAATCAGCCCAGCAAAGGCAAAAAGCTTCACAATCAAAAAAACATTTTTTTGTTTTGTTTGTAGATTACGTCTTGGAGACTTCAGTTAACAAGTAAAAGACAAGTCAATTCAACAATAATCTATATATATATAAATGAATGTCTGTCTGTATGTATGCATGTATGTTCCCTATAGACTCCAAAACTACTTGACAGATCGGCATGAAACTTTGGGAAAATGTTGTCTGAATATTGGGGGATGGTTTCTGACCATAAATTTCAATAGGGGGGCTAATAACTATTATTAATTAATCCATTTTACAAATCTAACCTACCTTACTGAACTTGCCGACCAAACAGCTTAAAGGAACAGCTGATAGAAGTCAACAGTTTTTAATCATATGGCAGGTTCCTTAGCGGCGTTATTTACGCTGTCTGGAACATTAAGACTTCGCATGTAGGCTACCGAGCAGTCGGAGCCTTGCAGTATGTAGGAAACATCATATGACTGGGTATGATGATGAAATGTAATTATGCCAGGTTGATGACAACTGTTAACCAATGCAGCAAGAAATCTGAAATGTATTCTCAGAGGTGGCGAATCTATATGAATAAAATTAGAGTTTTGTCTGTACATTTATCAGAATTATATATTTTTTGGTTATTTTTACGTTTTATACATTAAATAAGCCGAAAATAGTCTTATCTCAATTTCTGTCTGTCACGGCCCCAAAGGCATTTTATGCGGCCTTCTCCTCAAAAATGAGAGCATTGATCTGGATTTTAGTTATTGAACAGTATTGAAAACATTATTGACAATGTCTTTAGCTATAAAAAACTAAATTAACTTTTTTTTAACAGAGTAATAAACGTTTAAAAACCCTAGTATTGTGCGATTTTGGATACATTTTACGCGGCCTTCTCCTGAAAACGAGAGCTTCGATCGGGATTAAAGTTATTATTTATCAGTATAGAAAACCTTTTTGACAATGTCTTTAGCTATAAAAAACTAAATTAACTTTTCTTTTTAACAGAATAATAAACGTTTAAAACCCAAGTATTGTGCAATTTTGGATACATTTCTTCCAAGTTTTATTACCACATAAGAACAAATCACGTAATTTATGATGATATATCAATCAGCTGTTCTCAAATACTCTCTCTGATAACTGTCACTGAATTGTTTACGTTCTAAGTTGTTTACTAAGCTGCTAACAACTTCATGATCGTTGCTATCAAAAAATCCGAAACATATTTAGTCGTATTTCTAAACATAATCCATATGAAGGACGGGTAGCTGCTAGTAATAGAATAAAAAACCTAGCTTCTACCCTGATAGTTGTGGGAGGTTTAAATTTGAAATGTTCATTGAGAGGTGGTAAGGTCTTACTGTGTAATAAGAAAACAACAAAGGGGGCCTCTCTGATCAGCTGGAAGAGCCCTAGGACTAACTTCTTCCTTAATAGTCCTAGAAGGTTGAAATTTGAAATGTAACCTCAGTGGGAGGTGGCAAATTTTAAAATCAAGAATTTTTTATGAGAACGCAGCAACGCGCGTTGAGCCAGCTAGTTATTACCTATTATACAATCGTATACACTAAATAGTTACCATAGTTACTATATCAATAGTTGAGATGAGGCTTAATTTTGATGTGAAAGGAACTCTTGTGCACTATAAAAAGCTTTATCAACTAAACATTTTTTCAATTGTTTTTTAAATATTTCTATATTTTGAAGACTCTTTAAAAACTGCAGTAGCTTGTTGTAGAGTTTCCTATCAATATAACTAGGTTTTTGTTTGAATACGCTACTATTTTTTCTCACCAAGTGGTAAAATCTCCTCAGTTTCTTGTATTATAATCGTGTATGTCAAGATTTTGGTTAATATCACTCTTTTTCACATATAAAGTAGCTTTATTAACATATAAAGCTGTTAGGAGACCAAGTATTTTGAACAACGGCCTACATGAATCTAATCTATTTACTCTTTCCATACACCTAACAGCTTCCTTTTGGATCTTTCTTTGGATGTTTTGTTTTGAAGAATTGCCCCATACTAAGTTAGCATACCTAATAATGTGACAGTAAGAGCCCATAGTAAGCTGCAAAAAGTAACCTCTATTGTCATTTAATCTAGCAAGCTGTTGCAGGACAAAATATTCACCAGGACATAAAATTTATACCAGAAAGCACACATACAACAAACACACAGACAAACAATAAAAAAAAGAGAAAAGAAAAAGGGAAAAACACAAAAAGGAATGTACCAATAACACTGCGCAAAGAGATAAGTTATTCCACAGCAGAGCTGAATTTTATAAAAGTAAAGATCTATGAGAAAATTACTATAGATAGCACAAGAGTAGTGAGGATAGTGAAGTTCAACAGATGATAAGAATAATGAGGAAAGAAAAAGTGGTCAAGAAAGTTTGATAATATAATTATTTAGTTTTATATCATTTTCCATTACTGTGCATTATATGTGAATGGCCACAAAATGTTTGTTTTTAACAGATTGATTTCTGCACATTTCATATTTGATATCTAGAGAGTTCAGACACTGCTTACTGTTTGTATTTATAAATATAATCGATAAATTATTTAAGTCGGACTTATGTTGAATTTCCATCAGCAACAAACCGCCAAAGATACAGTTGCGAATAGTGAGTATCGACCTGTATCTGTTGCAAGCCATATTTGCTGATTGTTCGCGCAGTCTAACATACACTCAAAAAATGTATGGAAGAAAGGTTAAAAAAAACATTATTTATGTTACAATATTGGTTAAATTGGTTCTTAATTTCACAAAATACAATATCATTTATGAAATCAATATATTCTTCAGGGGTTTCACTCAAGAGTAGGGAATCCTCTTTATTTGACCAAGAAAAGTTATGTTATTAAGTAAATAAATCTTCTCTTTTATTTAGATATTGATAAGATAAGATATATTTACATCCTAAAAACATTCGGTATAAACCAAACGGAGGATGAGTCAACACATTAAAAAAAAAACACAGATATATTATAGTAATAATTTGTAAAATTATTCTTCAAGAAACTCTAAAATTGAGTAATATGCCCTATCCATCAGCAGATTCCTCAATAATCCTCTGAAATGCTTAATGTTATCTGAATCTTTAATATTTTGTGGGAGCAAGTTATAAATTTTTGGCCCAATGTACTGAGGGGATTTTTTAAACAAGCTAGTCCTGTGAACCGCCATCGATAGTAACGCTGAGTGTCGAGTGTTATAATATTGGAACTCATTATAACGCTTAAATTTACCTACGTTTTTGTGGATGTGGGTACAGAGTTCTATAAAGTACAGTGATGGCTGTGTGAGTATTTGACCTCTGCGTAAGAGTACATGACAAAGAAATCTTGGTGGTTTCCCAAAAATTATTCTCATCACTTTCTTCTGCACTTTAAAACCCTTCTCTGCACATCTGGATCCTTCCCAGACCATGATACCATATTTGAGGCATGGGAAGAGATAGCCATAATAAACTGGCAGGAGTGAATTGAAACTCAAGTTGCTCTTAAGCACTCGCAAAGAAAAAGAACTGGAGCTGATCCTGGAGCATAGTCTTTCCGCATGTGCTGACCACTCCAGCCGTCCATCAAATAGCATACCCAAGAACTCAACAGTATGGCACCACTGCATTACCTACCAGTATGCTCTTATCAAGAGTTTGAACTTTCAATTTATGAGTTCAACATACATTTTTTCACAGGTGTTTGCAATCTCAAAATATAGGCTACAGATTACATTATTTAATCAACTGAAGGAGAACAATTGATGTGAAGCAGCTATGTGTTATGGAATTAATTATTATTTAAAGCGCAGTATAGATCTCATGAGTTATCTGTTCCTGGATTTCTTGTTCCATGACGAACAGCGTTAATATTAACTTTTTAAGTGAATTCAACAACTTGCAGTCAAATTTTATTAAGAATAAGTAGAATTTACTTACTCTGTAGGCCGAACGTTTTCGAATCTTGGAGATCCATTTTCCGAGGCTCTAATAAATTATGATAAATACTTAATAACAATTTGACTGCAAGTCATTGAATTCACTTAAAAAGTTGAAAATTATCTGTTATATTGCCCAACAATATTATTCATATAATGGATTGATTGAACGGCTTTCTATGCTCAACTTGTTTACATTATAGACGCTCTGCAATCCTAAAGCTGAATAATTCAATAGCAGATGATGTGTTATTCATACTTTCAAAATAAGGCATCTCCTTTATCGGCTATTCATTAGAGACAGATTAGATAATTTATTAGAAACTCATTAAAGCTCGCTCGTTTGGTAAAATTTATTGTCAAGTGAGTTTAAACGAATTTTAACTATTTTGCTACACGATAAACTGTTTTATTACAACAGATTTTGAAGGCCATTGCTATTTCCCTGTATTGCTTGAGAAACTGATTTCCACGTTTTAAATCTTCGAGTATAATAATAATAATAATTGGTTAATGGCCTTGACGACATAAGATTATATTCCTTTGTGTACTGAACAGTTTCTGAGATGTGAGAAGTGATTATTTCTCTACACAGCAGTCTCAATATTGGTTGTTCAGTCAAACATTTCATTACATACGTCCACAGAGAGTTACCGAATGTGTGCAATTTACTCAACTGGTTATCATTGCTTGAATCACTGAGGTGAATTTATCAATACTCTTTATAATTAACTATAGAAACTTTATTATCAAGATAACAAACTTTTACAAATTCAAATCGAGTAGCTCTATTCAACTACTTGTCAATTTTTCAGTTTTCCTTAAATAAAATTTAACTGTACTAAACCATTATTTTTCTCCATTTCTCAATTCAAATCTTTTAACAAATCAACTTCTCTGTTAAATTATCAAGCATGTGCAGTTCATAATTTTTCTTTGGAAAATCCAAATTTATTGTAGTTATAAGTTCATAAAACTCTTTTTCTGAAATTATAGGAACCCTTTACAGATTAATATATTACTGTAATGTCATCTACTAGACTACTCGATCGAGCTGAAGCCTATAGTTGATTGTTACAATTTTTTGGTTCTTGGTTACAATTTGTTTGGCATCTCATCAATCAATATAAATGAAATTAGAGTTTTGTCTGTACATTTATCAGAATTGTATATTTTTTGGTTATTTTTACGTTTTATACATTGAATAAGCCGAAAATAGTCTTATCTCACTTTCTGTCTGTCTGTCTGTCTGTCACGGCCCCAAAGGCAATTTATGCGGCCTTCTCCTCAAAAACGAGAGCATCGATCGGGATTTTAGTTATCGAACAGTATTGAACACTTTATTGACAATGTCTTTAGCTATAAAAAACTAAATTAACTTTTTTTTAACAGAATAATAAACGTTTAAAAACCAAGTATTGTGCTATTTCGGATACATTTCTCTAAGTTTTACTACCACATAAGAACAAATCACGTAATTTATCATGACTAGCAGCTACCTGTCCTTCGTACAGATTATGTTTAGAAATATGACTGAATATGTTTCGGCTTTTCTTATAGCAAAGATCATGAAGTTGTTAGCAGCTTAGTAAACAACTTTGAACATAAACAATTCAGTGACAGTTATCAGAGAGAATATTTGAGAACAGCTGATTGATATATCATGATAAATTACGTGATTTCTTCTTATGTGGTAATAATAGTGCTACCAGGCGAATTCTCAAGAGCCTAGCACAAACCGCACCTTCCTAAAATGTTGATTTTTGTTTTGATAAATTGAAATTAGAAAATTTTGTTTTTTTTTTCAACAAAGAAATAATTGATGAAACATATTAGATGAGCTTTGATTCACCAGTCATATGTTCCCTAAAAGACTGCAATACTCAGACTACACAAGTCTGCAGACAGCGTAAATGCCGCGAAGGGCCCACCATTTATATTTGAGAACAGCTGATTGATAAAATATGTGATTTTTTTCTTATGTGGTAATAAAACTCAGAAGAAATGTATCCAAAATCGCAGAATACTTGGTTTTTAAACGTTTATAATTCTGTTAAAAAAAAGTCAATTTAGTTTTTTATAGCTAAAGACATTGTCAAAAAGGTTTTCAATACTGATAAATAACTTTAATCCTGATTGATGCTCTTGTTTTTCAGGAGAAGGCCATGTAAAATGTATCCGAAATCTCACAACACTTGGTTTTTAAACGTTTATTATTCACTTTTTATGTGAAATTTAACGACATGCAGTCAAATATTTGTTAAGAATAAGTATAATAACTCACTTAAACTGGCCGAGTACTTTCGAATCTATGAGATCCATCATCAGAGGCTCCTAGATCATCATGTCAGTTTTTTGGTTAGAAGTGTTGTGGTTTTTGTAAAATATGATCAAAAAGTTTGTGAGATTTAAAATTTAGTTGTTCATTGAGAATGTTTTGTTTATTGTGTGTGGTGTGTTTGTATATTTCAAATTGTTCCAAGGTGTTGAGTTCGTGTCCTTTAGATTTTATGTGTAGAATGTGTAGGTTGGTATTGATGTCAGTAAAAGTGTGTCCAGTTTGAATGATATGGTCGGCAAAATTCGATTCAGCTTTGGATGTGAGGGCCTGAAAGTGTTCCTTGTAACGTTGTTTGAATGTGCGGCCTGTTTGTCCTATGTAGAATTTGTTACAATCAGAGCAGTTTAGTTTGTAGATCCCTGGGAGATCGTATTTGTTTGTGTTCAGTGTGGTTTTGAGTGTAAGTGCATTTTTTATTTTGTTTTTTGTTCTGAATGAGATGGTGTGGCCGGCTTTTTTGAAGATTTTTGCTAGTCTGTGTGATTGTGGATTAATGTATGTCATTGTGATGTATTTTTTGTCAGTGGTGTTGGTGTTTTGTTTTTTGTTTCTTATTTTATGATTGAGTTTGTCAATTAGGTCGTGTTTGTAGCCGTTTTCTTGTGCTAGGTATTTTATTGTATTTAGTTCAGTGTGGTAATTGTCGGTGGAAAGCGGTGTGTTGTTGAGTCTGTGTAGCATTGACCTGAATGCTGAGTGTTTGTGTTGTGTTGGATGATTGGAGGTGCTGTGTATTAGGGTATCTGTCATTGTTGGTTTTCTGTAGATGTTGAAGCTGTGTTGTTGGTTTGTGTTCTTTGTAATTGAGAGGTCTAGGAAGTTTATTGAATTGTTTTTCTCATATTCAGCTGTGTATTGAATGTTCTTATGTATTTTGTTTATGTATGATCGAAGTTGTTCACATTGTCTTTTGTTTCCTCTGTATAGCAATAGAACATCATCTACGTATCTGTGCCAGTATATTATGTTCTGTGAAAATTTGTTATTAAAGAGTATATGAGTGTTTTCGCAGTGTTGGAGATAGATTTCAGCAAATATGCTTGAGATTGGTGAGCCCATTGGCAGTCCATCAGGTTGTGAGTAGAATTTGTTGTTGAAGGTAAAGTAATTTTGTTGAGTGATGATTTTTAGGATGTCTATTATTTCATTTATATGTTCTGTAGTTGTGTTGTTGTGAATAAGGATGTTCTGTATTATTTCTATTGTTTCATTGACAGGTATGTTGGTGTATAGGTTTGTTCTATCGAAAGATGCAAGAGTGGAGTTGTGAGGAATTTGTGTGTCTTTTATTTTTGCGATAAGATCGCTACTGTTTTTTATGTATGTGTTGTTGTTGATATTAATTAGTTTTCTCAGTGTTTGATCTATGTGTTTTGCTAGTTTATAGGCAGGTGCTTCTTGGTAGTTTACAATTGGTCTAATAGGTATGTCGGGTTTGTGAATTTTGGGAAGTGTTTGAAGTGATGGTGCAGAAGGGTGTATTTGTTTTAGTTTTCTTTTTTGTGAATTATTAATTATATGATTTGTCTTGTTGATTATTTGTTTGATTTTTGTTTGGTAAACATTTGTGGGATCGGTGTGTAGTTGTTTAATGTTGTTTTTGTTTATGTAGTCAAGTGTTTTTTTGTTGAGCTCTTCATTGTTTATTATAACTGTAGTGTTGCCTTTGTCTGCTTTGATATAGGTGAGATTGTGAGTTAGAGCTTTGTGTTTCAATTCTTTTATGGTGTGGTTTTCTGAATTTATGGGTGGGTGTGGTTGTGAGCTGTTTGTTTTTATTGTGTTGTAGGTTTCTATTCTAAGTTCATCATGTATTTGTGGGTCTGTGCGTTGGATGCTTGTTTCTGTTTCAATGACAATGTTTTTTGATGTGAATTTGTTGTTTTTGTAGTTCAGGTTATGTTTGAGACCTTTGTTCAATAAGTTGAGTTCGGTTTCTGTGAAATCTACGTTTGTTAGGTTAACAGTTTTACTGTAAAAAATGTGAGGTGATTGAATTGTCGTTTTTGGAGGTGTTAGGTTATGTATTTTTTTGTCATGTCTTTGTTTAATTGACAAACTCAATCATAAAATAAGAAACAAAAAACAAAACACCAACACCACTGACAAAAAATACATCACAATGACATACATTAATCCACAATCACACAGACTAGCAAAAATCTTCAAAAAAGCCGGCCACACCATCTCATTCAGAACAAAAAACAAAATAAAAAATGCACTTACACTCAAAACCACACTGAACACAAACAAATACGATCTCCCAGGGATCTACAAACTAAACTGCTCTGATTGTAACAAATTCTACATAGGACAAACAGGCCGCACATTCAAACAACGTTACAAGGAACACTTTCAGGCCCTCACATCCAAAGCTGAATCGAATTTTGCCGACCATATCATTCAAACTGGACACACTTTTACTGACATCAATACCAACCTACACATTCTACACATAAAATCTAAAGGACACGAACTCAACACCTTGGAACAATTTGAAATATACAAACACACCACACACAATAAACAAAACATTCTCAATGAACAACTAAATTTTAAATCTCACAAACTTTTTGATCATATTTTACAAAAACCACAACACTTCTAACCAAAAAACTGACATGATGATCTAGGAGCCTCTGATGATGGATCTCATAGATTCGAAAGTACTCGGCCAGTTTAAGTGAGTTATTATACTTATTCTTAACAAATATTTGACTGCATGTCGTTAAATTTCACATAAAAAGTTAATATTAACACGCAGTTCGTCATGGAACAAGAAATCCAGGAAGTTTATTATTCTGTTAAAAAAAATTAATTTAGTTTTTTATAGCTAAGGACATTGTCAATAATGTTTTCAATACTGTTCAATAACTAAAATTCTGATCGATGCTCTCGTTTTTGAGGAGAAGGCCGCATAAAATGCCTTTGGGGCCGTGACAGACAGACGGGCAGACAGAAAGTGAGATAAGACTATTTTCGGCTAATTTAATGTATAAAATGTAAAAATAACCAAAAAATATATAATTCTGATAAATGTACAGAAAAAACTCTAATTTTATTTATATAGATATATCAAACAGCTGTTCTCAAATATAATCTGAATGGTGGGCCCTTCGTGGTGTTATTTACACTGTCTGCAGTCTTGTGTAGTCAGAGCATTGCAGTCTTTTAGGAAACATATGACTGGTGAATCAAAGCTCATCCTATGTTTCATCAAACATATGACTGGTGAATCAAAGCTCATCCTATGTTTCATCAACATTTTTTCTGTTGAAAAAAAAAACAAAATTTTCTAATTTCAATTTATCAAAACAAAATTTTTCTAATTTCAATTTATCAAAACAAAAATTAACATTTTAGGAAGGTGCGATTTGTGCTAGGTTCTTGGGAATTTGCCAGGTAGCACTATTATTACCACATAAGAACAAATCACGTAATTTATCATGATATATCAATCATCTGTTCTCAAATATTCTCTCTGATAACTGTCATTGAATTGTTTACATTCAAAGTTGTTTACTAAGCTGCTAACAACTTCATGATCGTTGCTATCAAAAAAGCTGAAACATATTAATTTAGTCATATTTCTAAACATAATCCGTATGAAGGACGGGTAGCTGCTGGTGTATGAATACAGATGACTTAGGGGTATTTCTCTCATTAACGAAATTATTTGAGTGTCACATCTTGCAAGACACATAAATGCTGTTAGATTAGAGATAGACTAGTCTAGACATGCTAAAGCGCTTTATTGGAATACAACTTTTCATTGGTAAAGAATAAATGATTGGAAAGTCTTCATATGAAGGTCATACTAAATTTGTATTTGCTTTCTAGTTTTTTTAAAAATAATTTTATTAGTAAAATATTTTACAAATAGTTTATTAGTTTAAATTATTTTATTATAATAATTTTAATATTTTATAATTTTATTCTAATTTTTTATTTTTTTAAATTTTTTTTTATATGTACTGGTACCTAATAATCAACATAATTAATACTTCATAATTATTAACAATCATACTATAATAATTATTATTTTATTTTACTAGTAGTACTAGTTATAATCTGGTAAGTACTCCTGCTGTAGAATCTTAAAAAGCTCTTGCATATTATTACTATTTTGTGATTAACTTGAATCAAGTTAGAGAGATGAATTGTGAAAAATACTTCAAACATAATAGAAGTCACTTTTTAATTTTTGAAAACGACATTCAACTTGGGCCTATGCCATTTTATTACCATATTGTTTTAAAAGCAGGTCTATGCCTACTATAATGTGTCAACTTTGGTGATTGATACACATAATTATAGTCGTTTTTTGATGACATTTTCCATTTTTCAATAAAAAGGAACTTTTTTGAAGCAAAAAACCCTCGTGTGGGTTTTTCACAGCACCCAGCAATCAATACTCACTAGTATATAATCACCATGGCAAAATCGAACATTATAGATTAAAGCATATGAATATCATAAGTTATCCCACAGAATTTGTTCGAGTAGATTTTGCGCTGGTGATCACACAACGTCCTCTATCCTGGCGCAAATAGAAACGCAGGGTGATTTATAAGAAATGCAAAACTACATTAGTGTCGTATTTAGAGCTCCCGCGGTCCTAGATGGTTGCGACCCCCTACCCCAGCAAGGCACTAAATATCTGTCGAGAGCCAAATCCAAGGTTGGAAAATTTGGTTGAAGAACTGAGCTATTTTTTGTCACTGCCAAAAAATAAAAGGAATATTTGTTTTTATTTTTTTGAGAAGAAAAATTTCAATTTGAGTAGTACAAATCCTGACTTTCTTTGATTTTTGCCAATCGTACTTATCTGTGAGCTGGTTGTCCCATTGGGTACTTGAACCAGTGGCGTAACGTTTTCCAATTGGGCCCCCCCGCAACCGATTTTCCGGGCCCCTCTCCTCAAAATCATATAAATATCCCCCCTCTCCCTTGTCCCCCTCCCATAAAAACTTGAATGATTTTTATTGGGCAGTTATAATTATGTAAGAGCAAAACACCTTTTTATCTAAGAATATTTAAAAATCCAATCATGTTTCAAGGGGGGGCTAGGCTAGTCTAATGATTTTGGCTGTAGCCTACGGGCTCCTGAAAGATGAAAATAGTTGATTGTTGATTATGTTATAAATAATTATCTAATATTAAAACTGACACTGTATTTCACTTTTATATACTGTATTGTTTTACTCACTTATATTGGAGATGCTTGAGGGATGCATTTCACTTCTGAAAAAAAGCTTCGTCAGCTTTGTCACTTTTCAGAAGTGAAATGCATCCCTCAAGCATCTCCAATATAAGTGAGTAAAACAATACAGTATATAAAAGTGAAATACAGTGTCAGTTTTAATATTAGATTGTTCATTAAGTATTTCGTCATGGAAAACATCACAGATAAATAATTAATCTTGAAACCTAGAAACCTTGAAATTGATGTCTTCCATAGGATCCACATTCACATCCTCCTTGTTAGCACCTTCTCTCCTTTTCCCAGAAAATGTGTTCTCTCAGAATTCGCCTCGTTTGCAGACACGGACACAGGTTAAAATTTGAAAAAAGGGCATTTTATCTAAATTACCGCGAAATTACTAAATCAGGAAAAGAGAAAGAAATTAAGAAATTTATTCTTAAGAGGCAGAAGAGAGTAAACGTAAACTACTTAGGCCTATACACATATACAGTACTTGATCCTATATTATAAGAAAAAAATTCAACTGTGTTAGGAAAACTGAAACAATTGGACCAAAACTATTATTTATATACTTATTCTGTACAATAATCACGTAATTTATCCGATATATCAATGGTATAAATATTCCTTCTGAACATTGTTTAAAAATGTACTAGTCGATAAAAAATAGAAATAACTAAAACATGACTGTACAACATCACAATACCATAAACGCAGCATGTTGAAAAATAGAATAGCAATGAAAAAAAATGGCACTCCAAATAATAAACTCACGATCACGAACTCAATTAATATACATCCGGTTTACTCTAGGCCAATTTATCGGACACGTGTAGGGCTACATGCATCTAACTGGACGATTCAAAAGAGACTGAATTCAAATTCTGTATGAAGAAAAATATTGACTTTATTTCTACACAACCTCCCACTTTCCATTACATCACAATATTATGCTAATATACATTGAGGAATTCTATGGGAAAATAATATTAATTTCCTCTAATATTTGCACTTTGTAGACATGATTTGTGGCAGTCTAGATAAGTTTGTTTGAAGATTGTTTTGTCCTCGGTATGTCTCCATTTCCATTTTCTGAAGTCACAACATCCTGCTTCTGAATTCCTTCACTAAAGCTATTTGCGAATTGATAAAGTAAACAATAAACCTGACAATAATTAGCCAATTCATTCTTCTTCCTTCAGTAATTCAGTTTTATTTCTTTTCAAAAAAAAATATATATATATCAGTCTGAGCACGGACCATTTCTTGAAAAAATATATTTTCATTCCGGGCCCCCTTATAGCCCGGGCCCCCCCGCGCCGCGGGGTCTGCGGGGGTGTACGTTACGCCACTGACTTGAACTACTATAATAGCTATTTGTGTAACTATAGTGTGAAGGATCGTTTTTCTGCATCGAAAGAAACAGTTTTTTTCACGAGCTGAAGGCGAGTGAAAAAGGTTTCTTGAGTGCAGAAACAATACTTTGTGCTCAAATTACACATTAAATTTTTCCTACAGTAATGTATAAAGTAATTCAAACAGAACAAAACAGGGCATACATAACCTGAAAATTCCTCACATAACCTATCTTTGAATCAAATTGATTTCATCAACAACAACTACAACAACTATTCACAGCTGAAGCAGAGTAGCTAACCTATTTTTGAATGCAGAATAGGGAACCTGCATATTACATGCTCACTATTTTGTGTTGTTAGGTTGCAAATTTGGAAAAGTACTTTTCTGCACTGTAATTTACTTTCCCGCACTGTTGCAGTAATAGACTATTTTGCGTGCTACAGTTAGTGGAAAAATACACACTTTTTTGGTTCACTGTAGGAAAATAGTTATTTATGTATTAAGAGCGTGAAGTGTGACTTTATTACTCGAGCCAAAACATTCACTGTGTGACACAAATAGTGGAGCACATTAATTTTGTGAGAGCAATAATGAAGCTTCATGTGCGAATTGCATACAATATTTTTCCTACAACTGCAGTTCTGGATTCCAACACAATAAAAGCTTGCAGTTTGTAACATCACAGACCATGTGCTGATTTGGTTAGCGTTCGCCATTTTTGAGGTTATGAGAATTCACAGATTCCATGATCCACCAATGAGAAGACATCAAAATCAAAACAGAAGCGTAAAGAAAACAGCTGGCGAGTGTAAAGTACTTTACCGCTTGTGGAGCAGTGAATAGGTATTTTACAATTAGTTTTCACTATGTAAAGAACGACTTTACAAGCAGTTGTAGGAAATAGTATATTTCGCACCTAGGGCCGAAAATGTGTGTTTGCCAGCTCGAGATCGCGGTTTTCAAGTTCGAGACGAAGTCGAGAACTTGAAGCGTTTGAGAGCCGGCAAAACATTTTTGCCCGTGTTGCGAACGCTATTTTTCGCCACACCACAAACAAAAACAAAACAACAAGTTGGAAATTTTGAAAGCGAAATTTTAAGGCTATGGTACTTGCAAGAATACAAGGAACGGCTATCACCTCTTTATCAAACCTACAGCGCTCTGGGTGGGCATTTTGTCAACTACTACAACTGTACGCCAAAAGGTTAGTTGGTTAGGTTTTTTGTTGTTATTCCTGTTCCTGATTCAAAACCTGCATAAAAAACCTAACCAACTAACCTTTCTATACCAACAGTAACCTTTACCAACAGTTGCAGTAGTAGAAAAATTCCTAAAAACAAAAAACCTAACCAACCAAGAGAGGTTAGCAACAGTTGTAGTAGTTCACAAAATTCCCACCCAGAGCTCTGTAGGTTGAATAAAAAGGTTTGATATCAAAACTACAAAATATTACATATTAAGTTATAAAAAGTGATCATTTTTGACATTTTAAATACTACGTACATATTAAATTATAAAAAATAAACATTTATTGATGGTTTAAATCTTTTTGTTTTATATAAAAGTTGGAAGGATTCATTTTTACAATCATGACTGCTGTATCCAGACACGATCAGCTGTCATTCAAGGTCATTTTCTTTTCCGCCCTAGGGCGGTAAACGTTTACAGACCTCATCGGAAACCAAACACTTTCGGCCTCCATATGAAGCACGAAAAACAGCTCATTACGTCCTAGTGTGGCAAAAATAGTTATTTATGTATTAAGAGCGTGAAGCGCGACTTTATCGCTCGAGCCAAAACATTTACTGCGCGACGCGTAGCGGAGCGCAGTAATTTTGCGAGAGCGATAAAGAAGCTTCACGCGCGAATTCCATACAATATTTTTCCTACAACTGCAGTTCTGGATTCCAACACAATAAAAGCTTGTAGTTTGTAACATCACAGACCGTGCGCAGATTTGGTTAGCGTTCGCCATTGTTGAGGTTATGTGAATTTCACGGATTCTGTGAACCACCAATGAGAAGGCATCAAAATCAAAACAGAAGCGTAAAGAGAACAGCTGGCGAGCGTAAAGTACTTTACCGCTTGCGGAGCAGTAAAGAGGTATTTTACAATTAGTTTTCAGTACGTAAAGAACTACTTTACGAGCAGTTGTAGGAAAATATATTTACGCGGTCCCCCATAGACGTTGCGGCCTATGCTGCCTAGTGGCTACTCCAACTCTGAATCTCAGCCTCTATTGGGCAATCTAATCCATATTTATGAGTTTCTCTTATCATTTCACACTCGTTTCTATTTGCATCGGGGTCAAGACTTGGTGATGAAGCAGAAAGCGCTGAAATGCATTACAGTTTCTGTTTTATACATAA
Source organism: Conomelus anceps (assembly GCA_948455865.1). Taxonomy (NCBI): domain Eukaryota; kingdom Metazoa; phylum Arthropoda; class Insecta; order Hemiptera; family Delphacidae; genus Conomelus; species Conomelus anceps. The sequence goes on from OX418220.1 coordinate 9,063,669, forward strand.
GCAAGTCACCATCCATGATGCTTTCCTGGAACCTGGCGACTTTTTGAATTTACTGCCAACAGCTGTTTGTAGCAACATGTGGCTCCATTTTTCTCTTGCCAACTTACCTTCACCATATCTTTTATTCATAAAATATTGAAGTTTCCAATTGATTATGCATTTTTCATAAGGGGCTATAATTTTATTCTATGGAAATTGATATGACTTACATCATCATTGCTTTTTTAAATGTTTACTATTCTAAAAAGTGACTATAATCAAAAGTAAGTTAACTTCGAGTCCGCCAGTCTGTGTCTGTGACAAACTGAACAGGTACTTTACAAATTCTGTTTATTGAATATCATGCTTAACTTTTCTAATGTTTTTCTTGACTTTTTGTAAGAGTAGGCTTTAAGTGCTAAATGTTTGGTATTTAATAACTTCTGATTGTGTGATCGAGTGAAATCAGTAACCATCACCAGAAAATCCAAGTTTGAGGTCATTCCTAGGTTATGTTGTTCAAGCTCAGCAGGAAATGTAATAATACATAATTTATTTTCAACTTGCATCTTTGTTTGCTTATTACTCAATTGATTCACACTCACGGTGACTCATTTCAAGTGCACTGATAACATACAATTCATCTATACTGCATAGATGCATAGTTCTCAATTCTGTTTCATCTGTGTTGCATCGTAAATCGTACGATACTGTAGTTGTTTGAAAGTAAAATCATCAACAGTCAGAATCCTACAATTTGTGAAATCTTGTGCATTGAAATCATAATTGATTGAAAATGAAGGTTAGAGTTACGGTAAAATCCTTATTCACATTTTTAAAGGGGGCTGTCAAATTCTATATTGAGGAAGTTTCTGATTCTGGAATGCAGTGTGCTTTTCAAGAGTTGTAAAATCTCTCTTGATGGTGCAATCGTGAATCAAGTTTATCAATTATTCTTATGCGTGGAAAATTTATTATTAATGTTTTATTGAATAGTGTGGTGGATGGGAGGAATAGGAGAATACTTTTATTTTACCGTTGTTAAAGACGCCAATGGGTGCTTGCAAAGTGAAGCATCCTGCAATACCTATTTATTTTCGCAAAATAAAACATATTTTGTGGTATTCAGGCTATTTCAATACGGTACTCTAATCTAACTCACACCTTTCCACAGCATGTGTTTGGTTTTGCGATGGTGATTATCATTGAGTACAAATTGAAACTCCACTCTACATGCCAGATATGTCATTTTGATATTTTTTTAAACTGAAATAGGTATTAAAAGATGAAAAATCTTGTTAGTGACATCTCCACTGGAGAAATAATTTGTCGTCTTGCATCTCCCATTTAAAAAAAGATGAGTGTTGTAAAACATATAATTTTCGTTTGTATAGTGTGAAAAATTGACCTATTAGCTGATTATGTTTGGCATAAGTTACTTTACAGAATTACTGTAATAGATTTATTTTCCAGTTTTCTAGGGGCCTGACTTCAGAATGAAACTTTTATTGTTGATTGCTGTTTTTGCTGCTTTAACTATGGCGTCTCCAGTTGACAAGGGAGAGGATGAATATGATTGGGAAAGTTTCAAGGTTGGTTTAAACTGAAATTCTCGGCACAAATAATATTGTCAATGCTCTATTGCTCAGGTTCACATTTTTCCAAGATCATTTGCTATTTCAATAGTTTTGTTCAATTATGTTTTGTTTTCTTTCAATACCGAAGCCTAGTTTTGTTCATAAGCGTACCGTGTATCTTTTATTGGTGGTGAGGTTCAACCTCGTCATGTAAGCCATGTTATGGAGAAGACGGTGGAACTACAATTCTAGGTTGGTTCCGAACCATTCCACATGTCTAAAAATTACAATTTGACTTCGACAGTACAAGCAGCTGTGGGAGTTGAAAAATTGTATGTTTGTTCTCTGTTAATAAAAGGTAAAGGTTTCTATGTTGACATCGATAAAAAAGGTACAACAAAATATTAATAATTTTTGCTTGACAATGCGTCCGGATACGGCAGGTCTGTATGTGACAGGTTTTAAATATGGCAGGCTCAATTGAGTATGGAAAATTTGGAAACGATATTCCAAGCATACTTTTCAATATTGACAATTCTGCTTGTACTTAATGATGTCCATTCTACTAATTAATAATTTCTACCATAATTTATTGAATGCATAAAACAACTGCCTCAACACAATTGGTATAGAATCATTGTGTGCTTTTCAAATCGAGTTGACCATTTTTTTCTTTTCCCAGATAAAATACAATAGAAACTACACTGCTGAAGGAGACGTTGAGAGGAAGGCTATATTTGACGCTAATGTTGCTAAAATCAAAGAGCATAATAAAAAATTCGCCAACAAAGAAGTAACCTACTCAATGGGAGTGAATCATTTTGCAGACAGGGTAAGCATTTAAGTTCAAATTATGACTAGCATAATATCAGTATTCTACAATCCAATCTATAGTATACTGCTATTGTGGCTTATCGATCAAAATCAATAAACAATTCTGTGTAGATTGGTTACTACAATCAATAAATTTATAGTTTACGAATATAATTCAGTGGTTGATATCTTATGCTGCTCGAATTTTTAATATGCAATGTATTACTATATTCATTGAAATTTATAATCAGGTATTTATTCATTCAGCCTCATATATATGAAGCTATCTTGACTTGGGACTTTGTTCCTTATCTCCAAGGAAACTTGATAGCACTCAAGAAAGCCCTTCCACTAGAGTCCTTCAAGTGTATTATATTTGATTAATTCTTCATTTACTCAAATACATTGATCATTGCTTTAGATCATTGCTAAAAAGGTCCTTCTTTATATTTATTTTACATTGTTATTAATTGTATCAATAAATTTGAAGTTTATTACTATAATTTCGAAGCTCAGATATAGTGAATTTAAAATTCTCATAAATAAATTTTTATAGTTGTAAGTACAGTATAGGCCTAAGTAATATTTATATTGACTAGACTATATGTATAAGTAGCTAGTAGGTTGTTAGAATAGAATAAACAATATATTTCAGTTGTACTGTCACACTGCACTTCTATTTCATCTCTGACTTGTCACTCTCTCTTCTTCATCCATCAGAACATCACTATTATCACTCACCCCCTCCATCACCTAGGCTTAAAATACTTGTTCAAAGTTGCCTTTGTAAATAAATTAATTAATTCAGTGGTGGATAACATACTACTCGTATGTTTAATATCCAATGTATTCTACTATTTGCAATTTTACTATATATAGTAAAATTTATTAATGGATATTTTGTAAATATTCTACGAACATTCAGTCCCCTATTTATGAACCAATCTTGAGACTTTGATCCTCATTTCAAAGGAAATTCGAAAGTACTGAAGGAAGCCCTTTTTATTATTTTATTACTCTTCGTTTACTTAGCCTAAATACATGTTTTAGATTATTGCATTGATGAAAACTCATTTTTATTACTATTTTAAACTATTTTTATTATTTTATTTTTCATGATAATGATAAGTCTAATATTTAGCCTTATGAATTATTCATATTGAACTGAATATAAAACGAGCAAAAATTTTTCTCAGGGTGATTTTTAATTATCTGTTGATTGTTATAACCCATCTTTTGTGCAACTCAAGAGATATTTTGTTATAGCTGAATGGTAATCAGCGAAAATAGTATCTGAGATTGAATTGAAATGCTGAACTATGCTTTTTAGGTGGCTGATTTTTGAATTGGCTTCCTTTCATAGTGCCTTATCTATACTGTTGTTATATTCTGGACGCAAATAACGTAACTTTGTTTTTTCAGACACCTGAAGAACTCAGTCACTCTCTGGGATTAAAAAAAGATAATTCAAATAAGGGACCTTCCACTGCAGTTTAATCCATTATTTGAAAGGATGATCTTTTAGATCAAATACTGAGCAAAAATAATACAAATAAACAATTAAAATTTGATATGTCAACTAATGTACAAAGTGTTGACTTACTATTGATCTGTTTAAGATGGACATCATGTTACTTTTGACAATTTTTGTCCGTTTTGAAGTTTTTACATGATAATTGAGATTTATAACACAATATTTACATAAAACTAATAATTCGTTATTACCTCTTTTCACCCTCCAAGAAAGACTAATAAACTACCTCTGATAGTGATACCAGTTTACTACATAGAACCGAATAGAGTAATCATTGATTGGAATTATCACATATCCCACATATTGTGAGAGATTGTTTAGAAAAATTAAGGAGGAGATTTATGGAGACCTGTAATCTCCTAGAGAAAATTAAGTTTGTGTGAGTTTGAATTACTGAGTTTTAATGGGTAGAAATTCATGTAGCTATTCATGTAATGAATTTTATGTGATTTCGCTTGTTCGACACTGAATGCTAATTTCAATTTTGGGGTGTTTCTATGCAAACGATACAGTATGGAAACTCCTAATATAGTTATAATAACTGTCAGTTCAGTGTCAGCACTTGATTGCTCTAAGATGTAAAGTAGCGGCCACAGAATTAGATGGGGTGAGTAGAATTATGAATTGTGGGGCCGCCTGTTCAATTGGACAACTCAATTTGCAGTGCATTGCCAGATTCAACCCAGCAGTGCACAAATCTATAACACTGACCACGCAGGGCTTTTCAAAAATGTGTTTTGCTCAAGTGATTTTGGTGTAGCTCTCATACATTTAGATTTCAGATTAGCATAACCTTCATTCTACTCACCCGACTTATTTGGTAGCCACAGTTGAAATCTTGTGTACAAAGTAGATAAAGTGAAACATTTATTCAATATTTCTTGAACGCTATCAATTCAAAATACGTTTTTGATTAGTACTGATCTAACAGTAGGATTGTAGTCTCTTAATATAATAACAATTTACATACTTCTGTAATTCTAATCAATTAACATAAATTAGAGAAATAATTACTAACAATAATGTGGTGTTAATGTAAAGTTTGCATCTAATATCTTTTGGGCAATGGAAAATTTGTTGTAGAACATTTACTATCAAGTAGTAGTTATAGTAGTAGCAATAATGGTGATGGTTGGAAATTTTCTTATTTAGTTATCTCTATTAATTATTTTTATTATTATGAATATTATCCTTTTATGAGTGACCAAATCCTGCTAAACAACCTTGACTAAACAGTTTCAAAGTTTGTAACAGGTGATTCTATAATAGTTGTCTCATTAACCAATAAAATTTCATACAAAGATTATATTGTTACATAAATGAAATTATATAAGATTGCATACTGTTACATAAAAGACTGGGAGACTATAGCGGATTTCAGAGATTTTAGCTTAGCGATCTGCTATTTTTCACACTTCTTATTCATGTCTCATTAATTTGTTTTAATTTAGAATAAATTTAGAGCGATGCAAACAGCCAAAAATTTAGAAGGTGAAACGTGGAAAAAGGAAAACATTTCCTTTCTACACGCTTGTACACCAAAACACTGCTAAATATTCATACATACAAAAACAAGAGGAACTAGGTTACCAAGCCAAATGAAGCGCATGTTTAGGAAACAACCACTCGAAAATATAATTATACCTCATTAACTTCAAAATAACCAAATCGGAAAAATATACATTTCAATCAACATTACTGTCTAACCTTATCTTTATCTCATGTCTTTAAAATTATTGCGCATTTTAAAGATTACTTCAATTTAAAAAAATTATATCATCGTTTTTATCTCACTGAATTAATAGTTCCCCACAATTTGTTGCACTCACTTTGATTGAAGAAAGAAATAGAATAAATTTGTTACCTTGTTCGATAATCCTTACTAATTCCAAGGTATTGAGTTCATGTCAAATCGTTGATCTAATACAGCCTTGATCAGGAATTGCGAATCAGGAAAATAGGAACCTTCCAATTCTCCTACTCTCCAATGCTGGAATACTCGGAAAAGTTTCGAAGTCTTAACGATTCAAAAAGACTCCAATTCAGGGATGCTGTGATTCAGAAATACTCCAATTTGGCGATACTCTGATCTGGGAATGCTCCTATCCGGGAATGCACCATTTCGGGAATGCTCCATTTTGGGAACCGCTGAAATTTCAAATTTTGTAACTCCCTATCTTGATAACGAAATAAACCCTTTATTTGAAATGAAGACTATCATGTCCAATTTGCTTTCACGACCACAAATCCCAAACATTTATTTCACTTAATTACACATCTACATTCCTACAATTTAAACAATTAAACAAACCTAACCTTTACTTCATAAGTATCATAGCATCGCAGTATTCAAAAATAGTACACATTAATCTATTATAGCAACAAGGAAGTTGAGTTACTTAGTTACATCATCAATTTTATAATCTTTCATCACACTAATATCCCCTTGAAAACAGTATGCTAACTTTCACTACTGATGTCTTACTTAAATCTAATTATTTAAACTCTTCCTTTTTTATACTAAACTACTCTAAGTCTTATCCATAGCCTATGAATTCTGACAAACAATTGCTTACATTAATTACATACATGAGAACAATGAGCTAGAAATATAAATTCACAAACAAAGTATTTCATATAAAAAAGTATATTGTTACCTTATAAAGCGGCAAAGTTCATAACAGGTTATCCTCTAACCAAACAAACTAATTCAAACTAAAGATGAGGTGAGTGGCGGTTTCCTAAAATTGACTTCTCAAATCACATAATTAAAATAAATTCGACATTATAAACATTGCCCAGCACAAGGGCCTAAAACAAAACTATCATGTCACCATAACCTTGAATATCGACTGTAAACTCATCTTAACTAGCGTGGTGTTTGCTCCATGCAATTTTGTCGAGTAATGAGCCTGTTGCTTGCCTACAACTACAGCTAGCTCTTGGTGGGAATCGATGTTCAGAAACTATACGGGAACTACAAAACTATGCAACTTTTACCGAATCAAAACACTCGACCTGCGCAGAAGGCCTATTCCGTAATTGAAAAATGAACAGGTAAAGAGAGTGTTGGAGAGAGCAAAAGAATGAGAAACTAGCTCTATCTTCTTTTACTAGACCAGCGTGGGACTCAATCCTGCTCGATATTAAATCTCAAAACTATGCTTCACTGTGAAACCAATTCCAACATGAAAACCCAATCGATTCAATTACTTCTATTGAAAATGAATAATTAAAATCTTAACTCCCCAATAACAAGCTTAGAATGTCCTAATCCAGAAAACCTTATATAAAAAAAAATCTTTAAAATTTAGCAATGTTTAAAATGATACTAAACAAGAAGATGATCCAAGGTAATTAAAAAAAAATTTGGGCTACTCCCAAATTCATAACAATTCTCCCCCCCCCCCCTTTCACAGTGTGAAACACCGCCTAAGACAGTCAACAAATACTGGTATCACAGGTGAACTCAACAAACTAAATGTGGTAACAATTCAATTGATGTGGTGATGTGAAATAAAATCAAATCAATCTCCTAAACAACTATAGTGAAGTGGCTGCAACCCTACAGATGCCAACAGACTTAATACATAAACTGAGAGGTCCTAAACAATATATAAGTAAAGATCGAAATATGGCACCACGCATATGTGTCAAATCTCCAACTAAAGGTGATTATATAGTGTGAAAACTTGATGGTGATAATCACAAAAATAATCACAAGTAGTGACTCCCCAAACTATAGTATCGCAAAACTACTTCAACTATTCCCCTATTAAACTAAAATATGAATGATCCCCAAAATCTAAACTAAATGATTCAACTACTAGCAAGGTTATCCTACACAATCTGAGTTTCCCAAAATTGTCAATTCATTTGCGCACGGGTATCCAACAATAATATCAACACTAACTAATACCTAGTAATCTCTTAAAAATCTACATGACACATTACATGAGGCTTAAATTTTAAAGCAACGTTCTACAACTCTTATTTACTTATAAATCATATCTACACTCAATCTATATCTTCTTCTCAGTACAGCAAATACTACTACTAACGATTACTTCCTAAATTGTCTCACATTTCTAACACTTTACTATTCCCATACTAAATCTACGGTTTAATCTACATAATGACAGAATTTCCTACAAATCTTGGCTCTCAATTAAGAAAGATGCGGCAAGGTTCTAAACGTCACATGATTAAATCTATAAGAAAAAATTTATCTATTACAAGACATATATTCGAAGAGTATACATTACAACTACTATGTTACAGCTGGTTTCAATACCGAAAAATGTAGAGTCAGAGTGTCAAGGTGCGGTTAGGTGTATAGAAAGAGTAAATAGATTAGATTCGTGTAGGCCGTTGTTCAAGAGACTTGGTCTCCTAACTGTACCCTGCTTATATGTGTATGAAGCTACTTTATATGTAAAAACGAATGATATTAACCAAAATCTTGATGTACATGATTATAATACAAGAAGCCGAGGAGATTATCACTTGGTGAGTCACAATAGTAGCTTATTCAAACAAAAATCTAGTTATATTGGTAGGAAATTCTACAACAAGCTACCGCAGTTTTTGAAGAGTCTTGAAAATATAGAAATATTTAAAAAACAATTGAAGAAATATTTAGTTGATAAAGCTTTTTATAGTGTACAAGAGTTCCTTTCACATCAAAATTAAGCCTCACCTCAACTAATTGAAGTAATTATGGTGTCTAGTGTATAATATTGTTGATCTGACTTGTCTTATACTCCTTAACTGGAGTCTCCAAGACGTAATCTACAAAAAAAAAAAAAAGTCCTTATTAAACATTACAGTACCAAAGCTCTATTAGATGACAACTTATTTACCAAACAACATATTTGGGATTCAAATTCTAAGACAATAACCACCAAGTGTGCAAAGATGTGAAATTCAATCATCAGTGCTAGATACACTAGGGTAAAATCGCTTAACTTGAGACACGTGCGCTTTTTGCACAAAACGACCACTATGTGGGTCACACAATTCTATCGTCACTGGAGTTAAAAATCTCGAGATGACATATGGACCTTTCCAACGGTAACTCAATTTCGACATAATTTTATCCACAGCTTTACTCACTATATGAGTCCTCAACCAAACTAAATCATCAACTTTAAATGGAACTTCAGCTCTATGCTGATCGTATCTCTCTTTCACTCTAGCATGATTCCTTGTCAAATTCTGTTTAGCTTTTTGCCAAACATTCAGTGTGTCCTCATTACAACTATTAGGCAGAACTTCCTCTAATCTCCAGGCATTAATCAACGGATGATTTGGATTATATCTATAAATCAACGAAAAGGGCGTACAATTTGTACTCTCATGTTTTGCTAAATTGAAAGCTAAAGGGAGCCATGATAAACTCTCATCCCATTTCGACTGTGCATTGCCGTGAAAAGCAATTAGAGCACTCCTAAGGTTTCTGTGTACTCTTTCCGCAACGTTTGGACACGGATAGTATGGACTAGTAGTAATATATGTTTGATTCCTAACTGGAAACAAAAATTTTTGAAATGAGCTGAGGTGAAGACAGTAGCATTATCAGTTACAATACTCTCAGGAACAGAAAAATTTACAAAAATAGATTTCAATGCTTTAATAGCAGAACTAGTGTTTGCCTTCCTTACTGGGATTAACCAACAGAATTTTGAGAATGAATCTACACAACTGTAAATATGAGTATGACCTTGGGTAGAACGTATAAGTGGACCTACAAAATCGCAATGAAACCTAGCAAGGGGCTCTTCCTCAATTTTAGAAGATAAAAAACCAAAATTGTGCCTTTGAGCAGGTTTGCTCTTACCACATATTTCACAAGATTTTACTAAAAGAGCAATATCTTTTCTTACACCAGGCCAATAAAAATTTTCTAACACTTTATTCATAGTCTTAGCTAGACCTAAATGTCCACCTAGAGACGTCTCATGAAAATATTTGAAGATTACAGGTACAAGGATTTTCGGCACAACAATTTTAAAATCATCATCATTACGTTTTTTAATCACCAGGACTCATTTTGACAAGCTATACGGGAACTGATCTACATTAGCCTCGATATTTTTCTAATTTTCTCTGAAATAAAAGGATCATTCTCTTGATGAGTGCGAATGTCCGTGAAAATTAAAGGAAAATCTGTTAATTTTAAAGTATTAATAGACTCAAAAGTTTTTTCTTCAACTAAAGCCTTTGATTCTTCTGCTTCTTCATTAATTTCGTCCTGAAACATACGGGACAAACAATCTGCCACAACATTTTCTGTACCGTACCTGGTATATGTTTTACCTCAAACTGAAATGAAAGAAGTCTCAATATCCATCGACCAATACGACCTGACTGTTTTGGATGATTCAACACCCATGAAAGAGCGGAATTGTCAGTGTACAATAAGAATTTAGAATGTTGAAGATACAATTTGAATTTCTCCATACCAAATAGCATCTAGGATAGTTATCTACTCTCTTCGCAATAGGATGATATTGAAATTAAATGCGCATATGCACTCTTATAATACAAGAGGAAAAGGAAATTTTGCAGTACAACCTCATAAGTTAAAAATGTTTGAGAAGAAGCCTAGTTATGCGGCTGTGAAATTTTATAACAAGCTACCCGAATCTCTAAAATCTTTGAGCCATAATGCGAATGTTTTCAAGGCTGCACTTTTTAATATGCTTGTTAACAAGGCTTACGATGAGTTTCTTACAGACTCCTTTTAATAAATTACTGCTTAATCCTATAATGTGCCTGGAATATACTATCTAATGTTTGAATTTGATTTAAAATTATCTGTGATTTGGTTGACATAAAGTCATACATGACATAATGTATTAAATGTTTTAGTTGTAAGTTATTGACGATATTCAACTGTGTAATGCCCCATCCTTATATACTGTGTTGAATAAATAAATATTCTATTCTATAGCAGCTAGACACTCAATTTCGTATGTAGAATACTTGCATTCAGCTTGGGTCAGTTTCCTATATAGAGGCATAAGCTATTGGTTGAAGAATACCATCAACTTCTTGTGAAATAATGGCGGCGATCGCAGTACCACTGCCATCTGTATGCAAAATAAAAGGCAAATTAAAATTAGCAGTCCTCAAAATGGGCGGGTTAATAATTGCATCTTTTAACTTTTGAAATGCTTCTTCATGTTTCTTTTCCCACACAAATTTAACACCTTTTTTCTCAGCACATTGATTGGTTCGGCAATTTCTGCAAAATTAGGGATAAATTTATGATAAAACTGAACCATACCTATAAATCTACCAACAGCCTTCTGGTTTTTGGGTGAAGGAAAATTTCTAATACTCTTAGTTCTGTTTGGGTCAACAGACACACCTCTGTGGTCAACTAAGTGTCCAAGAAACGAAATTTGTTCCTGTGCAAAATGAACTTTTTGAGGATTAACAGTAAAACCTGCTTCTCTTAACTTGTTCAAAACTACTGAAATATGTTTCAAATGTGAATTGAAATCCTTGGTATAAATCACAATATCGTCCAAGTAATTAAATACAAACTTAAATTTTACATCTTCAAACAAGGTGTCAAGAAGAGAAGTTAACGCCTGAGCTCCAATACTAATACCATAGGGAACTCTAAGAAACTGATAAGTATTTTGCATTGTGCAAAACGTTGTAAGGTGACGACTTTCCTTTGCTAAAGGCATCTGACAATATGCTTGATTTAAGCACAGACAAACCCAGACTGCTCACGCTAAGTTCCAAAAACATGCGCTAGAATGCGTAGGTGTAGCGCCTAGAGAGTAGAGTGTTTCCCTCTCTACTTTCTCTGTTCTGTTCGCTCTCACTCATCATCACTCCCTCCATCCGTCACTTCTTCATTCCTGCAACATCATCTACAGGCGTCCTTCGCATATGCATGCTCACCCTACAACACTGTTGCCGGATCAAGCGTTATTACCAGATTTCATTATATTTTACGTTTTTCTCTGCTACTGCGTGCTCTGATCTGCTGATGACAGATCTGCCAGCTACAATAATAATGACGATTGGGTTGACTGCCTCTAAAGTATACTGCTATTGCGAATCCCGTTTCATTTCATTTTGTCAAAATATTAATAAGCCTCTATAACTAAATTATTTAGATTATGTGATAAAATATTATTTAAAATAAAAATAAATTTGAATTCATGTAAAAATGTTAAATAGAAAAATAAATAGAATACGTTTCTACAATGTTTTTCCCGTAATTTAACATTTTGAGGAAGTTTCATTTCCATCTATGTGTTTACTTCCATTAACTTTTTCTAGGAATAATTTTATGTTACTGTTTAGGCTGACTGAACAAAAAAAAAAATGTTAAACTGTTTCGAGAAACAAATAAACCGATTCAATGGAGTATTGAAGGACCCGATATTCCATACCTATTCTATAGTAAATAAATAATAATACATGGATTTTTATTTTGAAAATTTATACGGACTTTTCCCCCCTACAAAACCCGCCCGCGGATTATTGATTGAAATAATTGACATGAAATAATTTTTTAAAATTATTAAAAAAATTATCCAAGACGGTGCATCGAAATTTTCTTAATGTCCCCTAAGTCCAACGTCAATCCCAAAAACCTATAAAATTTATAAACTTAAAAAACACTTTTGAATGGAAATTGACTCACGTTATGGCGTGACGGCCGTTTCGCTCTGCTTTTGTGAAAACAAGATGGGTCTTCAACATCATATAAAATGTATTCAACAGAAAGTCAGAATATTTTCCATATTGTCACTTTTTATTTTAAGCACCTCTCCTCTACGAGAGGATGATTTTTTGATAAAACTTCACATACATATTTTGCTCATTTTTCAATATTATTACCTTTTGCCAATATTATTTATTTATCCTCTACAAAATAATTTAAAAATAAAAAACATTTCTTAAAGTTTTCGAAATTTTCTCCAACCCCTTTGACTTTTCTAGCGGTAACAAGGCATATTGAACTTCTGCACCTACTTACCTTACACTTCCAATCAAAAAAGCTAAAATTACTCACAAACAAAAAGTTTAAAATTTCTTTGCCCCCCCCCCCCCACGTTTTTCAACAAAATTTTGTTTTTCATCTCCCCCCAAACACTAGTGAATTACGGTATCAAAAAGCGTTCAAATTACATTTAGTACAAATTTGTCGGTTTCTATCTGATAGAAAAAAGAATTTTCCAAAACTATTAACATTTAAAAAAATGAAAATGTTGACCCTGTTGAAATAGAAAAAAACTAAAATTTCCCCCCAAAAAATGTGGAAATCGGGGGGAAAAAATCTCGATTTTTGCTCGCGAACTGCTCGCCTACGAGAACAGTTGGGCACCCCAGTACTAGTGGCTTGTAATTCAGTTTTTAGTAATCCGCCAATGTTAACTGTCACCGGTCAAAACTACTCGGTATATAGTAAATTGATCCAAACTAGATTTTTCCACACTTTTGTCTGAATTCAAGATTTTCTCAATTCGAATTAATGCTTTTTAATAGAGAATAAATTGGGGGGGGAAGAAGGTTCATGTTGAATACATATTAGGTTATACATTTTATATGTCTCTGGTTCGCAAGCCATCCCTATGAGGTTCAAAGACCAATAAACCCCTCCTCCACCTCTTATGATATATAGGCTAACTACAATATCCTTTAAAATAGTAGGTACTATATCAGTAATTATCTTAAGACAATTGGCGACCCCAAGCAAAACGCATTTGGCGGCCCTTCCGTTTGTAATATTGTGAATTTAATAATGGTGTAAGCCTGTCAAAATATCACAACAGGCTTTTCTTACATTGAATAATAAAAACAAATTCTAGTATGAAATGTTTTACAATGAAATATCAATGAATAAATAATTCAATTGAATTATACAATAATATAATAAATTGTCATAGTATTCAGTAGGCTATATATTCGAAGCAACTGTGATTTAGTAACAATTTATTTATTTATTTGATTAATATGTTTCAATACAAATAATACTGACCTTAATGATATTGATACAAATTATACTGATCAAAAGAAACATTGATTAATGATTATCACCATCACATCATATCAAAATAATATAAAGTGAAATATAACTTTTATTTTTAGTAGCAAAATCGTTGGTAAGTTTGGAGAAGTTAAGACGGGCAATGCTGTTTTTGATGAAAATAATTTTTTTTTTTTATTTTGTTGTGCAAAAACATCGTAACTGTGCAGTGACTTTTGTATTTCTATCGGTCACCGCTACAGATTCTGTCAACGAGCGCCGTGACTCATCTTATCTGAGTTACAGATAGCGGCGCTAACCGTTCGGACGTATCACTTCCCATAGTTATTTATGATGTATGTATTTTCCCCCTTGGAAAATGCTTTATCCGCCATTGATTTTACACAAATGTTTTTTTTTAATTCTTGCTTGTAGGGTATTCCATATTCCCAGACGTTTCAGCCCCCCTCCCCCCTTGGAGAGATCATGGTTCCACCACAGGGTGATAGCGTAGGGTTAGCGTAGGTTTATGAAATCTATTATCTTATATTATTATGATTATTTCTAATGTTTTTGTGAGTTATTTGAGAGTTGATCAATAATAATCTTATAATGTAATAACTTGGCAGCCCCAGGAGCCAGCCTTATTCGCAAGCCTATAAAGCCGGCCCTGACTATATATCAATACCTGATGAAGAAAAATCTTACGTCTGTGGAAGCATATTTTAAACATATATATACATACTGTTAAATATAACTAATATAAATATAATATTAGTTAAATATAACTAACTTACTGCTGAAAATAACTAATCAAGCTCTGCCAGCTTAAGCTTTCTGTTTCTTTTTTATTCTGTACTTCAACTCAAAATGGGGTGATTTTTTCAACAAGAGTTGAATACGCCTTTTGCTCAACTGTTCAAAGTTATGCCTATATCTCAGAAAGGGGTTATTTATTCAAACAGCGTTGAATACGCCTTTTGAAGTTTTAAAAGGCTCAAACAAATTTCCGCCAAAAATCCCAACTTTCAATTTTTCCCTAAATTTTGCACCCCTACAATAATAGCCCTCGCATTCAAATCAAGGGGTGGCATAGCATTGTTCATAATGTGTCCTCAACTTACCTTTAACCTCCAATTACAAAACCCTTGAAAAATCATTTAACAAAAAAAAAATCATTTTTTCAACATGTTCCATTTCAAGCGACCCTCTTTTTCTAGGGGATTATTTCACAAATGCATGTTCTGCTGACTTTCTAATGCCTTAGGGGTGACTTTTAAAAATTATTCCACATCGCATTTAATACAGATTTTTTCATTATATATGATACAAGAAACAAATTTTCAAACATATTAATATTTAAGAAGTCCACAATTTCAACCCCCTCATTTCTTTTGAAGGGAATCCATTTGTGACGCACACATCCCAATAGATTGTCTTGCGCTTCAAAATGAAAAATCAAGAAGCTTTTCATTAAAAAAAATTAACAAATTTGTACAAATTTCCAGTTTTAAACCACTTTCATCCCCTTAAACGATATATTTTTCCAAATCGCACACATATCATTTCGTTTAACACAAAAATCACTATAGAATAAAAAAAAAAAAAATTCAAAAATATCAATGTCCAGCTTTTTCAAAAATTTTTATCCCAACCTAAACCCCCCAAAAACCAAATTTTCCAAAAACGTTTCACAACAACTTATAAACAATCACCCAATTCTGATTTAAAACTATTTTCAAAAAAAACATTTATCAAATTTTCAACCCCCCCTTTACCTGGTAACTTGGGGCACTTTTTGGAAATGTCAGATTCCTCCCTATGGTTTTGAGCCCAACCGAGAATAAACCACTCACCTACAATCGAACCCCCATCATTGAATCTTCAATATCAATAAGTGAATGAGTAATTCCAGATTTGCTAATTTAATTACTTTGAAGAACTTTTACATGAAGTAGCGATAACTCAAATATTCCCGCATTGCAACATGTGCTGCTCCCCGTGGACGAGTTTTCTATCCGTAGAGTGCCGACAATTCAAGTATTCCCGCACTGCAACAGTGCTGCTCCCCGTGTTGAAATCATTGACGCGTGGCGCTATCTCTGAATTAAATCATTAACTAGGAAATCCGCAAGCGACGTGATCGATCTGGTTCTTTAATCTGTGATTTAAGTCAATAACTGAAAAATACTTAGCGCCATTAAACCAATGAAATGAATTTTGCATATCAGGAAGGGGTACGGAATCCAATTGAATACAACGATTCAGAGATCTGTAGTTTATTACCAGTCTCGAAGAACCATCTGATTTAGGTACCAGAAAACAAGGACTAGCATAATTAGAAGTAGCCTTTTCAATAATTCCCTCTTTTAACATTTTCTGAACTTTTTCATTTAAAATTTGCACCTTTTTGGGATCGTACTGATAAGGTGCCTGTCTAACTGGCTGTGTTGAAGTTAAACGAATTTTATATTCAGCTAGGTTAGTCTTACCCAATCTGGTAGTAATTACATCCTGAAATCTAGATAATACATCACGTAATTGCTCCTGTTCCTTATTTCCCAAGTGAGCATATTCTGACTGTTCTTCCCCCACGGTGTTAGCATTCCTGGGTAGAAACGTTTGTGAATCCAAATCTAACGTAAATTTAAAATATATACCTTGCTGCGTTCCGTTTTTTGTGGAAGATTCTCACTGGAACGGACTTCCTACTGTTACTCTAATGGATAAAACATCGGTTCAAATAATATTGTTCTTTTTTTTAATTTTGATTATTTATCCAAATAAATTGATAGATTTGTTTTCAAAAGAGACTGACATAATTTTTATTTGAATTTTCTTAATGAGAATAATAAATAGTATCTTCTTATGAAGTTGTATGTGTTTTCATTTCTCATAAAATAGAAATTGATTTAAGAATTTAATGATAAATTATAAATCAAAAGGAATACTCATCTTTCACATTTGGATATTTTCATTGTTGTAAAATTGTTATCAAAGAGTAGATTCTTTTATTCATTTCTCCTTTAAGGGTCAATTGTACCCTAGCAGTTTCTCGATTTCGAGACTATTAGTTCGAAATTCTGCCGGCTGATAGCGCTGTCGCCGCTTCAGTGGAAGCCGGCGGGGAAGTGTTAGGTTTGTCCCCACCTCAGACCGACCGACCGACCGACACGTCTACGGCAAGTACCCCTCCCTTTCCAACTCTCACCCATTCAAAGCGAATTCACAACATTTTAGATTTTACAATAGGCTGGCTACTAGCTTGACTCTTCTGCCTCACAGAAGACAGCCTACATTTGTGTTTCCACAGCGGTCCGATCAAATGTATAAGCATGCACACCGCAAAGTTGTCAAACATCAATAATAAAAATTAATTTTTAATTTGATATTTCAAGTACCTAATAATGTATTCAAAATATTCTATTCATCGGGATATGAAAAATAAAATTTTCTCAGCTGCCACCAAAAAAAAGTTTTATTTTCTTTCTAAACACTGCTAAGAAAAGAGAATTCGCTTATATTATAGTGTAGTATGATATAATATATAATATAGTGAGACAAATAATCTTTTCATCTTAGCAGCGTTCAGAACAAAACCAAATGCAGTTTTTATAGTAATATTATAACTATATATACAAATAAAATTAGAGTTATGTCTGTACATTTATCAGAATTGTATATTTTTTGGTTATTTTTACGTTTTATACATTAAATAAGCCGAAAATAGTCTTATCTCACTTTCTGTCTGTCTGTCTGTCTATCTGTCTGTCTGTCTGTCTGTCTGTCACGGCCCCAAAACGAGAGCGACGATCGGGATTTTAGTTATTGAACAGTATTGAACACTTTATTGACAATGTCTTTAGCTATAAAAAACTAAATTAACTTTTTTTTTTAACAGAGTAATAAACGTTTAAAAACCAAGTATTGGGCGATTTTGGATACATTTCTTCCAAGTTTTATTACCACATAAGAATTAGAACAAATCACGTAATTTATCATGATATATCAATCAGCTGTTCTCAAATATAAATGTTGGGCCCTTCGCGGCTTTATTTACGCTGTCTGCAGACTTGTGTAGTCGGAGCATTGCAGTATTTTAGGAAACATATGTCTGGTGAATCAAAGCTCATCTTATGTTTTATCAATTATTTCTTTGTTGAAAAAAAACAAAATTTTCTAATTTCAATAATTTATCAAAACAAAAATTAACATTTTAGGAAGGTGCGGTTTGTGCTAGGCTCTTGGGAATTCGCCAGGTAGCACTATTATTACAACATAAGAACAACAACAAATCACGTAATTTATGATGATATATCAATCAGCTGTTCTCAAATATTCTCTCTGATAACTACTGTCACTGAATTGTTTACGTCCTAAGTTGTTAACTAAGCTGCTAACAACTTTATGATCATTGCTATCAAAAAAGCCGAAACATATTTAGTCGTATTTCTAAACATAATCCGTACGAAGGACGGGTAGCTGCTAGTTCATTTACTAATATACCGTACTATATTCTATATTATTTTTTGTGTAGTTCAACGATATTATAAGAAATAATATTTAATATTACTACGATCAGATTTGTCATTTATGAGAAAATATGTCTTTGTGTTATAACGGAGAACACTTTATGGAATTGATAGCATATGACCTAATAAAACTAGTAACAATCCTTACCAATTTAGTAATATGCCGGCTCTAGTAATATTTAGGGGTTTCCGTTTATTCATATTGATAATCACCACCGTATGGGATAGGAGAATTTGGTACGTATACTGACCACCAGTATGAAACACTATCTCCTGTCCCATAAAATATCAATCATCACGGTGTTGCATGGATCCAATGGCAATTAAATATTTACAAATGCCCAGTAAGTGATCAAACACAGGTACAAATGAAATAGTATTTGATGAAATACTAATAGTATGGTTTTTTATACAAGATGAGTAGAAGATTGAACAGTCAATCATGGGAATCATAGAATAATTAATTAATAAATAAATTTGAAATTGACCACTCTTGTCTGAATAAGAAATTTTGAATAAGTTCATGAATGAGCTTCCTTCAAGGATAGATTCTACGATAAAATCTCGAAATCTCTATCTACGAAAGATAGAGAGAGCGAGCGAGTAAGTGAGAGAGATTGTGTGAGGGAGAATGTATGAAGAGTGAGAGAAACAGCATATTGTTTTGTTTTTCGCAATAGATTGAATTGAATCACTTGTTTGGACTGGCGAATAATTAGCCAATTATTGTGAAGCTATAAAAGCGTGATGATTCTAAAAATAGCAACCTAAAATATGCTATGGTTATTATGCGAATCAGTGGCGTAACGTACACCCCCGAAACCCCGCGGTCAATGTTTATTGTTTACTTTATCAATTCGCAGATAGCTTTAGTGAAGGAATTCAGAAGCAGGATGTTGTGACTTCAGGAATGGAGACATACCGAGGACAAAACACTCTTCAAACAAACTTATCTAGATTGTTATAAATCATGTCTCCAAAGTGCAAATATTAGAGGAAATTAATATTATTTTCTCATCGTATTCCTCAATATATATTAGCATATACGAAGTATATGGGGGGTTGTGTAGAGATCAAAGTCAATATTTTTTTTCATATAGTATTTTGAATTCAGTATCTTTTGAATCGTCCAGTTACATGCATGTAGGTCTACACTTGTCCGGTAAATTGGCCTAGAGTAATGTAAACCGTATGTATATCAATTGAGTTCGTGATCGTGAGTTTTATTACTTGGAGTGCCATTTTTTTTTCATTGCTATTCCATTTTTCAACATGCTGCGTTTATGGTATTGTGATGTTGTACGGTCATGTTTTAGTTATTTCTTTTTTATCGACTAGTACATTTTTAAACGATGTTGAGAAGGAATATTTATACCCTTGATTTATCGGATAAATTACGTGATTATTGTATAAGTATATAAATAATAGTTTTGGTATTGTGTCAGTTCTCCCAACGCAGTTGAATCTTTTTCTTATAATAGGATCAAGTTCTGTATGAGTAGTTTACGTATTCTCTCTTCTGCCTCCTAACAATAAATTTGTTCGTCTTTCGACGAGCTTTCCATTCTTCAATAACTGACAACTGACAGTAAGAACAAGAGACAGAACATGGAAATTTGTTGGGTGAGAGGATGTGTTGTCAGTCCAAAGCCGAAGAGCGGGGAAGAGTTTGGATAGTGTAGTAGAGGGGTAGCAGTGAAGCAGCAGCGCGCCTACCGAGAGATCGGGCCAACTATCAAATTCAAAAGATAGCCGTTGGTCTTGCATTTTTAGCATGACGTCACAAATTGTTTCTCAACAGTTTTACATGAAACTATACTCATTTTTTCAAAACAATTGATGAATTCAGATTCGTGTTATTATTTTAAACAGGTTTACCTTTTGAACTGTGCTGATTGATGCTCAATTACCAAATTGGCACAATTTTGTTTAAATCAAATTTGAGAAAAAAATAATAGAATAAATTAAGATTTTCAAAGCAACAACTGTTTTAAATTGTGTAAAGAATGTGTACAGGAAATTTCAAAGTGATATGTAGTTTCATACTTGAGATATGAGCAGAGAAAGTTGAAAGAAATATGCGTTTTTCTACCTTGTATTTCTAGAGTACAATTGACCCTTAATGAATACTTCATAAGTTGGACAATTTTATACTTCCGACGTTAATTTAGATAGCACTTATGTAGATTTTAATAAAATTTGAATCTTGAAATCATATCACTTAGGCTAACTTTCTTGAATCTATGAAAATCCTCTTTTTACATTTTTATGTTTTTACCATCAAGAACCAAAATCAACTAACTGTTTTTGATATTTGATTTCAGATGTTTATCTGAAATCAAAAAATCAGTTTATCATCTGGAGATTTGAAGGGAGACCAAGATGAATATTCTATTTTATTTTTTACAAATTTAGTAATTTACATGTAATTAATATTAATATAATTAATTATAATTTTAAATATATTAAATATTAAGTAGAAATTAGTTCAATACAAAAATTATTTGAAAGTTCTTTAAAGTTGATTTGG
This sequence comes from Conomelus anceps, assembly GCA_948455865.1. Classification (NCBI taxonomy): domain Eukaryota; kingdom Metazoa; phylum Arthropoda; class Insecta; order Hemiptera; family Delphacidae; genus Conomelus; species Conomelus anceps. The sequence continues at coordinate 9,084,634 of OX418220.1, forward strand.
CGGCAAATTTGTAATATTACTACCTATACACCAACATACCTGTCAATGAAACAATAGAAATAATACAGAACATCCTTATTCACAACAACACAGCTACAGAACATATAAATGAAATAATAGACATCCTAAAAATCATCACTCAACAAAATTACTTTACCTTCAACAACAAATTCTACTCACAACCTGATGGACTGCCAATGGGCTCACCAATCTCAAGCGTATTTGCTGGAATCTATCTCCAACACTGCGAAAACACTCATATACTCATTAATAACAAATTTTCACAGAACATAATATATACTGGCACAGATATGTAGATGATGTTCTATTGCTATACAGAGGAAACAAAAGACACTGTGAACAACTTCGATCATACATAAACAAAATACATAAGAACATTCAATACACAGCTGAATATGAGCAAAACAATTCAATAAACTTCCTAGACCTCTCAATTACAAAGAACACAAACCAACAACACAGCTTCAACATCTACAGAAAACCAACAATGACAGATACCCTAATACAACCCGTAAGGGTCTCCCCACCACGAAAAGCCATACGAATTTACTTTTTACCCTAATACACAGCACCTCCAATCATCCAACACAACACAACCACTCAGCATTCAGGTCAATGCTACACCGACTCAACAACACACCACTATCCACCGACAATTACCACACTGAACTAAATACAATAAAATACCTAGCACAAGAAAACGGCTACAAACACGACCAAATGACGATTTGAAAGAGAAGGCTGAATTGGATTGTGACTTATTTAAGCTATAATGATTATGGTAATAATGTTGTGTTCGTTAATTATGTAGTGAGATGTGACTAAGGTAAACTTATTCAATAAAGTCTGCCTATTTGCTCTTAGACCCAACTATTCAACATTATACTATATTACTAAAGGGTAAGAAGGGTTTTTTAATGACAAACAAAGCATTTACGAGATGTTTAGCCCCATAGGAGTTGAGAAATAATGTGTCTCTTAGAACAAAATTGAAAAGGCAAACAGCTTATGATTTCAGCAACCAAACTGTTCGGCCGGCTTTTTTGAAGATTTTTGCTAGTCTGTGTGATTGTGGATTAATGTATGTCATTGTGATGTATTTTTTGTCAGTGGTGTTGGTGTTTTGTTTTTTGTTTCTTATTTTATGATTGAGTTTGTCAATAACACATCTTCAACATCTACAGAAAACCAACAATGACAGATACCCTAATACACAGCACCTCCAATCATCCAACACAACACAAACACTCAGCATTCAGGTCAATGCTACACAGACTCAACAACACACCACTATATCCACCGACAATTACCACACTGAACTAAATACAATAAAATACCTAGCACAAGAAAACGGCTACAAACACGACCTAATTGACAAACTCAATCATAAAATAAGAAACAAAAAACAAAACACCAACACCACTGACAAAAAATACATCACAATGACAGACATTAATCCACAATCACACAGACTAGCAAAAATCTTCAAAAAAGCCGGCCACACCATCTCATTCAGAACAAAAAAACAAAATAAGAAATGCACTTACACTCAAAACCACACTGAACACAAACAAATACGATCTCCCAGGGATCTACAAACTAAACTGCTCTGATTGTAACAAATTCTACATAGGACAAACAGGCCGCACATTCAAACAACGTTACAAGGAACATTTTCAAGCCCTGACATCCAAAGCTGAATCGAATTTTGCCGACCATATCATTCAAACTGGACACACTTTTACTGACATCAGTACCAACCTACACATTCTACACATAAAATCTAAAGGACGCGAACTCAACACCTTGGAACAATTTGAAATATACAAACACACCACACACAATAAACAAAACATTCTCAATGAAAAACTAAATTTTAAATCTCACAAACTTTTTGATCACATTTTACAAAAACCACAACACTTCTAACCAAAAAACTGACATGATGATCTAGGAGCCCACGCCTCTGAAGATGGATGTCATAGATTCGAAAGCGCTCGGCCGAAAGATTAAGTGAGTTATACTTATTCTTAACAAATATTTGACTGCAAGTCGTTAAGTATGACATGAAAAGTTAATATTAACAACGCAGTTCGTCATGGAACAAGAAATCCAGGAATTTAAATTTAAATTTATAGGTCTGAAAACAAAATAATATCTATTATTAAACAAATCAATGATCATCTGACTATGATTAATTTTGTTTTTTTTTTTTTGTTTTTTTTTGCAGATTACGTCTTGGAGACTCCAGTTAAGGAGTATAAGACAAGTCAGATCAACAATATTATTCACTAGATACCATAATTAGGCCTACTATATCAATTAGTTGAGGTGAAGCTTAATTTTGATGTGAAAAGAACTCTTGTACACTATAAAAAGCTTTATCAACTAAATATTTCTTCAATTGTTTTTTAAATATTTCTATATTTTCAAGACTCTTCAAAAACTGCGGTAGCTTGTTGTAGAATTTCCTACCAATATAACTAGGTTTTTGTTTGAATAAGCTACTATTGTGACTCACCAAGTGATAATCTCCTCGGCTTCTTGTATTATAATCATGTACATCGAAATTTTGATTAATATCATTCGTTTTAGCGAATTTCTTCAAATTCAGCTATTACAGCAGGTCGTGATGTGCGACTTTCACCCGGGACCATGATGGAAATTTGTTTTGGAGCCCCCAAAGTACAAAAATCATAGCGGCACAAAATGTTATATATGTAGATATATATCTATATATATATATATATGTGTGTCTGATAGCACGATAACTTTTGAAGGAGATGTCCGATTTCCACCAAATTTGGTATACACTTTCCTCTTGTGAATAGCTTGGACAAGTTCGTTAGCCAGGAAAATCTAAAAAGGTTAACCCCCTTTTTGGGGGTATTTTCCCGCCAAAATTAGGGGTTTTCAAGAAAAAAAGGGTTGTATTTGAAAATTTTAGTTCTATTGTTAGACTTTAAGATAGAGCTCATGGAGTCAAAAATTTTAAGGTATTGCACTGCCTTCTAGCTCAACAAATTTTCAAGATATCAAGAAAAAACCATTGTTGTCAAAAGCTGTATCTTGCCCTATGGAGTTAGTTATTTGGTGCTAAAAAAGTGTTTCAGGAAAAAACTTTAATCTTTTTTTTTCTTGACTGTTCCTTATGGTTTTTGAGGCGCTGAATCCGAATTTCAACTCATCCACCTCGAAAAACCAGTGCGTTTTGAGAAAAGCAGCCATTTTCAAAATGGCGTCGAAAATTTTTTAATTTGTCAATTTCTGTGCAATATGAAAAAAGTGATTAGTTATCAGTATTTTTTGGTGATAAAAGCGAATATGGAGCTAGTTTTTTTTAATTTCAAATTATTTTAATTTCGTGGGGGGAGGGTTTGAGCAAATTTCTTGAAATGTAAATATTGCAGTTGGTCGTGATGTGCTACTTTCACCCTGAACCTTGATATAAACTTGTTTTGGGGTCCCTAGAGTACAGAACGCTTCGTGTTTTATTCCAGAAATTAAAAAAATATATAGCCTATAGATATTCATAAATATTTGAAAAAATACAGAAATTCGCTAAGTTTTGCAGGTCCTGCGAAAGGTGTATTTACATATAAAGTAGCTTCATACACATATAAGCAGGGTACAGTTAGGAGACCAAGTCTCTTGACTAACGGCCTACATGAATCTAATCTATTTACTCTTTCTATACACCTAACCGCTTTCTTTTGGATCTTAAACACCCTATCAAGATTTTGTTTTGATGAATTACCCCATACTAAGATAGCATACCTAATATGTGACAGTAAGAGCCCATGGTAAGCTGTAAAAAGTAACTTTTTGTCATTCAATCTAGCAAGCTGTCGCAGGACAAATACCCCAGATGAAATTTTACTACATATTTTCTCAATGTATGGAGTCCAGGTCAATCGTCTATCCAACAAAACTCCTAGAAATGCAATTTTTTCTTCCTGGTCTAATTGATTATCGTTTACAAACACGTTTATAGCACTATATCTTCATTTAAATTATGTTTGTTTTTGAATTGAAGGTATTGGCATTTTTTACTATTTATAGATAATTTCAACTGATTTAAAAATTGGACAGTGGACTGCACACCTATATGGGCACTTATTTCTAAATTATCTAGAATGGAATTGCTGAAAATGAGTGATGTATCATCAGCAAATAAGAGGGCTCTACCACTGATTAATTCTTTAGGTAAACGGTTGACATATAACAAAAAAAGCAATGGACCTAGTATTGACCCCTGAGGCACTCCAGCCTGCACCTCTAATTTATTAGATTTATTCTTTACTATACTATTACCAACTACTGTAGTTAGTTCTACACATTGTTTTCTCCCAATAAGATATGATTCAAACCATTTCAGTTCAACCCCATTTACACCTACATTTTGCAGTATTTCCAATAAAGTTCTATGATTAACACATTCAAATGCCTTTGACAGATCTAAGAAGATTGCAGTAGCTTTATCCCCTGAATCTATTATATCTATTAGCTTTTCAACTAGAGACACTATGGCTGTTTTTGTTGATCTCCCTTTCTGGAAGCCATGCTGTTCATCACAGATAAAGTTAGCTTCTTGAAGGTGCAGAAGTAACCTATTTAGAACTACTCTTTCAAAAATTTTACTTATTACATTTAAAATACTAATGGGCCTATAGTTTTCTACCTTTTCTCTATCACCACTTTTGAAGATTGGCAAGATCTTCCCCTCTTTTAAGTTATCTGGAAAAACACCTTGTTCTAATGAATGATTGATCAGATGAATCAAAGGGTCTAACAATTGATCTTTACATTCTTTCAGAATTTTACTGGATACCCCATCCATTCCTACAGTTTTTTTATTATTTAAACTATCAATGATATTTGACAACTCGTCTTGGAATACTGGGTGGAATTTTAATTCGTTCTGAATCCCCTCAGTATTCCTCATGTTTGCATCACTAATACCTGTATTAAAAGATTTTTGAAGATCCTCAGCAACCAGTTGATAATATCTGTTAAAGAAGTTACAAATGTCTACACTATCATCAATATATTTGTTATTTTTGTTAATTATTCTGGGGACACTAGTATAAGCATCTACATGAGCTACTTGCCTATTTTTGTTTATTACATCCCACACTGCTGTGTTAAAGTACACACTATTATTCAAAATTTCAGCTGTTTTCTTACATTTCGCTCTTTTCACTTCTCTTGTATAATTTTTCTTTAGAGCTTTGTAATTATCTTCACTTAACATATTTCTAGATAGTTTGAATTCATCATATGCATCTTTAACCCTATTTCTTTCTGCAAGGATATCATCAGTTATCCACTCTTCAATCTTGTCTAATTTGTTCTTTACAGGGACTTTTTTAACTGGACAACTCATAGTAATATGAAACCTTAAAATATTAATGAAACTATCATATTTGTCATTTAAACTATTGCTATTGTAAACCCTACTCCAGTTTTCTTGTAGCAGATTCTGCTTCAAACAATCGATATTCCCCTGTTCACATTGTTGAATTTCTTTCATTACTCTACTCTTTTTAATTGATTTATGACCTTGCAACCCCACCTCTAAGATTTGATAGTCATGATCAGATAGTTCCGAGCCGCCTAATCTTGTTTTAGAGTAATCTATATTAGTAAGGATGTTATCAATTATTATTTGTGATGTTGTTGTGACTCTGGTATATTCATGAACTTTCATTTTCAAGTTATTCATGCATATAATATCCTTTAAATCTTCTGTCATTTCATTCTGTGTTGCAAAGTCTGTATTGAAATCTCCCGCTACAATAACGTTTGTAAAACGAGTAGTAGTAATCTCTAAAAGCCTATTGAATAGTTCACAAAAATTGTTCCATTCCCCATTTGGTGACCTGTAAATACCTAACACCGCTACTTCGAAATTATTGTCGATTTTTACTCTCAAACCAGTAACTTCTAAATCCATTTCCACTGAAAATTTCTCTACATATTCTAAATTAAATGTTTGCATATTCTTAGCATTTTTAGTGAAGATAGCTACTCCCCCACTTCGATGAGTTGTCCTGCAATACGACGTTTTCAATGAATAGTTTGGAATATTAATAAGTTGTGACAATTCATCTTCTTTTAAACCATGCTCTGTGAAAATAGCTATATCAGGAGCCTCTCCTTTAAAAAATACTTCGATTCTATCTATTTTGTTACGAATGTATTGAATATTCTGATGGAACACAGTGAGTACCGGTACTTCCCTATCATCCCTTATTACTTTATCGTTGCTTTTGCATATTGAAGTAGATTTACTTAATCTCTTAGAATCTTGAGAGCCTATCAGATTGCTACAAGAGTTCCTTCCACTAATGCTATCCTGATTTTTTGATCGATTAACGTCTTTTAATACAATTGAAGATATGAATTTATCTTCTGAAACTAGTTTCCCTTCCCGGTTTTGAGCCACTTTACTAAAAAAGGTTCGTTAGATGATTGTTTAGGAGAATTATTGACAGTAGATTGCAAACGACTTTCAATCAGCTCTGCCAGCCTATTACAAACTATTACTTTGCCAGATTGATTTAGATGTAGACCATGATTAGTGAAGTTTTGTTTTTTCAGCCTTTCATTTAGAAAACAAATCCCCAACTGCTTAGAATTCTTATTTTTTAGGCTGTTGATTGTATTATGAATTGATTTATTTGTTGACTTAATGGCTTCATTTAGCTCTGGCCTATCAAACCTATACGGAATTGTACTTATTATTACATTAGTTTTTTGGCTGAGTGGCACAATCTCTTTAATTTTTTCATTTATTTCAGGAAGATGTTTTAGATTAGGTTCATTTATATTGTTTGAGCCACCCAGTACTATTAGAAAATCGTTTTTTCCAAAATCTTTAGTTTGTTCCTGTGCTGACTCTACGATTGCGTTTATAGGGGCACTTGGTTTGAAAAAGCTCTGAACTTCATACTTATTTTTTAATCTTTTATTTAGTAGGTCACTACAGTCTCGTCCATGGCTGGATGTCAAGAGCAGTACTCTACCTTTCCTATCGTTATTTGCCCTTACTTTAGTTTTGGTTGCTGTTTGCAAAACCTGACTATACGTTTTTGTTTGACCATTTCTATTTACTTTTTCCCCATTTGATTTAGGTTCTATTTTTTTTGTATTGATCAGAGGTTCAGATCTTACATTAGCCAAGTTTATTTTTTATTTTAATATTTCGATTTCCTCTGACATAGACCTACATTGACTCGTGAGATTTAGTATTTCAGTTCTATGGTCTTCTTGCTGCAATTTTACAATAACTTCCAGAGATTTTATGTGATCCACTAACCCTATTCGTTCTTCCTCAGAACTTTTTAGTGATGTTTCTAATTTTGTTTTCAATTTGGTGTGATCACTCAATAGTTTAGCAACCTTTTCTTCTACATCTACAGTAGCTTTAAGAGCTGTTGGAGATTTTTTTGTTAATAATTGCTGAGATCGCGTAGCTACCTGAGTTTTAGTTAAACAATTAGATTTAGATGCCTTGTTTGGACTCATTTTCCTAGCTAAAATTTGTTTTCAATTGATTTTAGTTAAATTTTTAATGAAATATTACTTAATTTATTACAATAATTGTCAACTTGAGACTATTTAATTACAAGGAAATTTATCAATATCGGTACACCTAACCTCGAAATTTTATTTTATTTTATTTTTTTGTAGATTACGTCTAGGAGACTCCAGTTAAGGGTCAATTGTACTCTAGAAATACAAGGTAGAAAAACGCATATTTCTTTCAACTTTCTCTGCTCATATCTCAAGTATGAAACTACATATCACTTTGAAATTTCCTGTACACATTCTTTACACAATTTAAAACAGTTGTTGCTTTGAAAATCTTAATTTATTCTATTATTTTTTTCTCAAATTTGATTTAAACAAAATTGTGCCAATTTGGTAATTGAGCATCAATCAGCACAGTTCAAAAGGTAAACCTGTTTAAAATAATAACACGAATCTGAATTCATCAATTGTTTTGAAAAAATGAGTATAGTTTCATGTAAAACTGTTGAGAAACAATTTGTGACGTCATGCTAAAAATGCAAGACCAACGGCTATCTTTTGAATTTGATAGTTGGCCTGATCTCTCGGTAGGCGCACTGCTGCTTCACTGCTACCCCTCTACTACACTATCCAAACTCTTCCCCGCTCTTCGGCTTTGGACTGACAACACATCCTCTCACCCAACAAATTTCCATGTTCTGTCTCTTGTTCTTACTGTCAGTTGTCAGTTATTGAAGAATGGAAAGCTCGTCGAAAGACGAACAAATTTATTGTTAGGAGGCAGAAGAGAGAATATGTAAACTACTCATACAGAACTTGATCCTATTATAAGAAAAAGATTCAACTGCGTTGGGAGAACTGACACAATACCAAAACTATTATTTATATACTTATACAATAATCACGTAATTTATCCGATAAATCAAGGGTATAAATATTCCTTCTCAACATCGTTTAAAAATGTACTAGTCGATAAAAAAGAAATAACTAAAACATGACCGTACAACATCACAATACCATAAACGCAGCATGTTGAAAAATGGAATAGCAATGAAAAAAAAATGGCACTCCAAGTAATAAAACTCACGATCACGAACTCAATTGATATACATACGGTTTACATTACTCTAGGCCAATTTACCGGACAAGTGTAGACCTACATGCATGTAACTGGACGATTCAAAAGATACTGAATTCAAAATACTATATGAAAAAAAATATTGACTTTGATCTCTACACAGCCCCCCATATACTTCGTATATGCTAATATACATTGAGGAATACGATGCGAAAATAATATTAATTTCCTCTAATATTTGCACTTTGGAGACATGATTTATAACAATCTAGATAAGTTTGTTTGAAGAGTGTTTTGTCCTCGGTATGTCTCCATTCCTGAAGTCACAACATCCTGCTTCTGAATTCCTTCACTAAAGCTATCTGCGAATTGATAAAGTAAACAATAAACATTGACCGCAGGGTTTCGGGGGTGTACGTTACGCCACTGATTCGCATAATAACCATAGCATATTTTAGGTTGCTATTTTTAGAATCATCACGCTTTTATTGCTTCACAATAATTGGCTAATTATTCGCCAGTCCAAACAAGTGGTTCAATTCAATCTATTGCGAAAAACAAAACAATATGCTGTTTCTCTCACTCTTCATACATTCTCCCTCACACAATCTCTCTCACTTACTCGCTCGCTCTCTCTATCTTTCGTAGATAGAGATTTCGAGATTTTATCGTAGAATCTATCCTTGAAGGAAGCTCATTCATGAACTTATTCAAAATTTCTTATTCAGACAAGAGTGGTCAATTTCAAATTTATTTATTAATTAATTATTCTATGATTCCCATGATTGACTGTTCAATCTTCTACTCATCTTGTATAAAAAACCATACTATTAGTATTTCATCAAATACTATTTCATTTGTACCTGTGTTTGATCACTTACTGGGCATGTGTAAATATTTAATTGCCATTGGATCCATGCAACACCGTGATGATTGATATTTTATGGGACAGGAGATAGTGTTTCATACTGGTGGTCAGTATACGTACCAAATTCTCCTATCCCATACGGTGGTGATTATCAATATGAATAAACGGAAACCCCTAAATATTACTAGAGCCGGCATATTACTAAATTGGTAAGGATTGTTACTAGTTTTATTAGGTCATATGCTATCAATTCCATAAAGTGTTCTCCGTTATAACACAAAGACATATTTTCTCATAAATGACAAATCTGATCGTAGTAATATTAAATATTATTTCTTATAATATCGTTGAACTACACAAAAAATAATATAGAATATAGTACGGTATATTAGTAAATGAACTAGCAGCTACCCGTCCTTCGTACGGATTATGTTTAGAAATACGACTAAATATGTTTCGGCTTTTTTGATAGCAATGATCATAAAGTTGTTAGCAGCTTAGTTAACAACTTAGGACGTAAACAATTCAGTGACAGTAGTTATCAGAGAGAATATTTGAGAACAGCTGATTGATATATCATCATAAATTACGTGATTTGTTGTTGTTCTTATGTTGTAATAATAGTGCTACCTGGCGAATTCCCAAGAGCCTAGCACAAACCGCACCTTCCTAAAATGTTAATTTTTGTTTTGATAAATTATTGAAATTAGAAAATTTTGTTTTTTTTCAACAAAGAAATAATTGATAAAACATAAGATGAGCTTTGATTCACCAGACATATGTTTCCTAAAATACTGCAATGCTCCGACTACACAAGTCTGCAGACAGCGTAAATAAAGCCGCGAAGGGCCCAACATTTATATTTGAGAACAGCTGATTGATATATCATGATAAATTACGTGATTTGTTCTAATTCTTATGTGGTAATAAAACTTGGAAGAAATGTATCCAAAATCGCCCAATACTTGGTTTTTAAACGTTTATTACTCTGTTAAAAAAAAAAGTTAATTTAGTTTTTTATAGCTAAAGACATTGTCAATAAAGTGTTCAATACTGTTCAATAACTAAAATCCCGATCGTCGCTCTCGTTTTGGGGCCGTGACAGACAGACAGACAGACAGACAGATAGACAGACAGACAGACAGAAAGTGAGATAAGACTATTTTCGGCTTATTTAATGTATAAAACGTAAAAATAACCAAAAAATATACAATTCTGATAAATGTACAGACATAACTCTAATTTTATTTGTATATATAGTTATAATATTACTATAAAAACTGCATTTGGTTTTGTTCTGAACGCTGCTAAGATGAAAAGATTATTTGTCTCACTATATTATATATTATATCATACTACACTATAATATAAGCGAATTCTCTTTTCTTAGCAGTGTTTAGAAAGAAAATAAAACTTTTTTTTGGTGGCAGCTGAGAAAATTTTATTTTTCATATCCCGATGAATAGAATATTTTGAATACATTATTAGGTACTTGAAATATCAAATTAAAAATTAATTTTTATTATTGATGTTTGACAACTTTGCGGTGTGCATGCTTATACATTTGATCGGACCGCTGTGGAAACACAAATGTAGGCTGTCTTCTGTGAGGCAGAAGAGTCAAGCTAGTAGCCAGCCTATTGTAAAATCTAAAATGTTGTGAATTCGCTTTGAATGGGTGAGAGTTGGAAAGGGAGGGGTACTTGCCGTAGACGTGTCGGTCGGTCGGTCGGTCTGAGGTGGGGACAAACCTAACACTTCCCCGCCGGCTTCCACTGAAGCGGCGACAGCGCTATCAGCCGGCAGAATTTCGAACTAATAGTCTCGAAATCGAGAAACTGCTAGGGTACAATTGACCCTTAAGGAGTATAAGACAAGTCAGATCAACAATATTATATACTAGATACCATAATTTACTTCATTAGTTGAGGTGAGGCTCTTAATTTTGATGTGAAAGGAACTCTTGTACACTATAAAAAGCTTTATCAACTAAATATTTCTTCAATTGTTTTTTAAATATTTCTATATTTTCAAGACTCTTCAAAAACTGCGGTAGCTTGTTGTAGAATTTCCTACCAATATAACTAGGTTTTTGTTTGAATAAGCTACTATTGTGACTCACCAAGTGATAATCTCCTCGGCTTCTTGTATTATAATCATGTACATCAAGATTTTGGTTAATATCATTCGTTTTTACATATAAAGTAGCTTCATACACATATAAGCAGGGTACAGTTAGGAGACCAAGTCTCTTGAACAACGGCCTACATGAATCTAATCTATTTACTCTTTCTATACACCTAACTGCTTTCTTTTGGATCTTAAACACCCTATCAAGATTTTGTTTTGATGAATTACCCCATACTACGATAGCATACCTAATATGTGACATTAAGAGCCCATGGTAAGCTGTAAAAAGTAACTTTTTGTCATTCAATCTAGTGAGCTGTCGCAGGACAAATACCCCAGATGAAATTTTACTAGGCTACATATTTTCTCAATGTATGGAGTCCAGGTCAATCGTCTATCCAACATAACTCCTAGAAATGCAATTTTTTCTTCCTGGTCTAATTGATTATCATTTACAAACACGTTTATAGCCCTATCTTCATTTAAATTATGTTTGTTTTTGAATTGAAGGTATTGGCATTTTTTACTATTTATAATTAATTTCAACTGATTTAAAAATTGGACAATGGACTGCACACCTATATGGGCACTTATTTCTAAATTATCTAGAATGGAATTGCTGAAAATGAGTGATGTATCATCAGCAAATAAGAGGGCTCTACCAATAATTAATTGTTTAGGTAAACGGTTGACATATAACAAAAAAAGCAATGGAACTAGTATTGACCCCTGAGGCACTCCAGCTTGCACCTCTAATTTATTAGATTTATTCTTTACTATACTATTACCAACTACTGTAGTTAGTTCTACACATTGTTTTCTCCCAATAAGATATGATTCAAACCATTTCAGTTCAACCCCATTTACACCTACATTTTGCAGTATTTCCAATAAAGTTCTATGATTAACACAATCAAATGCCTTTGACAGATCTAAGAAGATTGCAGTAGCTTTATCACCTGAATCTATTATATCTATTAGTTTTTCAACTAGAGAAACTATGGCTGTTTTTGTTGATCTCCCTTTTTTGGAAGCCATGCTGTTCATCACAGATAAAGTTAGCTTCTTGAAGGTGCAGAAGTAACCTATTTAGAACTACTCTTTCAAAAATTTTACTTATTACATTTAAAATACTAATGGGCCTATAGTTTTCTACCTTTACTCTATCACCACTTTTGAAGATTGGCAAGATCTTCCCCTCTTTTAAGTTATCTGGGAAAACACCTTGTTCTAATGAATGATTGATCAGATGAATCAAAGGGTCTAACAATTGATCTTTACATTCTTTCAGAATTTTACTGGATACCCCATCCATTCCTACAGTTTTTTTATTATTTAAACTATCAATGATATTTGACAACTCGTCTTGGCATACTGGGTGGAATTTTAATTCGTTCTGAGCCCCCTCAGTATTCCTCATGTTTGCATCACTAATACCTGTATTAAGAGATTTTTGAAGATCCTTAGCAACCAGTTGATAATATCTGTTAAAGAAATTACAAATGTCTACACTATCATCAATATATTTGTTATTTTCGTTAATTATTCTGGGGACACTAGTATAAGCATCTACATGAGCTACTTGCCTATTTTTGTTTATTACATCCCACACTGCTGTGTTAAAGTACACACTATTATTCAAAATTTCAGCTGTTTTCTTACATTTCGCTCTTTTCACTTCTCTTGTATAATTTTTCTTTAGAGCTTTGTAATTATCTTCACTTAACATATTTCTAGATAGTTTGAATTCATCATATGCATCTTTAACCCTATTTCTTTCTGCAAGGATATCATCAGTTATCCACTCTTCAATCTTGTCTAATTTGTTCTTTACAGGGACTTTTATAACTGGACATCTCATAGTAATATGAAACCTTAAAATATTAATGAAACTATCATATTTGTCATTTGAACTATTGCTATTGTAAACCCTACTCCAGTTTTCTTGTAGCAGATTCTGCTTCAAACAATCGATATTCCCCTGTTCACATTGTTGAATTTCTTTCATTACTCTACTCTTTTTAATTGGTTTATGACCTTGCAACCCCACCTCTAAGATTTGATAGTCATGATCAGATAGTTCCGAGCCACCTAATCTTGTTTTAGAGTAATCTATATTAGTAAGGATGTTATCAATTATTGTTTGTGATGTTTTTGTGACTCTGGTATATTCATGAACTTTTATTTCCAAGTTATTCATGCATATAATATCCTTTAAATCTTCTGTCATTTTATTCTGTGTTGCAAAGTCTGTATTGAAATCTCCCGCTACAATAACGTTTGTAAAACGAGTAGTAGTAATCTCTAAAAGCCTATTGAATAGTTCACAAAAATTGTTCCATTCCCCATTTGGTGACCTGTAAATACTGTCAGGGCGCATTCTCTGAACCACATAATAATAAAAGAAATAGTAGGAGAATTCAATTCAGTATAATTTATTGTTGGAAACGTAAAATACAAACGAAGAGCAAAGGCAGTAGTATGTTCAAAAGAACCACTCAATGTTTACATTTATTGAAACTAGGTTATAGTACTATGTATGGCTGTCAGCTGTGACTGACATTTTTCGCGCCAAATTCAGCATAGCCTAGAGCCGGCTAATAAATAAAAAAAAATTATAATTTGCCATTAAATAAAATTATTATTTGTAATAAGGACCGCTCACAACGCCTAGCCCTTCCACAAATTGGTGGATTTAAGCATTCCTATTTATCTTTTTAATTTAACCCATGACATCGGGGTGTGTTGTCCTGAATCACCGAGTTGGGGCAGTATATCTCTATGGCCTGGGAAGCTGCATAGAAAAAGGAAATTGAACAGCACTTGCTGAAAAAATCCTGCCCGAGGACATCGAACTCCTGTCGAGTCCCAAATAAGCTAATTCTTCTAGTCAATTTTAATGTTCTAAATTTCTTTCAAGTTACCAGTTTTTGTGTTAAATGTCCCTGTAAGATGGAATCTACTTTTTAGAAAAAATTTAATGTGATACGCCGATATTACGAGAACTTCGCCAAATAACGACCACGAGAGGCAGCCTAATCCAATTCAAGTTACCAAAGGACTGAATCAAGTAGAAAAAACCACTCATCGCCTGGAACACGTGAGTCTAACATTATTAAATATAAATTGGCCAATTTAAAGTGGAAAAGTGCTTTGAAAAAAATGTATTAGACACAACGATTTCCACGACCGCATGGTGAAATAAATTTTATATCAGGGTGTAAAGATTTCATCTTACCTTCACTGCACTAATTAGCCCTTGGATCGGCTCAACAAAACTATCATTTATCAATTCATAAACTTTCAAAAATACCTTCAGAAAAATAATCCTGAAAAAAAGGACTAACTTTGTTTTTCTATTCGAATCTCTTGCATGGGATATTGTTCTTAATTTTAATAAATTTCACAATATCGTCATTTAAATCTGTGCTTGATTACATTGTCCTGCTCGACCATTGGTATTTGTTAGTGATTGGTTTTATCATTTTCTCACTGAGGGTGATCTTTGTCGAGGGTCATACTACACCATATATTCTATATGGTATTGGGTCGCTGGTGTCGTCGGTGAGACATACAGCTGCTTGAGAATATATTGGTGAATTTTTTGAGAGACCAAATTCGACGGAGATCAACTCCCTCAGTGAAATTTACAGCAATACCAAGCATAGCAGCGGTCATCAACATAGTAGGTATAGGGATTCGACAACTTACAACGGTTGATTCCTAGATATCCTACCTGAAATAAATATTTCAGGGAAGATTGAAAGGACTTTTCCGTTTTTCGTTGTGGGATTGCCCCATCACCCTCACAATCATCCCGGAGCTGAATGAGAGCCTAATACCTGAGTGATTCCGGCAGCAAGGACAATAATTAATTATATTTCAGGTAATTGTAGAGGGAGGTGGAAGTAGTTCCCACATGAATGGCGCTCGAACTTCAGACAGTGCAGAGAGAAGGGCCAGGGAACATTGCACTCTAATAATATTTTATTTCAGAAAAATTCAGCAAAAATATTAATAAGATTTTATTACAGTTTTCATCCTAAAGAGCAAGTGAGATCGCCGCAGACTTCAGCTTGCAGTATACTAGCCTAGCTTATAAGTGACCAGTGGTCGAGCAGTGCAATAGCATACTGAAGTTGAGTCTATCTAAGGGGCCTAATTATAGTAATTTCCCAACTGTGAGCGATCCTTACTGATTTTTTAGGAATGATATTTCAGGAAACTGTGTAGAAACAAACTCAGGACTTGGAAAAAAGTATAGGCATAATATCAGCCTACAATTTAGAATTTTAAAACAAATGAATAAGGAAGACTAGGGGCAGGGTTTACTAACACCCTATATGCTAAATTATTGCAAGTTTATATGTCATATAGTTTTATTTTTTTAATTGATTGTAATTTCATGTCGTTTTGTGTAACCTTTCGTGTGTGTGTGGGGCTCAACTGTCAACATCACTAGTCATCAAAGATAATCAATCTAATTAGAGACTGACCTGGTTTGGTTATCCATTACCACAACACTGCACTGCACAATTTACTACAAATTTTTACTTCACTTTTTCACTGGCTATTCACAAACATGGCTAGCGACGGCTCTTCAACTCATTTCAACGTAGAGGACGACCAACCCTCGCCCACGGACGAACGCCGACCGATTGGCAGTGTCTCATCTATCCAATTCAACCAAGGAATTCGGGAGAGATTGTCATCCACACATGCCGATGAAGCCAGCAATCTCGCAGATATTGGGATTTCTACTCCAGTAACCGACGTTCAAACCCCAGCAGCCAAGGCTAGTGCACCCACATTTCTCGACCAGGGCGCTCTAGACATAATCATGAACGCCTTTGCTCAACAATCTAGAGCAACAGAGCAGTTAAATGCAAGCTTGAGAACTGAAATAAACCAGACATCAGAGCAGTTAAATGCAAGCTTGAGAACTGAAATAAACCAAATATCAGAGCAAGTGAGCCAAAAGATAGACCAACAAAAAGCGGACATGAATGAACGGTTTGACCAAGTTACTGAGAGGCTAGAAAAGAAGTTAGAAGAAACTAAAGTAAGTTCGCAAAATCAGCTCAAGCACAATATAGACTGCCTGACCTTCAAAACGAACAATAAGCATTGTGAAATGGAGCAATACATTGATTCACAGATTCAGCCCATACGCGCAGAGGTATGCAAACGAATAGACATACAAACAAGAGAATTTAACTTAGACAATACAGAATTAGAAGTTAGGTTAGCCAAAAAAGTGACAGAAAAATTTAAGCACGCTGAACTAGGAAATAAAAAAATAGAAGTGCAGCAACAAACAGCAGCCCATATTATTCATTTTAAAAAATCAAACCAAATTATCAAAGGAACTTCCATTCACAACCTACCATGTTCAAACTGTCAACGAGGCCAGAAAAAACATTCTGAAATAATGAAACACAAATCAAACAATTATATGCATAGAGAATTTTAATACAATTGAAGATATGAATTTATCATCTGAAACTAGTTTCCCTTCCCGGTTTTGAGCCACTTTACTAAAAAAGGTTCGTTAGATGATTGTTTAGGAGAATTATTGACAGTAGATTGCAAACGACTTTCAATCAGCTCTGCCAGCCTATTACAAAATATTACTTTGCCAGATTGATTTAGATGTAGACCATGATTAGTGAAGTTTTGTTTTTTCAGCCTTTCATTTAGAAAACAAATCCCCAACTGCTTAGAATTCTTATTTTTTAGGCTGTTGATTGTATTATGAATTGATTTATTTGTTGACTTAATGGCTTCATTTAGCTCTGGCCTATCAAACCTATATGGAATTGTACTTATTATTACATTAGTTTTTTGGCTGAGTGGCACAATCTCTTTAATTTTTTCATTTATTTCAGGAAGATGTTTTAGATTAGGTTCATTTATATTGTTTGAGCCACCCAGTACTATTAGAAAATCGTTTTTTCCAAAATCTTTAGTTTGTTCCCGTGCTGACTCTACGATTGCGTTTATAGGGGCACTTGGTTTGAAAAAGCTCTGAACTTCATACTTATTTTTTAATCTTTTATTTAGTAGGTCACTACAGTCTCGTCCATGGCTGGATGTCAAGAGCAGTACTCTACCTTTCCTATCGTTATTTGCCCTTACTTTAGTTTTGGTTGCTGTTTGCAAAACCTGACTATACGTTTTTGTTTGACCATTTCTATTTATTTTTTCCCCATTTGATTTAGGTTCTAATTTTTTTGTATTGATCAGAGGTTCAGATCTTACATTAGCCAAGTTTATTTTTGATTTTAATATTTCGATTTCCTCTGACATAGACCTACATTGACTCGTGAGATTTAGTATTTCAGTTTTATGGTCTTCCTGCTGCATTTTTACAATAACTTCCAGAGATTTTATGTGATCCACTAACACTATTCGTTCTTCCTCAGAATTTTTTAGTGATGTTTCTAATTTTGTTTTCAATTTGGTGTGATCACTCAAGAATAGAATTTTACTTTTTATTTAAATACTTTAACTTATATTAGACAAGTTAATGATGTAAATTATTAAGATATTATAAATACTAATAATAATAATAATAAACAAAAATACTACTTATCCGTTCCAATTAATATTCTATTCTTCAAAATTTGCAGAGCCTGTTCTGACAACGTATGCACAGTACCACTGCTACCTCGATATACCTCAAATGAAATCACAACCTATTATTACTGGTACTGATAAGTTGTCGCAAATAAAAAATTTGTGTTTCCAACAAAAATTTTCAATTTTAATTTTCAAGTGTACTGACTCAGTTAGAACAAGTTGCCCTTTGTTCGCAGTGGTACAATTAATCTTTTCTTTCTGCAATTTTGAAGAAGGGTTAACAACTAACAGATCATTCAAAGTCGATTTTGAAATATTACTCCTAACGGCACCAGAATCTAGTAAAGCAGGAAAATTTCTAGCTGGCAAACCTAACTCACAACTAATAAAAGGAATAATTCTATTTGCAACAGGTTTAATTTTATATTTCCCAAATGGTTTATCTGACAATCGCTTTGTTTTATTTGAATTTAATTTAGAGCCTAGTAACTTTTTTGAGACATCCTCTTGTGCGCTATTGATGAAGTCTGAAGTATTATTTAACTCTTGTACCTTATATTGTACCTTTGATTCAATATAATCTCTCTTAAACTGTTTTCCAAAATTACTATTTCGCGCAGATAGTCAACTCTTTTTATTTCTACAGTCACGAGAATAATGAACAAATTTTTGACAACTATAACATTTCACATCGCTAGCTGGCTTTTTTAATAACTGTTTTTGCGGCTTTCTTTCAAAACTGGTTGATGCGGCGGCAGTGTCACTAATTTGGGGTCTATTTCTAAAATCAATAGATTGATTAATAGGTGCTGACCTACATACTTTAGCTACATGCCCTATTTTCTGACAATTAAAACATTTTACTGGCACTGTTTGTAAAGACTTCTGGTTTTGTACAGACATATTATAACTTGTCGCCAATACCATCTGTTGCCTCTCAAAATCAGCATACCTAACATTCTGGGATTGCACACACATTTCATTCAAGTCGTCAAATGTGCGCGGTCTAAATTGAAAAATACATCTTGAGCGTTCCTCAGGATTTAATCCAGAAACTAGAGTACATACTATTTCATGCTCTGATTTCCCCAGTCTTAATAAAGCGGCTGACTCTTTAATAGACAAAATATAACTGGACAATGGTTCACCTGAACTTTGAAGCCTATAAAATTTTTCCCTCTCAATCACAGAGATTAATCTTTGTGGAATAAATTGAAATAACACATCAGCATGAAAACGATCAAAAGTAATATTATTTTGTAAAGCTAACGTTATTCTATCAACAAGGGGTCCTATCGCAAAAGGCTGAATTAAATGTAACAAATTGGTATCAGGAAGACAAGCGCGGTCTTTAATTTTCAAAGTGACAGAGATAAAATTCAATAAATCCTCAACTACTAATCCGTCTGCACTAGGTATTTCTGTAATTAAACTTTCAATAGGATTAGGCAGTCTATTATACATGTTTGTCGTGCTAAATGTAGGTGTCTTGGCTAACTGTGATCAGGGGCGCCATTTGGGGGGGCAGGGGGGGCCTAGGCCCCCCCCAAAGATCGGATGAATAATTTGAAATAGCAGGCCTATCTACATGAAACATTAAAATCACAGGACTAATTTAGTAATTTAATTTAAACAGCAGTAGTATAATTTATTTTACAGTATTAGTGTAGCTGAATAGCTTTGAAAGTAATTAAGTAAGGTTATTTTTGATCAGTGAACAAGTAATAATTCCTAAACCTACATAACAGAGACTTGAATCAAATTTTTTCTAAATTCTAGTTTCAATATGTGTTTTGTAAATTAATGTATTTATTAACTCATAGTTAACATTCAAACTATATAAGTGACAATTTATGCTAATGGCAACGACTGCGATAGTGAAACAAATTTGAAACAACTTTTAGCAGGTCAGAAAGAAGCCAAAATTGCAAATGGCGAGATCACTTGGCTAGAGTCTTGGAGAACAGGATGACTGGATTACGTGCCCACCGCTAGACAGCGCCACTAATCAAGCAAGCGAAGCCGGAATTGCAAATGGCGGTAAACGCACATCCCTAACCTAACTTCTATTTGAAGTCTGTTGTTTCACTGTTCAGTTGGTGTCCATACTGTACCGAGTTGTTTCACAGTGTTCTAACATATTTTACCTGTATTCAGTGTATTGGTGTGTTTACATATAATTATAATAGTAATACATACAGTGTGTTAGATATGAAAAAGAATAAACCAGATATTTGAACTTTCTTTGCAAAGAAACCCAAACATGAAGATCCCTCAGGTGAGGAAAGTGTTCAAGTTCAAGAAGATAAATTACTGGAAGCAGTAACAGAAGAATCTTCTACCACATCGAAGTCAATGTCTCAGCAGCCTAGTATTGATCCTGCACCAGCTTTAAGTCATGGCCCTCAAGATCAGCCGGTCCAGCCCATTGTTCATTTTCCTGTAAATAATAAATGAAGGAGGTTTGCGGCCTGCTACTACAACATATTCCAATGGCTGGAGTACTCTGCTGTGGAAGATGGATGCTATTGTTTTCCTTGCCGGCACTTTGTTCCTCCGACTTCAGTTCGACAAGGTGAGACCATTGGTAATCGCACTTTCATTGACAGAGGTTTTCAGTAAGTGGAAAGATGCATCAGCACTTTTTCAACAACATGAAAAAGGAGAACGATATAGAAGTTCAATGTTGGCTTGGGGAGAGTTCAAAAATCGCAGTCTTCATAAAATATCGGCTGCTTCTTTGCTAGATTCCCAACGTTCTGGAGAGATTGAAGAGAATAGGAGACATATAAAGACTTTGTTGAAAGTGACCCATTTTTTAGGATTGCAAGGTCTAGCTTTCCGAGGCCATAGTGAATCTGAAGGGTCATCAAACCAAGGAAATTTCAAAGAGTTGTTGAATTTAATGACAGAAGATGATCTGTCAATGAAAGAAAAAATGAGTTGTTGTTATGGACATTATTCATCACATGAATACCAAAATGATTTGATTGGCGTTTTCTCTGCAGGAATACTGAAAAATATAGTGGTTCAAGTGAAAGAAGCCAAATTTTTTGCATTGATGGCTGATGAGACAAAGGACATTTCCAAATCTGAGCAGCTAGCAATTCTTATAAGGTACATTGATCATGAAAGTAAAGTGAATGAGAGGGCCATTGCCCTACGCCATTTGAAAGACTGTAGTGCTGAAGCAATATCAAGAATAATAGAAAAGGTTTTAATAGATGAAGGACTAGACTTAAAATTCTGCATTGGTCAGTGTTACGATGGAGCAAGTGTGATGACTTGATGAGTGGTTTGATTGGTGGAGTACAAGCAAAACTGAAAGAGCGTGCACCCAATGCTACGTACTTGCACTGCTATGCTCATCGTCTTAATCTAGTGTTGGTTCATGCGTTAGGTGGGAATGACGAGGTGCAGGACTTTTTCTCCACTCTTCAGAATCTGTATAACTTCATTTCAAATAGTGCCACACATCATGAACTCTTTGTAGATGCCCAGCAAAGGCTTCAGCAGCCAGTTCTCAATCTTGAACGAACAGTTCCTACCCGATGGTTTTATTGGTACAGTGCTGTAAAAAAGGTGAGATCAATCTACCCAGCAATACTAATAGTGTTAGAAGAAGGAAAGAAGGACAGAGCTGAGAGCAGGGGCGCACCCAGACTTTTGGTTTGGGGGGGGGGGCTTACCCGTCCTACCAGGGAAAATTTTGGATAGGAGGGGGGGGGGGGAATTGGGATTTTTCAGAGCACTTTTTGCAAGATTGTTGCCCGATAAAGTTTATTGAGGGGGCGGAGATTCATTACTTGACTTTTTAAAGAGTATTAGTATTAGAGTAGCTATGGGGAAACAAAATGTGTCCATCATGAGTATTTTTTGTACAGTGTTTCAGGAGTTCAAAATGATTCTGCCAGACTATACTTAAGCAACTTCTCATGAGGGTAAAAAAATTAGAATGAATGTAGGTACGGAATGCTTTGTTACAGAAATAAAGAAGGCGAAAGATTACAGCTATTCCAGCATTCATTCAGAAATGACTACGGTCTTCATACAGATGGTGTGAATTAAATTGAATCAATGTGAAATTAACTGAAACTGGTTAATAGCCAAGCTCATACCTTTCAATATTAAAAATGCCTTCTTTTGGCCTTTTTTGTGTATTTCATAGGATTACTCAATAATCACGGTAGTTAATGGTTTATTTGGGTTTTCAGTTCATTTCTCATCAAATGAATTCAATTTACCACCTAAATGAGCGCTCTACAAGCCTAGAGTTTTCTGAATGAGTACTAATTTATTGATCTCTTACCGTATTGAAAAAGATTCACTCTTCTGCTATATTTATTTCTGTATTGAAGCGTTTTCGAAGGAATAAGCTTATGCAATCTTATTGAAATTTTTTTGCAAAAACCTGTAAACCTTTTTTAGGAAATTGTTAGCCGCTAGCTGTATCAGGTACCGTACTTGTTCAGTCAGATAAGATAAGCTGCAAATTCCTAGGGTAAGGGTGACCGAATGGATCAGCCACCAAAAAAAAGGGTTCTCAGCTATAAAATCACTTGCCGATGACAATCACTTCGGAACTCACCAAAAACTGTGGGCCCACGCACAGGTCTCACAACTATCTGGGCTCCACCTTCCGAAAGAAATTACATTATTACCGTAACATTAAATGTATTACAGGTTTAGGAGGTTCTAGAGGCTAGAGGTCCTGTACTTTTTGGTTAAATGATTGCCATATTGATATGAGTGAAACAAATTATTTTTATTATCTTTACCCAGCCGCCTAGTCAAATTTAATTCTGCAAGGCTACAAACTCTATTTCCACCTATGGTAGTCACTCATAGTATTCCTGTTAATAGTATAACGATATTGATAATAATTGTTATCCTATTAAAACAAGTTTTAAATGTACAGCCTACAGTCCATATTACACAGTCAATTCGCTTGAAAATTATCAACATTTTGATAAGGATTTCAGGACCTGAGGGCAAAGCTTGAGCCCCAAAGCCCCCCATGTCAAGCCAGTTGTTATGAAGATTATTCTACTTGAAAAGTGTGAATAAATGAAAATCTCTGCTGAAAATCACTTCCAGGTGGTTCGGAACCCACCTAAAACTGTAGGTCCAACTCATCAATCACCATCATCAAACTCATTATCCACGCACAGGTCTCAGACCTATGTGGGCTTCATCCTCAAAAAAAAAAAAAAAAAAAAAATGACATTTACCAACACTAATCAGCCTGCAGCACATACTCTCTATAGTAAATTTTCTTGAAAATTATTAACAATTTTTCAAGGAGCTCGGGTTCTTGGGGGGGGCTTAAGCCCCCTAAGCCCCCCCCTGGGTGCGCCACTGGCTGAGAGCATAGGAATTAAAGCTCAAATAGAGCAAAAAGTATTTTTATTTCTTCTACAAGCAATGGAAACAATTTTAGCAACAACTTACAACTTGTCTGAACAACTGCAAGCTGACACTCTGGATTTGCCATCAGCAGTAAACTTGATCCAAGGAAGTCGAATGGAACTTGTCAGCAAAAGATCTGATAATGTTTTTAATAAAATTCTGAACAAAGCAGAGACTTTGAGTGAAAGTTGTGGGATTGAATGGAAGAAAGAAACAAAAAAACGCAAAACATCCATTCCTACAAAATATAATTCAGATTTGGTGTATTCAACAGTAGGACACAGCCAAAGAAGTTCATGTCTTTCTACAAGTGAGGATGAAGACAACACCCACCTGAAAATGGTATATTTTCAAGTTATAGACACACTTTTATCAGAGTTTGATAAAAGATTCACCTGTAACGAATTTTTGTATGCAGTGGCGAGTTGCTTTAAAATGAGTAGTGAAACATTTCTAAGCTACGAATTCCTCAAACCGTTCTTAGACCACTACAGGGGACTACTTGATGAAGACTCATTAATAACACAGTTGCCGCTGGCCAAACATCATATTAAAAGTGTTTGTGTTGAGGACAATATTCTTGTGTTTTTAAATACTCTACGTGCACTGCCAGTGGCTTACTCTGAGGTAATAAAAGTACTTCAGATATTTGGAACATTACCAATAACAACTGCTGGAAATGAAAGGTTCTTTTCTGTCTTGAAACGTGTTAAGAATTTTCTACGATCAACAACCGGAGATGAGAGACTTTGCTCCCTGATGCTGATGGCTGTAGAACGAGAAGAAACCAGACGTCTTGACCTTGACCAGCTTGTGAACGATTTTGCAAGTTTGAAGAACCGTCGGTACCCTCTTCTGCACTAAAGGTTAGTTAGCTGTAGTAATTTGAAGCTAAACCCTTACAAATAAATCCATAAATAATGGTAGTAGGTATGTAATTTTCATATTATGCATAGAGTTTGTTATCTTGTAAAATAAGTTTAAAAACGTTTCAACTTAATATTCCATACAAATTAAAAAAAAAAACAATGTTTCATACAAATATTCGTTAGAAATAGATATTTTAATAATTATTATAAATATGAATTATTATTAAATAAATAAATATTTTTGTCAATAATAAATTATATTATTGTATTAAAATTATAAATAGGCAAAATGGAGATTGGAATTACATTTTAAAACGTTATATTTTCAAAAAATTTCCGGGGGAAAACTCCCGGACCCCCTTTCCATGGGGGTATTCCATACCCCCCCATACCCCACCGGTGTTTGCCCCCCCCCCCCAACAGTTTGGTGAAATGGCGCCCCTGACTGTGATGCGTATGTGCTAACTTGACCTGAAAAATATGTATCTATCACTTGTTGTGATGTTTCTTCTATAATTTCGGGCCTATTGGGCGTGAAGTCGAAAGAAGGGTTTGCCCTAGGTAAAGTTAGGCTAGTCGGTATGGGTGACAGTGCTCTACTTCTAGCTATACTCTGTATAGTCAAAGTCAAATCATAAATTCGTTTCACATCTTCAAATAATTTCTCTAACTTTTCTACTAAATCTTCATTAACGGCTTCTTTAGCATATACTAATAAATGAGTAATTTTGTTCAAAATATGCAAATATTTGCTAATTCCTTTTATAACCCCACGTTTATCTACAATTTCTTTTTCTTTAGGCAATTCCTGAATATATCTATCTAAATTGCTTAACTGTTCTAAAATTGCTCAAAAAGCCTCTTCACAATTTTCTGCAGAATATACTATTCTACATATTTTAAGATCTGGTTCTTTAATAATTGCTAAACGGTATTTAGCCCTCAACTCATCATTACTAGAATTCTTTGTTATACTATACTGGTTAACCCTAATGTTTTGAATTCGAAAATTAACTCATTCTTAGACAAATAATCCGGATTCAGGGTTTGTACAAACAACTTATTTAACTTTTCATGTGAAATTTAACGACTTGCAGTCAAATATTTGTTAAGAATAAGTATAATAACTCACTTAATCTGGCCGAGTACCGTACTTTCGAATCTATGAGATCCATCTTCAGAGGCGTGGGTTCCTAGATCATCATGTCAGTTTTTTGGTTAGAAGTGTTGTGGTTTTTGTAAAATGTGATCAAAAAGTTTGTGAGATTTAAAATTTAGTTGCTCATTGAGAATGTTTTGTTTATTGTGTGTGGTGTGTTTGTATATTTCAAATTGTTCCAAGGTGTTGAGTTCGTGTCCTTTAGATTTTATGTGTAGAATGTGTAGGTTGGTACTGATGTCAGTAAAAGTGTGTCCAGTTTGAATGATATGGTCGGCAAAATTCGATTCAGCTTTGGATGTCAGGGCTTGAAAATGTTCCTTGTAACGTTGTTTGAATGTGCGGCCTGTTTGTCCTATGTAGAATTTGTTACAATCAGAGCAGTTTAGTTTGTAGATCCCTGGGAGATCGTATTTGTTTGTGTTCAGTGTGGTTTTGAGTGTAAGTGCATTTCTTATTTTGTTTTTTTGTTCTGAATGAGATGGTGTGGCCGGCTTTTTTGAAGATTTTTGCTAGTCTGTGTGATTGTGGATTAATGTCTGTCATTGTGATGTATTTTTTGTCAGTGGTGTTGGTGTTTTGTTTTTTGTTTCTTATTTTATGATTGAGTTTGTCAATTAGGTCGTGTTTGTAGCCGTTTTCTTGTGCTAGGTATTTTATTGTATTTAGTTCAGTGTGGTAATTGTCGGTGGATATAGTGGTGTGTTGTTGAGTCTGTGTAGCATTGACCTGAATGCTGAGTGTTTGTGTTGTGTTGGATGATTGGAGGTGCTGTGTATTAGGGTATCTGTCATTGTTGGTTTTCTGTAGATGTTGAAGATGTGTTATTGACAAACTCAATCATAAAATAAGAAACAAAAAACAAAACACCAACACCACTGACAAAAAATACATCACAATGACATACATTAATCCACAATCACACAGACTAGCAAAAATCTTCAAAAAAGCCGGCCGAACAGTTTGGTTGCTGAAATCATAAGCTGTTCGCCTTTTCAATTTTGTTCTAAGAGACACATTATTTCTCAACTCCTATGGGGCTAAACATCTCGTAAATGCTTTGTTTGTCATTAAAAAACCCTTCTTACCCTTTAGTAATATAGTATAATGTTGAATAGTTGGGTCTAAGAGCAAATAGGCAGACTTTATTGAATAAGTTTACCTTAGTCACATCTCACTACATAATTAACGAACACAACATTATTACCATAATCATTATAGCTTAAATAAGTCACAATCCAATTCAGCCTTCTCTTTCAAATCGTCATTTGAAGAGAGATGAAGGCCTACATCAATGGTGAGGCATTAATCTTGACAAAACGTGTTAAATGGCTTTTCTTCTAGTTTAGCTTTCCTGTATATTGATTTAAAACCTCCCAATTTTCATATACCTGCTGCAGCAAACCTGCATACTCATGCTCCTCATGTTCTTATGGAGAAAATAAAAAAAAATGAAATTTACTGCTATGTTAGGTTGATTTTTTGAGTATGCAGGTCTGCTGCAATGGGGGTATTTATATTGAAAATGTCTACTTTAAATTAGAACAGATTTTCAGTTAATTAGTAGGTAATTCATTTTTTAAGTGGAGATTGGATACGCTGATAAATCTCTCTACATAAATGATTATGTAAAAAGCCTCGCCTCACCACTGACATACATACAATACACGTTATCCCAACCTTCCCAAATGTCATTTGAGCATGGCCCTTTTCCTCCTTTTTTTCTCTAAATGAAGTCTGATCCAGATTTATGTTTTAACAGAAGCTGTAAGGAGGCGACATAAGGAAATATCGAACGATGTTATGAAAAACACAATAAAAACTTGGTTACAACAAGCCACCCCCAGGATTCAGAAGAGGTAACTTGATTGATGCTATATTTTTATTACAAAATATTTGAACGAGTGTATAGCGACTTCTCTTAGTTTTGACTCGAGGCGCTTGGCCTTTTCTGTATGTTTGTATGTTGACCAATCAACTTCAAATTTTAAACACATTTTCTTGGAACCATTATACATATCAAATTCGTTTGCCAATGAAATTGGCCTACTCCTTCATCCTTTTTGAGGTGAAACAAGGATAGGTTTCATTAATATATCTTTGTTACATATCATTGTTATATATTTTTTGTTACATACAAAAGTTATTTCCCATAGATTGTCACATATGTAGAGTGCCTCTTTACCGTACTAGATAGGAAAAATCAGCTGGATAATATTTGAGATAGCTATTGCGTAATGTGATGACAATATCTATGCATATAATATATATATGTAACTCAACAGAAAAACTTTTGCCACACTCCAGCTGTTTCTTCCTATCTTGTACGGCTTCAAGGCCCTATTTATCTGATTTCTTCGATCTAGTGCATTATGCCTTTCTATAAAGAGTAAAAGGTCGATTAAATTGGAATAGTTACTAGCTAAGGGAGTAGCGAATATATAAACATTACAGACTGACAGTGCTACAGGAGATGGTCATGCCAAGCCGAATTATAGAAAAAATGAAACTTCCAGAGTTCCCCCCCCCCATACTATGGAATTTCAAAGACAATAAATTGTATTGCAACACAAAATTAAAATATGAGGTTTACCAATAATTATTGAATAAAATTTCATCGAAATAGTTCACAGAAAATACAATATATCTCATCTGAAGTGATATGTTGGCAGCCTGCGCGGTTAAATGTCAGCTTTGGCCACAATAATATTGTACTTTGATGTTGGCTACACTGCCAGATACGGTAGTAGCTATGAGAAGCAAAATCAAAGTAGACAGGCTCTCAACAGCTGTTTTTATGTGGTAAATATATCTACTCTGGGAAAATGTTTCAAGTTGAAACAGGTATATTATTGCCTAATCCTTGAATGAAGACAATGTCGATATATCTACTCTTTTGATACACTAATTTCATTGCCCTAATATATAGGTACGGTATCTCTCTTTTTGTAGAAAATATATTATAACATGACATGATGTCCAAAAGTAGACTGTGACCCTGATCTGCCAAAAAAGGTTAAAATTCAATTTAAGACATGCAATATTTTTCCTAAAACTGCTCGTAAAGTAGTTATTTATGTACTGAAAACTGATTTTAAAATTCCTCTTTATTGCTTGGCAAGCGGTAAATGAGCGGTAATACATTACGCTCTTAATACATAAATAACTATTATGTGACTGAGGTTGATGCCTTCAAATTCATACAATGTATAAGTATAAATATAACAGAGTAGCAACATCCTGAACACATTTTATCATAAAAAATCATTTCTTTATTGACGATTGCATTCAA
The DNA here is from genome assembly GCA_948455865.1 of Conomelus anceps. Classification (NCBI taxonomy): domain Eukaryota; kingdom Metazoa; phylum Arthropoda; class Insecta; order Hemiptera; family Delphacidae; genus Conomelus; species Conomelus anceps. The sequence goes on from OX418220.1 coordinate 9,113,578, forward strand.
ATCAGGTGTATTTGGCAATCACATTTTGAATGAATAATAAGACGAAATTGTCACAACCACATTTATTAAAACTGCCACAATATCACCTTCGCCATTACTAAGAAAATCACATTTTGTGTAATTGCAACTGTAAGTGGCGATCACAAAGTAATTTGTTGGGTGTATTTGACAATCACACAGCATAATTTGGCTAGTGACACCATTACTCAATTTATTTCATTGTTCTCACCTCATATCTTGTATGACTTCTATTTACCAAGATTCTATCATAAATAATGTCAATGTAATGATATCTTTTGAACATCATCTATTGATTCAATCAATATTCATTTTTTCTTACATTGTTTTATTGAAACTAAATCTGTATCATCAGTATTTTGTCAATGATAAATCAATTAAACAAACATAATTTGTTATATACATTAAAATTTCAAATTCAATATAATTTGTTGTTTCTTAAAATATCAATTTATTGCCTGAGCCTTCTTACTCTAGTTATTACAAATAGTTCATCATTGTTTCCTTGTTTAGAAAAACAAGGAAACAATGATGAACTATTACAACAAAACTTGGTTATGCGCCAATTGGGAGCAATTTTTTCTACTATTGCAACAATTTTATCTTACATCTTTTCCTACAATTGAACCAGCAAGATCGTCAATATTTATTTATTATTTTGTTTCTCCCCTGAGCTACCAGGCCCAATTGGTACATAATTGTTGGTCACACTCCAGGCCGGATTTAATTATTAATTCAGTGTATTTGTTTCTTTTCATGTAAAACTGCTTCAAATCCCGCTGTTTGGGACATGCCTTCTGCCAAGATCTAATCAGCTGCTATCTCCACCAAGCTACGCCAGCCAATCTCAAGACACCGCATGCAGTGGACTAGAAACTCTACTGACTTGCTGCAATCAATTAATACGTGTTCTGGAATGGCGTTAGCATATTTGTAAAGAAGCAGACTCAGACTCACAGGTTGTATCCAATATTGTTATCATGGCTTCACAAGATGAAGATTCTGTTACTGTGCCTTCTGCCTTACTCAGTCTTAGGGTAGACATTGATGAAGAATTATCTTGGATTGTACAAAAATATTCCAATTTTGTTGTAGACAATGCTGCAACTTACTATGAACTTCTCTCTGTCAAAAATGAAGTTGACATTTTGAGAGGGGAGTACAAGAAAATTCATGAAAAAATACGTTTTGAAAAGATACCATCAGACAATCAATTTCATTTGAACATAACTCAAAAATTTCTTGAATTTTCTGTTGCAACAAATGCATCTTTAAATGCATTTGAACCTCAGCATTCTAATGCATCACCAGCACTCAGTAATCTACAACCAACTCCTGCTCCTATGCCAGCTCCATCACAACAATTTCACCTTCCCCAAATACCACTTCCTACTTTCAATGGGGAATTTTCTAAATGGCAAGCATTTTCTAGTACATTTACTAGTATTGTTACTGACAAGCAGTCAGTTTCTGAATCAGTCAAATTATTTTATTTGAGACAATCACTTAGCGGCGAAGCACTTGCTTGCATTGAAAACATAGCCCTGGATAATGATGGGTTTCAAATTGCATGGAAATTGTTAACAAAACGGTATGACAACAAACGACTAATTGCTAACATTCATGTGTCTGCCATTGAATCACCACCCCCTGTAAAGAAAAATTCGGCTCAATGCCTCTGTAAATTCATTGACCATTGCAAATCTAACATCAATGCTCTAGAAGCTCTCAAGTTAGGTGTTGATATTAAAGATTTGCTATACATGCATAAAATGTTGTCACAATTGGACATTGACACAGTCAGAGATTGGGGACGTCACATCCCTCATGACAAAGTTCCAACTTTGGATGAGTTCTGGAACTTCCTGGAATCCCAATGTAAGGTTATTGATGCTGTTTCAAGTAGTAGTTCCAATCACAACCAATCCAGTAATCAAAAACAAAGTGCTCATCAATCTAATAACGCAAACGCACATTTCAACAAACAAAATTTCAATCGCAGTCAAGCTGGTCTTCAGCCTAATTCTAATTATCAATCTAACTTCAAGTTTTCTCCTAATGTTTCATCTCATTGTTTTTTCTGCAAGGAGTATTCACATGTCACACATCGCTGTCCTGCATTGCTAAACATCCAGCCACAGAAAAGATTGGAAGCTGTCAAATCCAAACAGTTGTGCTTCAATTGTCTGAGGCCATATGAGCCAAATCATGGCTGTTCGTCAAGGTCATGCTATCACTGTGGCAAGGCTCATCATTCTATCCTTCATGAGGCTTGGTCGAGGCAAGATCAACCAGGCAAGGGTAAGAATGTTACTTCTAATACAATTCATTTATCTAATCAGAGGTCATCAGGTAGGAGATCTCCTAGGTTTGTAACTAACAGTCAATCAAATTCTCCATCAGTTCCTACTTCAGCTGCTCCTCATTCAGGCAATGAGAGCACACAGTCATCCAGTTTGAATGATGTACATTCAAATGTTGCAGCTTCAGTTTGTCTATTTCAACAGGCCAGCATATCAGTATTGCCTACTGCTGAAGTATTAGTTGAAAATTCTAATGGGAAATTTGTCAAATGTTTTGCATTGTTAGACAGTGGTTCTGATTGTAACTTAATCTCTCAGCACTTAGCCAACAAACTTGCATTGCCTGCAGTTGTCAATGAAACTATCATTCATTCTATTGGTGGTAATCAATCTATATCAAACAAATCACTTTCAATTCTTGTCAAATCTACTGACCAACAGTGGTCAAGTCAAGAATCATGCATAGTCATTGACAAAATTCCATCTCGTCTTTCAAATACTAAAATTGAATTAGAAAATCTTGAAATTCCATCACACATTTCACTTGCTGATCCATCATTTCACAAACAAAAAACCATTGATTTGCTCCTTGGAGCAGGTGTATTTGCATCAGTTCTGTCAGCAGCACAGATTGTCACTTCAAAGGGCACACCTGTTATTCAAGGTACCAAGTTAGGTTGGATCGTTTTTGGTTCTTGTAAGGTTTCTACACCACCTGCAAGCAATTCTCATGTTTCTAATTTTTTGTCATCAATCTCTTTAGATAATGCTTCTCATCAACTTGAGAAATTTTGGGCACTTGAAAGTGTTACATCAGAGGTCCCATTGGCTAGTGACATTGTCTTCACAGAAAAACATTATGAAGAGCACACTTGTCGTCAGGAGGATGGACGATTCATAGTGTCACTCCCACGGAGAGAGTCCTTTCATACCTTAGGTGACTCTAGGTTCCAAGCTCTCAAACGATTTAAATCATTGGAACAAAGATTGTCCAAAAAATCTTGAGTTGAAATCCCAATATGTTGCATTCATGGAGGAATATGAAAAATTACATCATATGTCTCAGGTCCCAGAATCCACAGATAATCAGAAGGTGTATTATATTCCACATCACCCTGTTTTTAAACTTGACTCTACGACTACAAAGCTTAGAGTTGTGTTTGATTGTTCTGCCAAAACGTCTACTGGAGTTTCTTTGAATGAAGTTCTTCACATCGGTCACACTGTTCAGCCTGAACTTTTTGAAATTGTCTTACGTTTTCGAACACATCTCATAGCGTTTATTGCCGACATCACCAAAATGTATCAACAAATTCTCTTGAACTATTCTGATCACAACTTGCATCGCATATTCTGGCGTGACAATCCAGACAAACCATTAGCAGAATATTGTCTTAATACTGTCACATATGGCTCCGCTCCTGCAGCATTTCTAGCCACACGTACATTGAATCAGCTTGCTGATTTGGAAGCAAGTAATGATCCAGTCATTTCTCAGGTAATCAAAAATGACTTCTACGTCGATGATTTAATTTCCGGTTGTAATTCTCTTGATCAGGCAGCCGCTATATCTCAAAAATTGATTAGCACCCTTGATAAGGGTGGCTTTGAACTTCGTAAATGGATGTCCAACTCTGGTGAATTATTGAGTACTATTCCATCCCATCTCATAGAAACGTCTTCTACTAGAGCTGTTGCCGACACCAACGACAGTGTTGCCAAAGCTTTAGGCCTTATTTGGAATTCCACTTCTGACTCATTGTCAATTTCTTCCAGTGTCAGGGAGATTGCTCATAAAGTCATTCACTAAGCGTGAATTTCTATCATGTGTTGCTTCGATATTTGATCCATTGGGATTAATATCACCAATTGTCATCTCTCCAAAAATTCTTTTTCAAGAATTGTGGTTATCTCGTATTGGTTGGGATAACTCACTTCCTCCAGTCATGTTGAACAAATGGCTGAAAATCTTGAAGGATCTTCATTCCATCTCTGATATTATCATTCCACATTGTGTAATCAGCAAGGATGCTGATACTGTCTTTGAACTACATGGCTTCTCTGATGCCAGTCTCAGCGCATATGGCGCATGTATATATGTTCGTTCATTGTCTAATAATGGTGTTCAAACTCATTTATTGTGCTCAAAATCTCGTGTAGCTCCCTTGAAAGCATTGTCTGTTCCTAGGTTAGAATTATGTGCTGCACATTTGTTATCACGCTTAATCAATAAGGTGGTAAATGCAATCAAATTGCCAATTTCTAATGTATTTTTATGGTCAGATTCACAGACAGTCTGTGACTGGATCAAGACATCTCCTGACAGGAAAAACATTTTTTGTTCCACTTGTATCTTTGAAATTCAAGAAACTACATCATCATTCCATTGGAATCATGTTTGCACAAACAATCCTGCTGATCTTATTTCAAGAGGTTGTTCACCACTTGAATTGATGAACAGTAAATTATGGTGGTCAGGTCCATCTTGGTTATCATCTCCAAAAGAATCATGGGATTCATTTTCATCAAACGTAATATTGTCTCAATCTACTCGTGTTGTTTTAATTGTCAATTCTAATCCATCTGTATTGTCAAATTTGTTTTCAAGGTGTTCCAATTATCACAGAATGGTGCGCACTGCTGCATATGTGTTGCGCTATCTTCACAATCTTCTGTCATCCTCAGAACAAACATTCTGGATTGTTATCAGTAGAAGAAATCACTATTGCTGAAATTCATCTAATCAAAGCAGTTCAAGCAGACGCTTTCTATCCTGAATTGAAAGAGCTCAGGTCTAGTGGTGAGCTCAGTGCAACCAGTTCATTACAGTCATTCACTCCATTCATTGATGCTCATGGCCTACTCAGAGTTGGAGGTCGTCTAGAGTTAGCTGACATTCCTTATGACACCAAACATCAGATCATTCTACCCAGCAAGCACAATTTCACATCTGCGTTGATTGTGTCTTATCATCGTCGTCTGAGTCATGCTGGTGTTCAAGTGACAATGGCCAATCTGCATCAAAGATATTGGATCATTTCCACTCGGCGCACTGTCAAAAGTGTTCTAAGGTCATGTAAAATGTGCTTTAGATTTTCAGTTTTGAGATCTGAGCAGATAATGGGTCAACTACCTCTCTTGCATACAAAAATCGATTTTCCGTTCTATACTTCTGGTGTTGACTATGCAGGTCCAATCTCAATCAGATTAGGAGGTCCCAAGTCTAGAACTTTCAGTAAAGCCTACATAGCTCTATTCGTCTGCATGGTGACTCGTGCCATACATGTTGAAATAGTCTCCGAGTTGTCATCAAATGCATTCATTACTGCATTGATTCGTTTTGCATCACGTCATGGAATCCAACACTCAATTTGTTCAGACAATGCTACCACATTCCATGGTGCAAACAATGAGTTGAAAGAACTGTTTCAATTCCTTTCATCTACCAAATTTCAAAATGATATTCATGGTATCACTTCCACATTGAATATTCAGTGGCACTTCATCCCACCCCATGCTCCACACTTTGGTGGTATCTGGGAGAATGCCATAAAAAACTTCAAACGTACTTTGTGCAACATCACATTCAAAAAGGTTTTGAATTTTGAAGAGTTGGCTACCTTTGCTGCTCAAACAGAAGCTATCCTGAACTCAAGGCCACTTGTACCTCTTTCAGAAGATCCTAGTGATCTATCCTATTTGTCTCCTGGGCATTTCTTGATTGGTCGCCCATTGACCGCACTACCGTTCACTCAACCTGTCACCAAACACGTTGATCACGTTTCACGTTGGCGTCATCTAGCCACCACTACTCAGATCTTTTGGGACAGATGGTCTCATGAGTACTTGGTCACATTGCAGAAGAAGCAGAAGTGGACTTCTCCTTCTGAAAACATCAAAGTTGGTGCTATAGTCATTCTCAAAGACCCAGGCACAATACCTTCAGATTGGAAGTTGGCCAAAATCATTGAAGTGCATCCAGGCAAGGATGACAAGGTGTGCGTTGTCACCGTTTTCACTCCTACAGGCACATTCAAGTGCGCTATTTCCAGCATAGCGCCACTGCCTCATGATGAAGATTTTGAAAATGTTTCAAGTCATTAATTCAGTCTCTTTTTCTCTATGTCAGTTGTTCATCATTCTTTCGGCGAGCCCAGCTCTTTTCTTGTTCATTCATCATTCATCTTGCTTTGCTACTTGTCTTTGCATGATTGATCGCCAGTGATCACACATTTGTCTTCATTGTTTTCAGCATGTTCCAATCCTCAGTGATTGCCTGCTTTCGCAGCGTGTGTGCACACATGTTCTCCACATCTTTTGCCATTTTTGATTGACAGTGGTCACATGAATCTTTTCAAGGCATGAAACATGGGTTTCACGTCCCTACGTGTTCCAACTCACAGCAGTTGCACGTTTTTCGCGGCATGTTGGCTCCTTGTGAGGGTATGTTCTCCACACTCTGTCATGTTTGATCGACAGTGGTCACATGAATCTTTTCAAGGCATGAAACATGGGTTTCATGTCCCTACGTGTTCCAACTCACAGCAGTTGCACGTTTTTCGCGGCATGTTGGCTCCTTGTGAGGGCATGTTCTCCACACTCTGTCATGTTCGATCGACGGTGGTCACATGAGTTTCTCACAGCGTTTTGGCCCACAGTGGGCGCACGTTTCTCCTACACTCCTTTCATTGTTCTCATCTCAATTTCAAATCATCCACCTTACTCAACATATTTTTTCTCTTTTCTATTATGCCATCCTTTGGATGACATAATGGGCCCGGCTTATGTTGAATCTCGTCGGCGGATTTTAAATTTAAATTCAAACTCTGTTCTTATTTATTTAAAAGGTTTCTAGTTCTCATTGCTCAGATTTCATTTTTGGTCTTTTGAATTTGTCCATCTTTTGCGCCTTCATTCTCATCCAATCAGCTCTGCTATTTCTAGCCTTTCATTGGCTGCTTTCAATCACTAGTGCTTCTCAGGTTTTGTGATCACATCTGTCTGGTGGCGCGCTCTGCTCTCACGGAGTTGCCAAGTACTACAGCCACTTTCACTTCACTTCCGTGCTGTTCTTCGTTCAGGCAGGGTCAATTCAACAACAATGGCCTTTTCTTAAGTTCTGCATAACTTCTTTATCCTGTTGGCTTTCATCAACAAGCCCAGGTTCAACTATCAGTGCTACAAATTTCAATCATTGTATTCAACACATCGTTTAACATTCAATTACTTCGTGGAGTTATTGTATTCAGTGCTTTCAACAAACAGTTGGAGTGTAACATTTCAATTTCGATCGTATGGTGGTTCGGCCTTGAACAAAAAAGGGAGCCAGTCATTCTCAGTTTAGTGAAATACAATAATATTTTACTTCTTCATCATATGTTGTTCTTCATCAATGACATTTCATCGTATTCTACAATTCTTGGAGTGTTCTCTGACATTTTCATCATTCAATTGCAGTAATCCTTGCAAGTCGATAGTGATCCACCATTTTTTGGCACCACCCAAAACACGTTTTTGCAGTTTAATTTGTGTATCTACAAACTATTGTCTGTGCTTGAAATCACTTTGCAACTAAGAACTGGCATGTTTTATCCTCAATTCACATCAATTATTGAGCGTTTAAATGATTATTCCACATTTGGAACTCACTTCCTATTTAGTGATTTATTTGAACTTTGTTGCATCATTCAAATCTGAACATTTATCCTTTTACATCCATATTTATTGTGACTTGCAATCGTTGGTGTGCTACACATATTTGAACATACATTCATACAAAAACTTTTCCATATTAATTGGTTGAACTCTATAAGCATTTTTATTCGGGTATCTAGTGAACCATCCAGACATTTACCAGTGTGATTTTTACAAAATCGAAAATTACATACATTAGAATTTTGATTCTACAATTTACATCCTTACATTCAAATGGAGTCATTATCTCAGCTCACAAGCCTTGCGTTATGGCTTTTCAACCTACATTCTGCAACTGTACCCTACCTTACCTACCTGGGTGCTGTCGATGCCTGCTTTCCATGTGCCTTGGAGGCCTACCAAATCTCCACCTGAGTCTGCTTCTACTTGGAGATTTTTATTTGAGCTGAGTATTTCGGTTTCATTATTTTTCATTATATTAATGTTTCTTATTCATTATTGTTGGAATATTCAACATATTGTTTCTACTTACATACTACATTGTCCATATTATTCAAGAGTTTCAGCCTGCCTAATCAAGTACTGTTATTGTGTAGTTTGATTTTGATAGGATATTCAATTGCTTCATCCTAATTAAAATAACACTATTGTTCAACTACTGCAAAGAATAATTTTAATTCAATTGTTTACGAATTTTCTACGTATATTATGACTTGAGTAAATCACTTTTGTTATTATCAAATCCTGTTTCTGCATCGTTTATGTCAGTTTTTCTCAGGGTTGTAACAAATACTAAATATGTCATATTATTTCCAATATGGTACTTGAAGCTCTAAAATATCCATGATTGCAGTAGTAAGCTTATTTACAATAATTTAGGCCTATTCTACTCATTCAGTCATTATTCCTTTTATTATTTGTAAGAGCTTGAATTTCATATTCATTGATCGAAAATTTCTAGGTATATCCATATCCAACTTAGCAAGACTATTTAGGTCAGATTTGGTTATTATCACCATTACTCAATTTATTTCATTGTTCTCACCTCATATCTTGTATGACTTCTATTTACCAAGATTCTATCATAAATAATGTCAATGTAATGATATATTTTGAACATCATCTATTGATTCAATCAATATTCATTTTTTCTTACATTGTTTTATTGAAACTAAATCTGTATCATCAGTATTTTGTCAATGATAAATCAATTAAACAAACATAATCTGTTATATACATTAAAATTTCAAATTCAATATAATTTGTTGTTTCTTAAAATATCAATTTATTGCCTGAGCCTTCTTACTCTAGTTATTACAAATAGTTCATCATTGTTTCCTTGTTTAGAAAAACAAGGTGGTCCTCATTACAACAAAACTTGGTTATGCGCCAATTGGGAGCAATTTTTTCTACAACTGCAACAATTTTATCTTACATCTTTTCCTACAATTGAACCAGCAAGATCTTCAATATTTATTTATTATTTTGTTTCTCCCCTGAGCTACCAGGCCCAATTGGTACACTAAGTCTTATCCATAGCCTATGAACTCTGACAAACAGTTGCTTACATCAATTACATACATGAGAACAATGAGCTAGGAATATAAATTCACAAACAAAGTATTTCATATAAAAAAGTATATTGTTGTTACCTTATAAAGCGGTAAAGTACATAACAGGTTATCCTCTAACCAAACAAACTAATTCAAACTAAATATGAGGTGAGTGGCGGTTTCCTAAAATTAACTTCTCAAATCACATAATTAAAATAGATTCGACATTATAAACATCGCCCAGCACAAGGACCTAAAACAAAACTATCATGTCACCATAACCTCGAATATCGACTGTAAACTCATCTTAACTAGCATGGTGTTTGCTCCATGCAATTTCGTCGAGTAATGAGCCTGTTGCTTGCCTACAACTACAGCTAGCTCTTGGTGAGAAACGATGTTCAGAAACTATACGGGAACTACAAAACTATGCAACTTTTACGAAATCAAAACACTCAACTTGCCTCCAGGCCTGCGCAGAAGGCCTATTCCATAATTGAAAAATGAACAGGTAAAGAGAGTGTTGGAGAGAGCAAAATAATGAGAAACTAGCTCTATCTTCTTTTACTAGACCAGCGTGGGACTCAATCCTGCTCGATATTGAATCTCAAAACAATGCTTCACTGTAAAACCAATTCCAACATGAAAACCCAATCGATTCAATTACTTCTATTGAAAATGAATAACTAAAATCTAAACTCCCCAATAACAAGCTTAAAATGTCCTAATGCAGAAAACTTTATATGAAAAAATATCTTTAAAATTTAACAATGTTTAAAATGATACTAAACAAGAAGATGATCCAAGGTAATAAAAAAAAAATTTGGGCTACTCCCAAATTCATAACATTCATTTTAATTTTTATTTATTTCCACACAACATATTACAATCATAATAGAAGTACAATTAAAAGAGAAAGAAATATATTTCCCCTCATGGACTACAGATCCTTATCAACTAATGTGAGAGATAATTTTAAATTATTACTCAAAGGGTTACCAATAAAATTTGGAAAATATACAATTTTTCATGATCAGTATTTACCATATAATATTTTATTAGCCCGAAAGAATATCACACATTGATACATGGACAAGTCAATATAAAACTAGATACAAATAAAACATTATAGTCACTTTTCAATTAGTCAATTATTAAATTTTAAAATCCTCAGTCAATTTTCTGTCGTGAAACTCTGAGTGAAAGGGGTTACTCAAGAGAAATGTTTGTATTATATGTTTGAAGTCCCTGTGATTAAGTTGCCTCACCTCAATAGGAAGCCTGTTCATGAGCTTAATACATTTAAGGGACTTTGGTTTGTTTTATGAAGTCTACTTTGGGTAATATTTAGACATTGACTGAATCTTGTATCAGTCAATCTCTAAATGTTAACCGAAATAGATACAAGATTCAGTCAATCTCGAAATGTTATCTGAAGTAGACTTCATAGAACAGACCAAAGTCCCTCAAATGCATCAATTAACCTGATCAAGGAAATAAAAACTGAGAAAGTAGCTTAGTATTTGCTAAAACTGATGATACATAATTCCTTAATAGCTGTTTTATTCTACATTTGTAATTATAACTCATAACTGTTTGGTGGGGATTGAGTCTATTCATCATATTATATTCAATTCATCTATTCATACATGGGACTACATACTTTGCTTTTCAAACACCTTCATCAAATAATGACTGATGTAGGAATTTTCTCAAAATTGTGCTATTTAGATTAACACTATTCCTAGAAAAATATAGCAATTCTCAGGTGCATTCAGATCCTCTATTAGAAGAAATGAATTCAACCACGGTTTCTTGATGGTTCAAAGTGAGTTTTTGTGAGTTCCAAGGGGGTATTACAGTGGTGATAATAAACTAAAAAATTTTCCACTATTGCAACTTGAAGATCGCATGTTCCAATATTCTTTGCTAGGCTTGGCAATGATGACTCTTCTCAATGAGTCGTTCAATCGCCCTCACTCTTATAAGTGAGTCATTCATTTGAACTAGTTCAAAAATGAGTCATCAGCAATGCTCGTGCTCATGCACTACCATAGCTTGCTCAGCTCTCACTCTCTCACTGAGCGAGCACTCAAACACGCACAACAATAAACAGCCTTGTCGTATGTCTGGCGCCTCAATATAAACAATTCTCAGAATCTGAGTCATCAGTTTAATATTCCAGAGCACAGAGCTTAGTCAATGAGCTTTCTGAGCCAGCTGTAGTTCGTTCAGTTCACAGTTCAAAAAGCTCATGGAGCTTAGAGAGGTGAGTGAGTGAGCCAGCTGTTGTTGTAGTTCGTTCACTTCACAGTTGAAAATGATCGTGGAGTGGGGAGGTGAGTGCTCTTCTCTAGCAGTGCCTATAGCAGGCCGCTGCACTGCTCTGCTAATTCAAAGAGCCCTCACTTGATGGTGTGTTGACTGTATTCCGTGAGAACACAAACGCAGCTAAAAAATGAATGAACTACTTTCTGAATTTGAACTACTAGTTCATAGTTCATTTTAAAGAGTCAGTTACTTTGAATGACTTGCTCAATCTGGCCACATCTCTATTCTTTGCCCAGGAATCCAGTCTGGAGTTCTACTTTCCTGGTAGATAACATATGGTAGTGGTCACAAAAATCCAAAATTGGGAAGGGTGAGTGAAATATCATACAGTTCATCTGTTTGAAAAGAGAAGTTTTTTTGTCGCACTGATGATGTGAATTTTTAGCAATTTTTTATAAGTAAACAGCCTTTTTAGCAACTTTGCAGCTCTATCCACCTGCATAGTTTTGTGTTTAGTTCTTTCGATTAATGAATTACAGGAAAGGTCAATACACACAATAAGTAGGCTCGCATGACGCTGGGTGATTAGCGGTTGACCACAAGAGTCAATCTGTTGCTTTGGCTTAAGAGATACCGGCGTATCATCTATATTATCACCAGAACCAGTGCCGCATCATATGTTATCAGCTTTTCTATGAGCTTCCTACATCTAAACACATTTTGAAACAACAATAGTATCCAGAAGTGAAATTTTAACATTAATTATGAAAATAACATAAGTAAGTACCTGATACAGTAGTCCTACATTGGCATTATTGGACTAATTCAGGCAAGTGCCTTCACGAAAGCTTTTAAACTGAGCAAACAAGACAGCTTTGCCGCCTGTCGATTTTCTCTCAAGGCAAGTAAATCAACACTGCAGAAGGCTTATGCGACAATGTACACTCGCTGCTGTAGTTCGATGGGAATATAAAACAAAACGATGACTTGCTTGTGTTTAAGACTCCAGGAAATGAGCGAGCGAATCATTGGTATTATTCTGTTGCTCCGCAATGCAGAGACCGATACACTTGCTAGTAGTCAGTACAAGACTAGGGGAAAACTAGTATCCTTGTGGAGAATCTGGAGGTGGTTTCGGGAAAAATTCGCCTTTGAGTAGAACAATAAACAATAATAATTAGAAGCTCAAAATATTTTCTTTTTAATGTAATTGAGTACGAATAGAACATTGCATTACAAAATGTCCTATTCAAACTGGCATTTAACAATGATAAAAGTTTGAATACATTATTATTTTAACTAACGTTTTTTGAAATTGTGATTAATTTTTTAATCGTTGGTCCCAAATTATGAACACAGGTTTTTAGGCTTTATTGCAAATCCTCTTTTCTAAATAGTTTTCCAGTCTCTCTCAAGGTAGGTTTATAAATCTTATTAGGTCCATGTCAGAGGAAATCGAAATATTAAAATAAAAAATAAACTTGGCTAATGTAAGATCTGAACCTCTGATCAATACAAAAAAATTAGAACCTAAATCAAATGGGGAAAAAATAAATAGAAATGGTCAAACAAAAACGTATAGTCAGGTTTTGCAAACAGCAACCAAAACTAAAGTAAGGGCAAATAACGATAGGAAAGGTAGAGTACTGCTCTTGACATCCAGCCATGGACGAGACTGTAGTGACCTACTAAATAAAAGATTAAAAAATAAGTATGAAGTTCAGAGCTTTTTCAAACCAAGTGCCCCTATAAACGCAATCGTAGAGTCAGCACAGGAACAAACTAAAGATTTTGGAAAAAACGATTTTCTAATAGTACTGGGTGGCTCAAACAATATAAATGAACCTAATCTAAAACATCTTCCTGAAATAAATGAAAAAATTAAAGAGATTGTGCCACTCAGCCAAAAAACTAATGTAATAATAAGTACAATTCCGTATAGGTTTGATAGGCCAGAGCTAAATGAAGCCATTAAGTCAACAAATAAATCAATTCATAATACAATCAACAGCCTAAAAAATAAGAATTCTAAGCAGTTGGGGATTTGTTTTCTAAATGAAAGGCTGAAAAAACAAAACTTCACTAATCATGGTCTACATCTAAATCAATCTGGCAAAGTAATATTTTGTAATAGGCTGGCAGAGCTGATTGAAAGTCGTTTGCAATCTACTGTCAATAATTCTCCTAAACAATCATCTAACGAACCTTTTTTAGTAAAGTGGCTCAAAACCGGGAAGGGAAACTAGTTTCAGAAGATAAATTCATATCTTCAATTGTATTAAAAGACGTTAATCGATCAAAAAATCAGGATAGCATTAGTGGAAGGAACTCTTGTAGCAATCTGATAGGCTCTCAAGATTCTAAGAGATTAAGTAAATCTACTTCAATATGCAAAAGCAACGATAAAGTAATAAGGGATGATAGGGAAGTACCGGTACTCACTGTGTTCCATCAGAATATTCAATACATTCGTAACAAAATAGATAGAATCGAAGTATTTTTTAAAGAAGAGGCTCCTGATATAGCTATTTTCACAGAGCATAGTTTAAAAGAAGATGAATTGGCACAACTTAATATTCCAAACTATTCATTGAAAACGTCGTATTGCAGGACATCTCATCGAAGTGTAGCTATCTTCACTAGAAATGCTAAGAATATGCAAACATTTAATTTAGAATATGTAGAGAAATTTTCTGTGGAAATGGATTTAGAAGTTACTGGTTTGAGAGTAAAAATCGACAATAATTTCGAAGTAGCGGTGTTAGGTATTTACAGGTCACCAAATGGGGAATGGAACAATTTTTGTGAACTATTCAATAGGCTTTTAGAGATTACTACTACTCGTTTTACAAACGTTATTGTAGCGGGAGATTTCAATACAGACTTTGCAACACAGAATGAAATGACAGAAGATTTAAAGGATATTATATGCATGAATAACTTGAAAATGAAAGTTCATGTATATACCAGAGTCACAAGAACATCACAAACAATAATTGATAACATCCTTACTAATATAGATTACTCTAAAACAAGATTAGGCGGCTCGGAACTATCTGATCATGACTATCAAATCTTAGAGGTGGGGTTGCAAGGTCATAAATCAATTAAAAAGAGTAGAGTAATGAAAGAAATTCAACAATGTGAACAGGGGAATATCGATTGTTTGAAGCAGAATCTGCTACAAGAAAACTGGAGTAGGGTTTACAATAGCAATAGTTTAAATGACAAATATGATAGTTTCATTAATATTTTAAGGTTTCATATTACTATGAGTTGTCCAGTTAAAAAAGTCCCTGTCAAGAACAAATTAGACAAGATTGAAGAGTGGATAACTGATGATATTCTTGCAGAAAGAAATAGGGTTAAAGATGCATATGATGAATTCAAACTATCTAGAAATATGTTAAGTGAAGATAATTACAAAGCTCTAAAGAAAAACTATATGAAAGAAGTGAAAAGAGCGAAATGTAAGAAAACAGCTGAAATTTTGAATAATAGTGTGTACTTTAACACAGCAGTGTGGGATGTAATAAACAAAAATAGGCAAGTAGCTCATGTAGATGCTTATACTAGTGTCCCCAGAATAATTAACGAAAATAACAAATATATTGATGATAGTGTAGACATTTGTAACTTCTTTAACAGATATTATCAACTGGTTGCTAAGGATCTTCAAAAATCTCTTAATACAGGTATTAGTGATGCAAACATGAGGAATACTGAGGGGATTCAGAACGAATTAAAATTCCACCCAGTATGCCAAGACGAGTTGTCAAATATCATTGATAGTTTAAATAATAAAAAAACTGTAGGAATGGATGGGGTATCCAGTAAAATTCTGAAAGAATGTAAAGATCAATTGTTAGACCCTTTGATTCATCTGATCAATCATTCATTAGAACAAGGTGTTTTTCCAGATAACTTAAAAGAGGGGAAGATCTTGCCAATCTTCAAAAGTGGTGATAGAGAAAAGGTAGAAAACTATAGGCCCATTAGTATTTTAAATGTAATAAGTAAAATTTTTGAAAGAGTAGTTCTAAATAGGTTACTTCTGCACCTTCAAGAAGCTAACTTTATCTGTGATGAACAGCATGGCTTCCAGAAAGGGAGATCAACAAAAACAGCCATAGTTTCTCTAGTTGAAAAACTAATAGATATAATAGATTCAGGTGATAAAGCTACTGCAATCTTCTTAGATCTGTCAAAGGCATTTGATTGTGTTAATCATAGAACTCTATTGGAAATACTGCAAAATGTAGGTGTAAATGGGGTTGAACTGAAATGGTTTGAATCATATCTTATTGGGAGAAAACAATGTGTAGAACTAACTACAGTAGTTGGTAATAGTATAGTAAAGAATAAATCTAATAAATTAGAGGTGCAAGCTGGAGTGCCTCAGGGGTCAATACTAGGTCCATTGCTTTTTTTGTTATATGTAAACCGTTTACCTGAAGAATTAATTAGTGGTAGAGCCCTCTTATTATAATTTGCTGATGATACATCACTCATTTTCAGCAATTCCATTCTAGATAATTTAGAAATAAGTGCCCATATAGGTGTGCAGTCCATTGTCCAATTTTTAAATCAGTTGAAATTAACTATAAATAGTAAAAAATGCCAATACCTTCAATTCAAAAACAAACATAATTTAAATGAAGATAGGGCCATAAACGTGTTTGTAAACGATAATCAATTAGACCAGGAAGAAAAAATTGCATTTCTAGGAGTTATGTTGGATAGAAGATTGACCTGGACTCCATACATTGAGAAAATATGTAGTAAAATTTCATCTGGGGTATTTGTCCTGCGACAGCTCGCTAGATTGAATGACAAAAAGTTACTTTTTCAGCTTACCATGGGCTCTTACTGCCACATATTAGGTATGCTATCTTAGTATGGGGTAATTCATCAAAAGAAAATCTTGATAGGGTGTTTAAGATCCAAAAGAAAGCGGTTAGGTGTATAGAAAGAGTAAATAGATTAGATTCATGTAGGCCGTTGTTCAAGAGACTTGGTCTCCTAACTGTACCCTGCTTATATGTGTATGAAGCTACTTTATAATTTAGAATCTTTTACAGGTTGGAGTTTAGCCATCTTTATGGGAACATGGTGATTCCTTTCAACAGATGTTATTATTTCAATAAAAATGTCAAAATTTAGGTTATGTATAGTTGGATTTAAAATGCACGGTGGCTATGGAACTATAGTTCTAGTTAAGTTGCTTTATTTTTAAAGATAACGTCTTGAAGACTCCGGTTAAAGAGTATAAGACGAGCCAAGACCGATCAACACAATATTAACATTCGTATTCACTAGTTATGAAAATTACAATTAGAATTAGTTGAGGTGAGGCTAAATTTTGATCTGAAGGATCAGATATCAAAACTGACACTGTACTTCTATTTAACATCTTTGCTGTAAAATCATTTCACCGGGCGTTCGGAACCCACCTAAAACTGTAGGTCCAACTCAACAATCACCCAATTCATTACCCACGCACAGGTCTCAGACCTATGGGGGCTTCATCCTCCAAAAAAAAAGATACTGAAGGGATGCATTTCACTTCTAAAGAGAAGCTTCATCAGCCTTTTCCATTTCGTCATGGAAAACATCACAGATGAAAGGAACTCTTGTACAAGGAAGGTAGGAAACAACTCTACAACCAAAGTTATTAAAAACAGTTAAAAGAGTTATTTCTATTAACCTTGTCTACAACAAGCTACCGCCAGTTTTTGAAGTCTTGAAAATATAGAAATATTTGAAAAAAATTGAAGAAATTTTCAGTTGATAAAGCTTTTTATAGTGTACAAGAGTTCCTTTCACATCAAAATTAAGCCTCACCCCAACTAATTGATAACCTAACCTAACCTAACCTAATTATGGTAACTAATTTAATATTTAATCTATCACCATCTTCATCTTCATATATCATATTCTATCTTTGATCATCATCATCATCATTATCACCTTATAATTATTGTTATTTTTCCAATGCATTTTTTTTTTCAATTTCTTTTCTCTAATGTATAATGACTGGTTTAAATATTTTTTCTACACTTATAATAGTTACATTTTTGTGTTAAGAGGGCAAGCATGGGATTCTCCTTGTGCTCTCATATGTACTCATGTCAAATAAATAAATAAGAGTATAATTGTTGATCTGATCTGACTTGTCTTATACTCCTTAACTGGAGTCTCCAAGACGTAATCTAAAAAAAAAACCAATATAGAAGACTTTTTCAAACAAATATTTTCAGAATTGTTTTTTATAGGGTATTTTAATATTTCCTAGACTCTTTAGAAACTGCGGTAGTTGTTATAGAATGGCTCACCTCATCTGCGCCAATATGAATATACTTTGTGTCCGGGATCAAAGTTAGAATCTGATCCAGCATGGTTGTCACAAGTTGCAATGATTCTGGATGGGAAGGACACATCGAACTTGGATATTTGCTCACTTCTCTCAAGCACCTCCATTCTGGATGTTTCAAGACGAACTGAAACATAAAAAATTTGTTACAACTTGCTAAAAACAATGGTTGAGTTCCTGGGAGCCTTACCGGTAGCCGGTAAATGTTGCCCATAGCGTCTGATTGGTCCATTTAAATCCATAAACGTTAAAAAAAATTAATCGACCAATCGAACGCCACCGGTAAGACTCCCATGAACTAATCATCCTAATTTTAAACAAGTTTGAAATGTTGGATATTGGAAATATTGATAAATCAAGTTTTGCAATGAGATTTTCATCTGTATGTATAGCCCCTTAGGTGATTCTGACTGCGCATGGGTCTTCAGACGTCAATAGTCTAAAATTTACTAAGCAATTTAGGAGTGAGGTAGGTTTTGATTGTCTTCCTTATTAAACTACGGTAGCAGATGTTTTTCAGTATCGCAAGTGCACTGAAAAAAACTCTCAAGCTCTATGCTCAACAGTCTTCTTCAACAACTAAAGTGGTTGCATAGGTAAGTGTGTATACTATCCATCACACCCCTTAACTACTTCCTTCGTCGTCCAAGAAATAAAAGGCTATTATTAGCTGAGTGTCATTTGCAGCCAATTATTAACGACGCTAAACGTCGATTACATGGAGCGAGTTTACTAGCTACTGGCCGAAAGATTAACAATCTGATAGTGAACTCGCTGAATGTAATTAACGCTAAAGCGTCTGGGACGGTTGGTGAACGCTCCGTATGCGGATAACCCCTCTATAAAAAATTAACATTTCAATTCAAAATTCAGTGAATTTTGATACTGCTGATCAAACAGTACGGTAGAATCTTACCTCTAAATGACCAAATGTCTGAACAAGTGGTACTAATTCAAGACAATTATTTTTTGCCAATTCAACAATTCTTCTGACTTCTGCTGCTGAATAAGCTTTTGATGGATTGTTCACTGATCCTATATTCACTAAATGATCGCTGTAAGGAAACGTATCCTCCCATTCCACCAATAATCCTGTAGCACCCCATTCGTGAATTTTTTGAAACAATTTCTCCAAATAATCTATTTTCAATGGACAACCTTTCAGATCTAAATGAATTAACAAACTGTCTCCATAGCAGTTTTCCATGCTCTATTCAAAGTACCAAACATCAAACCAATCTCTAGTGAGTTGACTAAACAAACAACGTTGCACCCATCTAATCAAAAATATATAATATACTTTTCAATCTCAGTACAAGTTATCAATTGAACCAGTAGAAACAACTTATGCAACACGTTAAGCCGACAAGAGTCTTCATTCAAAGACAAAAATTGTCACAAATATGAAACGACTAAGTTAGCTACACATCATAATACTATTTTTGTGAAATTAACAAGAAATTACAAAAATCTTGCTGACAAGATTGAGCAAGAAATGACGTAGCTGTTTATGTCATCATTATTGTCGCATTGAGATAATTACTAGCAAAATTCACGGTTAAATAATACTAAGAACACTGTCTGTTGATAAAAGAAGAGCTGTTGCTGTAAGCTAAGCTAATAATTCTGAGAGATTTCAAAACAATAATCTTTGTAGGTTATGTTTTGATAACTTGATTTCTGATTATACCGTTGCTTTCCAGGAATATTCCATTCCTTGAAGGCAACGATTATACCGCCCAGAGGTCGCGTCGATCGATCTTTCAGCCAACTTTCTTTCTGATTGCATAAAAATGACAGAGTTATATGAGGAAGCCGAGAGCCTTGAGTCAGCTGTTTGACCTTGGCATTGGTGACCCAGTGGAAGTTTCGATATGGTGGTGATGGGGAAGGGGAAGAGTCTCACCGTTAGGTTTGAGCCGGGTGGGAGAGGTCAATGATCGCACACTTTATGCCAGCTGCTACGATGGAACGCCCTTCACGCCTATGTTAACGTTTGATCCTTTTTCTCAAAAACTACTAGAGAAATACTTGAAATTTTTTACATTACAGTAGTTTTTTATTATTTTGTTTTTTAAATATTTTTCCAAAATTTGAGTTTTGAAGTTTCAGTTGATAAAGTTACCTATCAACTTTTTCCGTGCTTTCTTCCAATTAAAGCTTCTCCTGTAAAAATGTTTCAAACTTTTTTTAAATAGATTGTAGATTAGTATAAAACAAGATCTTTACCCTTAACATTGCCTAATATAGAACTACCTTAAATACCTCCTGATGGGGGAAGCGGTCACATTCGTCCCCCTGCTCATCGGTCACCCCTTTAATTTTGTACTGTAAAGTACAGTAGTAATATATTGTTGTATTAGAATATTACTGCATACAAATTATGCTGACTCAGCACAATATTGCAAAAAAGAGACCACAGGCACTTTTTTGGCTGCAATTTTTAAAATTTGTAATCTTTCTACCTTGGAAATTATGTGTACTGTGTAAACAAATATAAAAAACAATAAATGTTGTTTTTAATCTCGATATTTGATTAATACGGTTCGAGATTCTTTTTTTGTCCATTTATCTCTTAATGGAATGTAAAATAAAATCTAATAAAAATAATTATTATGAAAATTATATGGAATAGGTACTGGTATAAGAACATAACTACATAGAAACATCAAACATGGATAATTTTTGGAAACTGTTTACTGGTGATTTTTACACATACAATACTTATTGAGTAAGCTATTAAGTTTAAACTTATCAAGCTTATTAAGTTTGATAGATATAAAGAAGTGATAGCCTTGAGCCGCAGCAGGTATCTGTTCAGTCAGATTAGATAAGCAATGCTCTCCTGAGCCCTCTCTGAAAGAGTGAACGATTAGTTTGGCCAGTAAAGAACTCTTTTCTCTGCTGTAAAATCATCACTTCCCGGTGGTTCGGAACCCACGTAAAATTGTAGGTCCACCATGTTTCCAATGACATGGCTCAAGCGGCGAAGTTGAACTAACCGCAAGAGTCTTCCCACCAATAAAAGCTTCACGCATTCACTTTTTTTAGTATTTTTGTAATGCTTTCTTAGACATGATTAAAATAGACCTACAACCGTATCTGAGGAAGCATTACAACAATATGAAACAGCTATCACACGAATAAGTAGGTGTTAAATTCACCAGTTAAGTATTTTCGTCAATTAATTATGTTTGAAAAAAGTGGAAAAGTAATATGGAGTTTTACATCAATCTATTATAGAAATAAGGAATTACATCTTCAAAAGAGTTAGCTCTTTCGTCTTGGAGGAATTCATTATAAATTCATCATTACCAATGGCATTACAGTAATTATTATTATGATTCTACATTATTACATACAAGTTCAGGTACAAAAGTCACATCACATTTCTATAAACATATATTTTTATTGATTGTATTACAAAACTTATTTAATCTGATTCAAAACGCTGAATATGAAGCTCTAATAATCTGTAAAAAAAAAGAGTTTCATGGTGAGAAAAATAGTGATGATTACATTAAAAATGATAATAATAATTTCGATGATAATAATGATAATAGTAGTTATTAAAACCAAAGAACAGCAAAGTATTGCCAATGGCCGACTTTTATTGTAAAACTTACATTGTTCGTGATGGTTACAAGCATAATATTAATAATATTAATAATGATGATCATAATAATAAAAATGATGATAATAATAATAATAAATGATTAATAACTTTCTAAAAAGGGTGATAAATGAAGGAAAATTTATGATAATGCAAAAAACATGTACATAACTAAATTTGCTAGTAGCCTATAGTTGAGTCATTCAAAGAATTATTAGTAGCCTAGGAATTAATGATAAATAACCATAGAAAAAAACAATGAACACAGGAAAATGTAAGATTATGCCAAAAATGAGTATAAAACTGAATTGAATAGGATTTTTAAGTCATTACCTTTTAATAATTATTGAAATGATATCATTAATAGTACCATTGAAAGTAATTAATTTAGTAATAGAATATACACTCAATTTTGTGTTCAATTGTTCATTTCAATCAATGTAATCCCATTTGTTAGCTTTCAATACTTTTCCTGACTTTTTAATAATTAAATAATTATTTAAATAATTTTTTAATTTTATTTAATAATTAAATAAAATTAAATAATTTTTTATTTCTTTATTTAATTAAAATCATGGTCTACTCTCTTAAGATCTACTCATTCGATTTTACACATGCATAGAATTTTGGATATACCTATAGTCTTGGATGTAAACAAATATTTTTAAAAATTGAATAAATATTGAGTTTATAAAGCTTATTATAGTGTACAAGAGTTCCTTTCACATCAAAATTGAGTATCTCCTCAACTAAATGATATAGTAATTATGGTAACTATTGTTTAAGATTGTATAATTGTTAATCTGACTTGTCTTATACTCCTTAACAGGAGTCTCCAAGACGCTAATCTAATTTTCAACAAAATAGGAAAAACAATATTTACCAGTCACTTAACAAATAATCTCAGATTAGATACATTATATCTAATTACTTTAGCCAACTATTTACTTAGCTAGCCTGAAATTAAACCTGAATGATTAAATTTAACACTTTTAAATAGAGGTTCTAAAAATTTCTGAATGAGTAAACTGATAGCATCAATCTTCCGCCATCTTCATTTCTGTAGCGAAGCTATATTATTTTAAGTTCAAATTGTTCTTCATGTTCATTTTTCTCCATTTTAATAAATAAATAAATAAGATTTTATTGTCAGCGGGCCGATAAGCACAAGACAACGTCAAAACATATTCTTAAATATACTAAAACTAGGTTACAAAGTTGAGTGCCATCTAAGCACTGTCAATCCCAATAATACAATTTTCGATTGCAACAGTGAACACTAAACTTAATTATTACAGTAGACTATGATCAATTATCTCGTCAAAATGTTACAAAAAAAAATGACATCCATGAACTTGTGATGTTGGTAGATACCTCTTAGAACAATCTCTATAAAAATAATTTTAAGATTTAAGGTTGTTTATTGACAATTGTTGCCAGGCTAAAGCCTATTCAATATGAAATATAAGAACATGTCCATCGATATACAGTTCTTATGTATCGATGATTGCAACAAACAAAAATCAACAAGCAGAATCTTTCACAAAGTATTATGGTACATAATACCATCTGCTTTATAATAAATAAGTTTCTGAATGTATAAGTAATTACATAATAATTAGGAAAGATTATGGAAGAAAAAGAAATAATAACCTATATGTTTTATACATTTTTTATCCTATATAGTTCAGGGAAGTGATAGCTTCGAGCCATAGCAGGTATGTGTTCAATCAGATGAAGATAAGCTACAAACTCCTGGGCCCTCTTTGTGAGGGTGACTAATTGGCCAGCAAAAATGGCTCTTTTTTCTGCTGTAAAATCACTTTCACGTTCGTAACTCACCTAAAACTGTAGGTCCAACTCATCAAACACCATCATCACCCTCGCACAAATCTCAGACCTATGTGGTCCTTATCCTCCCTCAAAAAAAAAAAAAAAATAATAGAATAATGCCCTGATTATTCACTTACCGAACAGAGGTTCATCCCGTTGATGGAAAAAATACCAAGAGGTCCAATTGTAGGAGGTTTTGTATTGCTTGTCAGCTGTATTAGCAGAGATTTTTGTTGGGATATTGGTAGATTGTGCCAGGATATTTCGTACAGAGAATCTCTCATCACTCTCAACTATGAACCAAATAAGAAAATAATTGATAGAAATAGATTCGATCATAAAAAGAAATATTATCCATTGATATAATACTAGAAAATAAGTTACTCTAACCTCTAAGGCTGTGGAATTTTAAAACATTAACTAATTTTGAGACAAAATCAGGCAAGAGGGATTATTCAAAGATGGATATTATGATGTACATCATCAATAACAACAATATTACACAATTCCAGATCGATAATTATAAATGTTAAATTTGAATATTTGAAACATAAACATAGCCTATTTCAATTTCTTTATACAGTTTTTGGTGGTTGAATTTTTCTTATATCACTGCTGCCAGCCCGAACGACCATCAATATTTATTTTTAAGTTGCACAACATTACTTTTCTTTTCCCTCTTCATTTCTTATACTTTTTCTTTATCCTTTTCTAATTATTTTCTTTGATAGGATTGTAGTATCTTTTTTCCTCAGTCCTGTCGATACAGTGTTTATTTTTCACTTTTATCACTCACTACATTCTTTTTTAATTTATTTCTTCATTAACTATTCTCTATTTTTTCTTTATAATATTAAGATATACGTGAATGTGTTTCTTTGTTGTTATACTTCTTTTGAAGATTGGCACCTGCTGAAAAACCTACGGGTTGAGCAGGACCCTACAATGTTTGAAAATTTTGTAAATAAATTTGATTGACTTAGTCAATGCCAATACAGATATGGAAACATTCAACAGTATATTTTAGTAAACAGTATTCCATTTGCTACCTCAGCATTCTTCTGTAATTTATACAATAAGAAGTACTTATATCTCATGATAAACTTTTCTTTATTTTTATTATTTTATATTCTTCACATGATTTTTACAGTATTTCTTCATTTTTCTGTCTTATAAAAATATCTTTAACTTTTAATGATTATACAGTGAAATGATTTCATGTAAACTGTGTTAAGGAAGCTTTTTTGGCTTATGCTTGTAAGCTTTCATTTATACTTTGTACTAAACAAATATAAATCATACTACACATGTTTCTTCAGTCTTATTTTTTCTCAACTAGTAGTAACTTATTCATGAAAAGTTTTCCTTTTATATTTGTAATAATAATATTTCTCTTTGTTATTCCAAGAATTTGTTTATTTTCACCAATTTATCTTTTCTTTTATAATCAAGAGAGTATTGTCACAAGTTAGTTTGAAGTGACTGACAATTGAATAAACTGACAAATATACATAAACAGAATTTATTAATTTCGAATTCCTTCAATTGCCATTACTTTATACTGAAGACTTCCGCAATGGCGTATATTGACAACAGCATTGAACAGCTGATGGGAATCGATGAATGCTACTGTACAAAATTATCAGTCACCACCGGCCGATATGGCCGATATGGCCAAGTTGAAAATGAATGCTGCTGTACAGAAAGGTCTCCATGGTCTAGTGGTTAAGGGCGCTCAACCGGCAACCCAACAAATTTGTTTAGAATGTGCTTCCAGAAACTATAGTTTTTAGAAAATGTGCTCACTTGAAAGTGATTGAAAAGAGGACAAAAGTGCAATGTCCAGGGTCATTTTGCACCATGCAGTCGAGTTTAGACTTCAAACATATTATGCAAAAAAAGTTTGTTTTCATAAAATATAGTAGAAAAAAATGTCCTAAACTCTTTGACCTTGAAAACAGCAGTGTTCATGTCTGGGGCTGAACATGAAGCTCAATTTCCGATTTAAACTTCAAAAAAATGTCAAAAATGCACTAAATGTGTGTTTGATAAAAAATTAGCTCACTAACCTTTTAGTGGGTGTAAACGAGGTCAAAGTTCATTGTCAAAACTAATGCTGTTTTTCTTAGATGAGCTTCGACTTCAGATACCTGCCAAGAAAATGTGCTTTCAGGAACACTAGTTTATGAAAAAATGAACTTATTTATGGAATCATTTTTTTATTTTACTTAACATTAATTTATGAGTTTGAATTTTAAAAAATTGATAAGTTATCAAAATTAATACATTATTGTGCATAACAGCTGTTGCATAAGCAGATAATTAGACTTCGTAGCAGTTGAAATGTTTTTTAGGCCTACTTAAAATGAATACAATTTTCTAGTTTTATGAATTTATAATTATTATTCATTTACGAACGTAATTTGCATTTGTCGTACTGAGGTTTTTTCGGTACCGTAATCAGTCATCAATATCAATAGTATGTTGAGCTGTTACAGAATCTAGAAATTAGTCATGTACTGTAAATTATTCCTTTTAATAATTATGTTATTTGAAAGTCAAGGCAGTTCTTCTAGTTGACCCCTCAGTGTAAAATTTATATTTTTGTATGACAAATTTTTAGGAAAGTCTCTTAAAAAGGAACTACCTAAATTCTTCATTTACTCCTATTTTTCCACCAGCAACAGTCGCTCCTCTTCATTAAAAACTTCAATCACGCAAGGGCGCCACCAGGATATTTTTCAGGGGGGTGCCAGTCCTTTCAGGGGGTTGGGGGTTATGGAAAATTTTGAAAAATCAGAGTAAAATTGGTGAGTTTAGAAGCTTGTTTTATGTATTTATTCCTGTTTTGTTTTATTGTATTCCTGCAATAGAATGAAGATGCGGGCAACAAAAAAATCCCAAATTTATCAGTCTGTAACAATTTATTCATTAATATTTTTCTACTTACATCAAACTTTATTTAAACAAAAACTGAACTCTTCTACTTTCAGTGGCAAACAAATTGATTGTTTTTGTCACAAATTCTTATTTTTTTTCTTTCAAAAATTGTCTGCGTGCAGACATTAGGCAAAGTCCACTAAGCCTTTCGTTGCCTGTTTTATTTCTAGCCCCTAGCTAACGCTTGAACTTCCCACAAAATAATATTGTACGAAGTATCATACTAATACAAGTCGTACAGAAATAAGTGCATGTAAAACAGTTTTCAATCATTTTAAATTCTTGGAATATTTTTTCTATGAAACTACAACTTTGAAATACGTGATTAATGTTATGTTATTTTTTCCTAACATATTATTTTTTCCCTGGTGGCCAGGGGGGAGCCACGGCCCCCCCCTTGCCCCTATGTGGTGGCGCCCATGCAATCACGAGGTGTGGTCCAACACGTGTGTACTTCGTTTTAATCCCTGAGCAAACTGAACCCTGAAAATAAATTTAAGAAAACTTAAAAAATCTAAAAGATAGCACTTGATTTAACATATTATGCAAAAATGGCACAATAAGTAATAATCATTTTTCTATCGTTAATACTGGGATTATGACAAACTGGAATAATGCAAAGAGACCTTACGATTTACGAACTTTCAAAATTAACAAACAAATTACTTTTTCGAATTTCCTGTTTAATTATAGTAATAATTAATTATAATGATATTAATAATAATTACATTAATTGCTAAATAGGAAATTCGAAAAAGTAATTTGTTCAATACTAGGAGTTGAAAATGTTTTTAAAAAATGTAAATCAGTACCGGATCTTAGTTACTATAGGGATATGCAAATTCTTTGAATAAAATAATAAGCAAGTTCGTGTGAAATGTAAATAGTAAATCCAAAAAAATTAAAAACGGAAATTCATGTTTTTTATAGGCTATGTTCTTTTTTCAAATCAACTCAATAGATACCAACAAGCTATTTTGTACTCAGTTGAAATACTAGTAAACCCCCTGGGATAAGCAAGTCGCTCACTAATTATAGTACAGTTCAGTATTAATCTCAATTTTTATATACAGAGTGTCCACTCAGTAGGGTGCCAAACTCCGGAAGATGATTCGGTACCTTAAAATACACAGACCCAGTGGCGCACCCAGAGGGGGGGGCTTAAACCCCCCCCCCCCCAAGAACCCGAGCTCCTTAAAAAATTGTAGAAAATTTACTATAGAGAGTATTGTGCTGCAGGCTGATTAGTCTTGGTACATGTCATGTATTCACACTTTTTAAGTAGAATAATCTTCATAGGTAGTGGCTTGACATGGGAGGCTTTGGGGCTTAAGCCTTTCCATCAGGTCCTGAAATCCTTATCAAAATGTTGATATTTTTCAACCGAATTGACTGTGTCACATGGACTCTAGGCTGTACATTTCAAACTTGTTTAAATAGGATAGTGTTTATAACAATTAACAATATCGTTATACTATTAAAAGGAATGCTATGAGTGACTACCATAGGTGGAAATAGAGTTTGTAGCCTTGCAGAATTAAATTCGACTAGGCGGCTGGGTAAAGGTAATAAAAATAATTCGTTTCACTCATATCAATATGGCAATCATTTAACCAATAAGTACAGGACCTCTAGCCTCTAGAACCTCCTAAACCTGTAATATATTCAACGTTACGGTAATAATGTAATTTATTTCGGAAATTGAAGCCCAGATAGTTCTGAGACCTGTGCGTGGGCCCACAGTTTTAAGTGAGTTCCGAGTCATCGGCAAGGGATTTTATAGCTGAGAACCTCTTTTTTGGTGGCCATTCCATTCGGTCACCCTTACCCTAGGAATTTGCAGCTTATCTTATCTGACTGAACAGGTACCTGTTACGGCTCGCGGCTAGCAATTTCCTATAAAAGGTCTACAGGGTTTTCTGAAAAAATTTCAATAAGATTGCAAAAGCTTATTCCTTTGAAAACGCTTCAATAAAGAAATAAATATAGCAGAAGAGTGAAGCTATCTTTTTCAATAAGAGATAATAATAAATTATTATAAAATTATAAAATAAAACCAACATAATTTACATTTGTCTTAATCTTGAGGAGCTCTGCACTGTCTTTTTATTATCTTAAATTAATTTACTTTATTTAATTTACTGAACCATACCAAATATAGTTTTATGTTTTATGTTATTGTAATTAGATCGACCCCACACTGTTTTACTCAGGGGTGGCATCCATTTTATTTATCATTATTGTAATAGTTTATACTCCTTGTTTATTTTGTAGATTTGAAAAATAAAATTTCTTTCTTTCTTTCTAAATTATAACAATAACAATAAACATTTACAATTATTTACATTTACAACAACAATAACAATTATAACAATAAATTAGAACTCATTCAGAAAACTTTAGGCTTCTAAGGCCCTCATTTAGGTGGTGAATTGAATGCAGCATTCGTTGTGAAATGAACGGTAAAATCACATAAAACATTAACTACTGCGACTATTGAGTTATTATAATTATGAAATACGCAAAAACTGCCAAAAGAAGGCCTTTTTGAGATTGAAAGGTATGAACTTGGTTATTGATTGTGAATAAAGCACCCAGAATTTACAAACCCATAATTTAAATTGGATCAAAAGACAGAAGAATAGCAAGTGGAAAGCATCTGTGCAAAATAAGTATGCTTTGATTCAATAAAACTCGACTTTATAAACTTTGGGACCGTTCTTGACTATTATGTACATTCATATTTCATTTCAAAAAATGATTTGGCAATTTTTTTAAGGAGAAATTGTACAAAATGTTTGGTTCATTGGCAATTAAATTGGTCACTAGGCCGACAATAAAAAAACTTGTTTTTATGATCATTTTGTGAATTTTTGTAAAATATCCCACCAATTTAAAGATTTGGTAATCTCGATTTGCGTTCAGACTGGCATTTTTCGTTCACTTTATTTCCATCATAAAAATGTATAATAGTAGATCTTGTTTCAGATAATTTTACATTGATTCAATTCAATTAACACCATCTATATGAAGACATTAGCCATTTCTGAATGGATGCTGGAATAGCTGTAATCTTTCGCCCTCTTTATTTCTGTAACAAAGTGTTCCGGACCTACATTCAATCTAATTTTTTTACCCTCATGAGAAGTTGCTTATGCAGTCTGGCAGTATCATTTTGAACTCTTGAAACACTCTGTACAAAAAATACTCATGATGGACACATTTTGTTTCCCCATAGCTACTCTAATACTAATACTCTTAAAAAAGTCAAGTAATGAATCTCCGCCCCCCAACAAACTTTATCGGGCAACAATCTTGTAAAAAGAGCTCTGAAAAATCCCAATTTTACACCCTCTAATCCATCCAAAACATTTCCTGGTAGGACGGGTAAGCCCCCCCCCCCCAAACCAAAAGTCTGGGTACGCCCCTGCACAGACCGTTTCATATAAAATGTAGACTGGAAGAGCTGATTGAAAGTCGTTTGCAATCTGCTGTCAATAATTTGCCTAAACAAACTTCTAATGAACCTTTTTTAGTGTTATGGCTCAAAACCGGGAAGGGGAACTATCTACAAACGATCAATTTAAATCTGAATACCGAATTTGTTATTAAGAGGCCTCCTCTAATTCTTCAGTTTCACATCTTTGGCTGTAAAAAAACTGAAAAAGCCGGAGGCCTCTTAGTAACAAATTTGGTATCCAAAACCTACTTGATAGTAGTTGGAAAAGCAAATAATAGTTACATGAGTAAATCTAACTAGGCTATTTACAATAATTATTAAATAATAATCAAACAAATTTTTTATTATTATTTAATACCATGTTCATGTTACTCAAATTGTTAGTTAAGTGAAAATTGACAACTTCTGTTTTAATGAAAAATAAGACGAAATTGTCACAACCACATTTATTAAAACTTCGAGAAACTAGTTTCGGTTGTTACACCATATATTATATTTCTATCTAACAAGAAAAGGAGCTTCATACACATATAAGCAAGGTGAATTTCTATTCCATTCTCACAAAAAAAGGAGCTTCATACACATATAAGCAAGGTGAATTCATATTTCTATCTAACAAAAAAAGGAGCTTCATACACATATAAACAAGGTGAATTTATATTTCTATCTAACAAAAAAAGGAGCTTCATACACATATAAGCAAGGTGAATTTCTATTCCATACTTACAAGAAAAGGAGCTTCATACACATATAAGCAAGGTGAATTTCTCATCCATTCTTACAAAAAAAGAGCTCCATCCACATATAAGCAAGGTGAATTTCTATTCCATTCTTACAAAAAAAGGAGCTTCATACACATATAAGCAAGGTGAATTTAAATTCCTATCTAAATAAAAAAGGAGCTTCATACACATATAAGCAAGGTGAATTTCTATTCCATTCTCACAAAAAAAGGAGCTTCATACACATATAAGCAAGGTGAATTTATATTTCTATCTAACAAAAAAGGAGCTTCATACACATATAAGCAAGGTGAATTTCTATTCCATTCTTACAAAAGAAGGTGCTTCATACACATAGAAGCAAGGTGAATTTCTATAACATTCTTACAAAAAAAAGAGCTTCATACACATATAAGCAAGGTGAATTCATATTCCTATCTCACAAAAAGAGGAGCATCATACACATAAAAGCAAATTGATTTCATATTTCTATCTAACAAAAAATGAGCTTCATACACAAATAAGCAAGGTGAATTTCTATCCCATTCCTACGAAAAAAGGAGCTTCATACACATATAAGCAAGGTGAATTTATATTTCTATCTAACAAAAAGAGGAGCTTCATACACATATAAGCAAGGTGAATTTATATTTCTATCTCACAAAAAAAAGGAGCTTCATACACATATAAGCAAGGTGAATTCATATTCCTGTCTCACAAAAAGAGGAGCATAATACACATATAAGCAAAATAATTTCATATTTCAATCTAACAAAAAAATGAGCTTTATACACATATAAGCAAAGTGATTTTTTATTCCATTCTTTCAAAAAAAGGAGCTTCATACACATATAAGCAAGGAGAATTTATATTTCTAACTTACAAAAAAAGGAGCTTCTTACACATATAAGCAAGGTGAATTTCTATTCCATTCTTACAAAAAAAGTAGCTTCATACACATATAAGCAAGGTGAATTTATATTTCTATCTAACAAAAAAAAGACCTCCATACACATATAAGCAAGGTGAATCTATATTTCTATCTCACAAAAAATGGAGGTTCATACACATATAAGCAAAGTGAATTTATATTTCCATATAACAAAAAAAGGAGCTTTATACACTTATAAGCAAGGTGAATTCATATTTCTATCTAACAAAAAAAGGAGCTTCATACACATATGAGTAAGGTGAATTTCAATTCCATTCTTACGAAAAAAGGAGCTCCATACACATATAAACAAAGTGAATTCATGATTCTATCTCACAGAAAAAGGAGCTTCATACACATATAAACAAGGTGAATTTATATTTCTATCTAACAAAAAAAGGAGCTTTATACACATATAAGCAAGGTGAATTTATATTTCTATCTAAAAAAAAGGAGCTTCATACACATATAAGCAAGGTGAATTTCTATTCCATACTTACAAGAAAAGGAGCTTCATACACATATAAGCAAGGTGAATTTCTCATCCATTCTTACAAAAAAAGAGCTCCATCCACATATAAGCAAGGTGAATTTCTATTCCATTCTTACAAAAAAAGGAGCTTCATACACATATAAGCAAGGTGAATTTAAATCCCTATCTAAATAAAAAAGGAGCTTCATACACATATAAGCAATGTGAATTTCTATTCCATTCTTACAAAAGAAGGTGCTTCATACACATATAAGCAAGGTGAATTTATATTTCTATCTTACAAAAAAAGGAGCTTCATACACATATAAGCAAGGTGAATTTCTATTCCATTCTTACAAAAGAAGGTGCTTCATACACATAGAAGCAAGGTGAATTCATATTTCTATCTAACAAAAATAGGA
Organism: Conomelus anceps; assembly: GCA_948455865.1. Taxonomy (NCBI): domain Eukaryota; kingdom Metazoa; phylum Arthropoda; class Insecta; order Hemiptera; family Delphacidae; genus Conomelus; species Conomelus anceps. The sequence continues at coordinate 9,146,144 of OX418220.1, forward strand.
GCCTCTTACATATATGTATGTATATAGTACCATAGCCGATTCGACTGTAGGTGACTCTTCAGACCTCAACGATATGTTTTAGTCCAAAGAGCGTACTACACAAACGAGGAGTGAGGTAGTTTGTGATTGCTTTCCTCACTGAGCTAATAGAATTGTATCAGTATGCCAAGCCCACCGAAACAAATTCTGAAGCTCTATGTTTGATAGTCCACTCCCACCCTTAAACAGGGTCTGGCTGCACAGGTGAGTGTGTATACTATCTAGCACACCTCTGAGCTACTTCCTGCGTCCAAGCCATCATTTGACAGGGACGTTTGGAAAGCAACACAATTGATGTAACCTTTTTTGTATCTATTTACATATATAAGCATGGTTCATTTCTATTCCATTCTTACCAAAAAAAAGTGCTTCATACACATATGAGCAAGGTGAATTCACATTTCTATCTAACAAAAAAAGGAGCTATATACACATATGAGCAAGGTGAATCCATATTCCTATCTCACAAAAAGAGGAGCATCATACACATATAAGCAAAATGATTACATATTTCTATCTAACAATAAAATGAGCTTCATACACATATAAGCAAGGTGAATTTTTATTCCATTCTTACAAAAAAAGAGCTTCATACACATATAAGAAAGGTGAATTTATATTTCTATCTAACAAAAAAAGGAGCTTCATACACATATAAGCAAGGTGAATTTATATTTCTATCTCACAAAAAAAGGAGCTTCATACACATATGAGCAAGGTGAATTCATATTTCTATCAAACAAAAAAAGGAGCTTCATACACATATGAGCAAGGTGAATTCATATTCCTATCTCACAAAAAGAGGAGCATAATACACATATAAGTAAAATGATGTCATATTTCTATCTAACAAAAAAATGAGCTTTATACACATATAAGCAAGGTGATTTTCTATTCCATTCTTTCAAAAAAGAGGAACTTCATACACATATAAACAAGGTGTATTTATATTTCTATCTAACAAAAAAAGGAGCTTCTAACACATATAAGCAAGGTGAATTTCTATTCCATTCTTACAAGAAAAGTAGCTTCATACACATATTAGCAAGGTGAATTTATATTCCTATCCAACAAAAAAAGGAGCTTCATACACATATACGCAAGGTGAATTTATATTTCTATCTCACAAAAAAAGGAGCTTCATACACATATAAGCAAGGTGAATTTATATTTCTATCTAACAAAAAAAGAAGCTTCATACACATATAAGCAAGGAGAATTTATATTTCTATCTCAAAAAAAAACGGAGGTTCATACACATATAAGCAAGGTGAATTTATATCTCCATATAACAACGAAAGGAGCTTCATACACATAGAAGCAAGATGAATTTATATTTCTATCTAACAAAAAATGGAGCTTCATACACATATAAGCAAAGTAAATTTATAATTCTATCTCACAAAAAAAGGAGCTTCATACACATATGAGCAAGCTGAATTTCTATTCCATTCTTACAAAAAAAGAGCTTCATACACATATAAGCAAGGTGAATTCATATTTCTTTCTAACAAAAAAAAGGAGCTTCATACACATATAAGCAAGGTGAATTCATATTTCTATCTCACAAAAAAAAGAGCTTCATACACATATAAGCAAGGTGAATTTATATTTCTATCTAACAATAAAGAAGCTTCATACACATATAAGCAAGGTGAATTCATCTTCCTATCTCACAAAAAAAAAGAGCTTCATTCACATATAAGCAAGGCGAATTTCTTATCCATTCTCACAAAAAAAGGAGCTTCATACACATATAAGCAAAATGATTTCATATTTCTATCTAACAAAAAAATGAGCTCCATACACATATAAGCGAGGTGAATTTCTATCCCATCAATAAAAAAAAGGAGCTTCATACACATATTAGCAAGGTGAATTTAAATTTCTATCTCACAAATAAAGAAGCTTCAAACACATATAAGCAAGGTGAATTTATATTTCTATCTAACAAAAAAAGAAGCTTCATACACATATAAGCAAGTCAAATTTCTATTCCATTCTTACAAAAAAAGAAGCTTCATACATATATAAGCAAGGTGAATTTATATCTCTATCCAACAAAAAAAGGAGCTCCTTACACATATAAGCAAGGTTAATTTATATTTCTATCTCACAAAAAAAGGAGCTTCATACATATATAAGCAAGGTGAATTTATATTTCTATCTAACAATAAAGAAGCTTCATACACATATAAGCAAGGTGAATTCATCTTCCTATCTCACAAAAAAAGAGCTTCATTCACATATAAGCAAGGCGAATTTCTTATTCATTCTTACAAAAAAAGGAGCTTCATACACATATAAGCAAGGTGAATTAATATTTCTATGTAACAAAAAAAGGAGCTTCATACACATATAATCAAGATGAATCTATATTTCTATCTCACAAAAAAAAGAGCTACATACACATATAAGCAAGGTGAATTTATATTTCTCTCCAACAAAAAAAGGAGCTTCATACACATATAAGCAAGGTGAATTTCTATTCCATTCTTACAAAAAAAGAAGCTTCATACACATATAAGCAAGGTGAATTTATATTTCTATCTAACAAGAAAAGGAGCTTCATACACATATAAGCAAGGCGAATTTCTATTCCATTCTTACAAAAAAAGGAGCTTCATACACATATAAGCAAGGTGAATTCATATTCCTATCTAACAAAAAAAGGAGCTTCATACACATATAAGCAAGGTGAATTTATATTCCAATCCATCAAGAAAAGGAACTTCATACACTTATAAGCAAGGTGAATTTCTATTATATTCTTACAAAAAAAGGAGCTTCATATACATATAAGCAAGGTGAATTTCTATTCCATTCTTACATGACCATTGACATGACAGATCATGACAGTCTACAGCCAATATCTGTTCAGCTCCCTGCTGCTTTTGAGAAGCGATTGGCACACATTCCATCAAAGAGGTCAGGTCCACAACTACAACACAAGAAGACGCAATGATATAGACCTGCCCCATGCCTGACTGTCAAGATCTCATAGTAGTTTCCCTGTGCGAGCCTTAAAGATCTTCAATAAGATGTCAATTCATTTCCGTGAGCTGGAGTTGAAACATTTTGAGAGGGCACTTTGTATGAAGCTTGTGGACATGCCACTCTACTCCCTGAATGAAGAGTCGGTGCAGTGCTTCATAAACTCACTATAACCACACATCTCGATCTCAAGTTGTTGTGTTGTTTGTTATTTTTATCTAACTTGACAAAATCTATCCGGAAAGTGCCGGTCAAAGATGGATACTACTGAATTACTGGATTACTCTATTTGTATGATTTCCTTGAACAAATAAATTGATTATTTATTTATTTATTTAATTAGAAATGTGTAGTTTATTAAAGCACTCAAGTTGATTTTTATTCTTTAAATTGGAATAAAATAACGGCAAAGTGGGCCTTCCTTGAGAAACTACTGACACACCAGACACAGTCATAATTCAATCAATTTTTTCTTATTTACTTGAAGATTTATTATCATTGCTATGGTTCAAAGCAAGAAAACTGTTTTTTATCCACAAAAACTGTTATATTATGTGATGATCAGAAGAAGGTGGTCGAAAAATCTCATTGACTCATTGGTATGGAGAATTTATATTCTCGCTAAGCACACTGTACAATAATAATAATAGTTTGTTATTGATTCTCAAATGAAATTTTCCTTTTTAACTTTTCATGTTAAATTTAACGACTTGCAGTCAAATATTTGTGAAATAAATGTGAAATTTAACGACTTGCAGTCAAATATTTGACTGCAAGTCGTTAAATTTCACATGAAAAGTTAATATTAACAACGCAGTTCGTCATGGAACAAGAAATCCAGGAATTTTCCTTTTTGTTGAATGCTGTATGCGATAGAAGATAAAAACTATGTATTTCATAATCCTAAAAAGCCGTGCATTTAAATTTCGAAAAAGGAGTTATCGATGTATCGAGGTCAATTCCTGATATCGATGTTTCATGTACCAAATGATCGACCAAGTTATGAATATCGAGCTAGTCTTGGATCGACTGTTGTCTATGCTTATCGTTTCGACTTTCCGCATGGAGATAAAATTTGAGGTTAGTGTTGTTGGTGTAACAGTAAGTTAGTAATCTTCTTATTTTATTTAGCGAAAGATTCAATTAATTTGTGTGTGAATGCTCTAATTGTCATTGCAGTTGTAGAACGGCTTTCAACAAGATCAGGGATAAGTAAAACCGTTGTTATCAGTGAAACAACGTCAGAGATTGAATATCCAAATCTTGATCATTGACCAGGCCTTCCTGGATAGATCGTGTCAAATTTCACTTTAGAAATGTCAAATACCATACATTCTATGGTAACTAAATTTGTATTTAAACTTAAATCAGATGGCAACAGCGTCACAGAGTGACTATTATCAGAGAAATTATTCTGGTGAAATCTGAAAACCGACTTGGTTCCACTACATTTTAAGGTGAACTGATCATTATTATTATTACCATCATCATCAAAAATTTAATAATTATTTATTGTTCTGATCTTGGCCAGGATCTCCGAATTCAAATCAATTTATTCTCATTCCGGCAATTTGTTTACGTTAAGTTTTTTCTCATCTTAGAATCAACCCTAGTAAGACACCCCAGGCATTTTCCTTGTGCTTCCTAGTTTCATATTTCAAAGAGAATGAAACTTTCATTTCACTAAATTAAGTTTATATCATTGCCTACAGCCTCCTACCACTGTCATTCACTATTCAGCGTCTAAAGATTCAATTGTCCTTGATTGTCATTTGGGGTGTCCCCCACACCCCCAGTGCGTCTTGTTCTCATACTATTCCAAGTGTTTAACGTAGTTTTGCTTATTTCAATAACATAATATGGCTTTATTAGCTATGCATTAGGCGATGCTGGTGAATGGGTAGATGATGTTGATAACATTCCCGCCGGTTAAAAGGATTCTTTTTGACCCTGCAACCAGGGTGACCAGATACAAATTTCAAAAAGGAGGACATATTTAAAAAAAAGCCGGACATTTGCCAAAAATGCCAGTCAAAAAAATAAGTAGCCTACTTAATAATTTTCAATAATTTTTTTATAAAAACGAGTTTGAATTGAGTTTGAAAACAATTGAATTAAAGTACAAGAATCGTAAAATAAAATAGTTTAAACTGCTATTAGAACCGAACTGCACTGCTGGTTCAGTAGTCTCTATGTCATTGATATATACTACTAGATGCGTAACTCTAACGTTGAAGGCTATGGCATAGTGAAGCCACTTTTTTCTGGCGGGAAAAGGCCAAATCGGGCAAAAGTTCAAATTTAACACAGGCTCTTATGGGGAAAAGTCAATTTTCATTCAGAGATTTCTCGCAACTCCCTTGATGGATTTCAATAATTCTTTTTTTGAAAAATAGCCCATGATTTTGTCTTACATATAGTAGTAATAATTTGACATTCCAGATTTTTTCTGGCTCAAGCCAATTTCAAACTCAGAGCAGTGCATAAGCAGTATCATAAGTATGTGATTTCAGGAAAAACATACAGTAATTTTTTTCTCAGCGTATTCTTATGTACTTTGATGCACTGAATCCGAATCTGAACTCTCGCACCTCAAAAAACGCTCGCTTCACGAAATATTTCCAAGATGGCGGCCAAAATTTCATAAGCAAATTTACTCAATCTTTATGAAGAAAAAATTCTAGAGTATATTATATGTGGTCTGTGATTCCCAGATTTCGAATATATTATTTTTATTCTGAGAAAATTCGGGAATAGAAGATATTTTAATAAAGCAAACATCAATGTCCAGCTTTTTCAAATTTTGACAAAAATAACAATAATAGGCTATCTTGCAGACATACTGAATTATAAAAACATCATAAACTTGATTCAGCAGTAGGCCTCCAGTTGTGTCTGAGGTGGCATTACAACAATGCGAAATTGCCGTCACACAAATATGTAAATGTTAAACTCTCTAGTGAAGATTTTTCTAAATATCATTAACATTTGAATATCAAATGAAAAAGTAATATTATGGAACTGCAACACCAAAGGGAATATAAATGTACTGTATGAATAAATAAATAAATATATGTATGTATATATATATATATATATATATATATATATATATATATATATATTAGATACCGCATGCTTCAAAACTCAGTAGGCTCCTATATAAATTCATATTGAGAAGCCCAAGAATGCTCACCAATGCCAATGCAGTTCAAGCAAAATCGCTTGATTAAAAGAGTTATTTAATAAATTACTGTATGGTATATACGAGTAATTAATGCTCATAAGAACAATATTGAAGTGGTGAATATGGTAGTACATTATTTTTAATTTAAAAAAACCCATAAAAGTGAGGAAGCAGAAAACAATCTTGTAAAGCTGCGCTTGCACATAAATAAATAAATAAATTTCTTTATTAACTCAAGAATTTGAATAACAAACATAGAGTTTTGTCAAATAAATAAATCACATGTCAGATAGGCCACAGTAAGAATTAATCTATAAGTAAATTCAGTCTTTCAGTTTTAAGTTTTGAAACCATCACATTTCCAGGTTTAAAGCTTCATTTGAGGGATATCAGTCGTGTTTTATGACAAACTCAAAAGTTCAAGTAGCACACAGATAATATTAATAGAAGCTGTATAACATAAAACATACAATTAAAACATCCATATCACAGTCCAATAAAGAATCACAGCCCATCAGATGTCAATCACAACCTCATTCATAAATTCAACCACAGAGTAGAATGGTTTATTTTCCAACCATCTTTGTAGCCTAGACTTATACTCAACAAGAGGAGCAATTCTTACATGAAGAGGCAGCCTATTGAAAAACTTTATACCACCCACAAGCCAATGGTCTTGTGTCTTCTTCAGTCTACAATGAGGGACATTGATATTATGACTAGATCTTACATTGAAGTTGTGCAAAGAACCCCTTTCGTCATAGTTCGAAATGGTTTTTTTAACATATATTAAAGTTGTTAATATGTATAGGCTGTGAACAGTCAATAATTTCAATTGTATGAAAAGAGGTCGACATGATTCTCTGGGACCCTTTCCTAACATAACTCTTATAACACGCTTTTGACACAAGAGTATTTCTTTTACAGAGGGAGCATGACCCCATAATCTAAGACCATACTCTATGTGACACTGAAATAGAGCTAAGTAAACAGTTCTCAATTTATCCAGTGGAATTGTGTTTCTAAGTTTACGGACAGCATACGTGACTCTAGACAATTTAGTGCAAACACTACTCACATGGAATTTCCAGTCCAATTTTGAGTCAAGATGGATCCCAAGAAGTTTCACAGTAACCACATCATTTGTAATTCCACCCCTCAGACCACATGTAATCCGCTGTGTTTTATTCTCATTGAGGAGCAGCCCATTTGCAGAAAACCAAACTGCTGTTTGTTGGAAGGCATCATATTCTATCTGCTTCAGCATCTGTAAATCAGCATGACTAGAGATGAGTGTAGTGTCATCAGCGTAAAGTACCATTCTGCAGGGAATACTCGATGACAGGTCATTGATCATACAGAGAAAGAGAAAAGGCCCCAAAACAGATCCCTGTGGAACGCCAAATTCAACCGCCCTTATGTCAGATGTTGTGTTGCTGCAGCAAACAAACTGTTGCCTACCACTGAGATAAGATTCCAGCAGCTTCAGTGATTCGTTCTGGATGCCATATTGCTTCAGTTTGGCCAATAAGATATCATGTGATACGCAGTCAAACGCTTTTGTCAGATCACACAGAGTAAGTTGAGTGAATTCACTTTTCTCAAATGATGACAGGATACACTTGACAATGTCCTCAACAGCCATTGTTGTAGATTTCCCCCGTCGAAAACCATATTGACTCTCTGTTAACAAGTTATTCACTTCAAAATATTCAATCAATTGCAGAAACAGAATGTACTCAAATAATTTTGAAAGAATTGGGACTAAGCTTATTGGTCTGTAATTCTCAACTAAGGATCTGTCCCCTTTTTTGTGTACTGGTATCACTTTTGATATTTTAAGACAATCCGGGTAGTGACCTTCTTGTATGCACCAATTGAACAACATAGTAAGTGGAGCAACAATAAGAAGTATTATATTTTTCAGTAGAAAATTTGAAAAACCATAGGCATCAACACTTCTTGAGTTTGAAAATGTACCTACAGCCCTTAAAACATCATTCTCACTGATCTTACACCATCTGAATTGACTCTCAACTTGTAAGTTAGTGTCTGGAACATTATTCATTTGTGGAGCATTCCCAGCAATTGCTGCTACTGAATCTATGAAAAAATGATTAAGATCATTGGGGTGTATCTCAATTTTATTACAACTGTAGGCTTTTGTTTCCTGTTTAACCAGTTGCCAGACAGTGCGACATTTATTAGAAGAGTTTGTTATGAGTTCACCAAATGCAGATTTTTTTGCCTCAATTATTTTCTTCTTGTACAGCTTATTCAGAGACACATAAGCTTGTTTAGCCCATGGAGAACTAGTTTTTTTAAAAACACTGAAGATTATAAGAATTTGTTCCTTGATGGCTCTAAGTTCATTAGTGAACCACACATTCCTTTTTGCCATTTTTTTCTGGTTCTTTCTAAGAGGAAAGCAACATTCAAATTTTTCTTTAATGTGATGAATGAAAAGATGAAATGCTAAAGATGATACAGATCCCATCACAGCCACCCAATCAGTTTGCAGGAGTTCCATGTGGAAAGAATTGAAATTATTTTGACTGTATTGTCTTGTAGTAGTAGTTTGATCTTCACACCTCCTCACTCCTCAGCACATTGATCTCCATTACAATTGAAAGATGATCAGCAATGCAAAGATCCTTAACTTCAACATTGTAGAAAGTTTGGTTGAGGCTGGTGAAGATGTAGTCAAGACATGATGCCCCTCTTGTGGGATAGAGACTAGAAGGAAACAAATTATAAGATCTTAGCAATGTCAAAATATATTGCGATTTTGAGTCATTCACCCATAGATCAACATTTATATCAGTAGCAATAAGAAAATCAGCATTATTCCTGCTTAAATGATGAAGAATCCTTTCAATCCCTTCTAAAAAGTTTTTAAAATCACCATTTGGGGATCTGTAAACTGAGACCACAATGAAGTTCAGATCACACAATAATACAGCACATGCCTCACAATGTTTTTCAGAACATTGCTGTTCAATCTGAAGCTCTTTAAACTTGACATTTTTCTTGATCATTATACAGGATCCACCATTTTTGAAAACAGAACAGCAGAAAAAGGAACCAATCATGTTATCTTCAGGCACATGCAAAGCAATCTCATCTTCATGCATCCAATGCTCACACATACACAAGAGATCAGGTTTTTCTGTTTGACACACAACCTCAAGTTCAGTATCTTTATTGCGTAGACACTGCATGTTCATGTGAATTAATTTAATACTGTTGTTACTGGAGTCAGTGCAATTTTTAGATGAAGTGTCATTTGAATTGAACTCCAAGTCAGGTTTCCCGCCCTCAGAGTAGGCCTTAAAAAACCACCTGTCATGTCAAATCTAGGCCTGGAAGCTCTAAACTTTTTTACAATGCACCCCTGAGGCCACAAATTTGGGTGCATGAGTTCAGTTGCTAATTCGAATGGTACACCTACCTTAAATGAACTGTAGGAGTTGTACTTTGAGTTAATTTTCTCACAAATAAACTTTGTTGACTCCTTCAAATTTTCAAGATGAGAAAGAACAGCATTTGTTTCAACCGAAGAATCAAATCCTGAAACAAATAACCAGAACATCTTAGCCACCTTCAAAGGTCCATCCTCATCTGCCTCCATAGTTCCACGAATAACTCTATTTCTCCAGCTTCTCTTGTCATCAATTACCTCCCCATTTCTCTTTCTATTAGATCCATGATGAGAGTCTTTTCTCACATTATTAAGTGAACCAGATGTATTTGGTTCCTGTCGTTCATTATTCATTTTTGATTTGCCTACCTGTTGTTGAGTCTCATTTCGATGTAGTTTCCTGTTATCATCACATCTTCTTTTATTCACAACTTGACTCCATTGCATTTCATTTGAAGTTTCACTGGTTGAGATATTTCCTTCAAGATTGTTAATTATAGCTGAAACAGATTTAGGTTGTTCATCATTTTCATTAGCATTGCTGATAGTATCACGAACATAGGTTATATCATCACTACAATGTTTCTTTTCATCACGTCGATTATTGTCCATTGTCGATGTTGTGTTTCCTACAAGGTCGATATTAACAATCGACTTTCTTTGTACAGTCGATATATTGCGTCTGTTTTCACAAGCACCTGCAGCTACATTCAAATTCAAACTGTCAGTTTGACAAACAAGTTCAGGATTGTCAGTAAAGTTCAGAAATGTTTTAAATTTCATGTCAATTAAAGATTCAAATTTCTCAAAAAGTTTGTTATTGAAGGAATCAATCACCTCTAACTTTTTGTCCATATCATTCAGTTTGATGTTGAAGTCAATTAAGTTAGCTGGATCCAACTTGAAATTACGACACTGTCCTAACCCAGAATCACAGTCTTGACAGTACCACCTGGATTGATCACCTAATTCACCCATTTTTTGAAGATTTGTTGGTGAGATGTTAACACACTTGGCATGAAACCACTGCTCCACACAAAAAGCATCACACATTATTGACTTTTCATTATCTTTTACAATTTTTTTACAAAGACGACACAGAGTAGCACTTTTCATGTTCACAGCCATCTCGATTATCATAGACAATAAAAAGATAAAATTACTTGTTTTAAAATAAATATTTCCACCAGACTTGCACTGATTGGTGCATCCATAATCACTACATGGAAACAATCATGTTAAAAAATCATTTCACATCACAAAACAAGTTATTTTAGCACTGACAAATACGGGTTTTTTCCATTACCGCTATACAAATTTTTGTGGTTTTGCCCGATTTAGAAGTGGGCGATGCTAGCGCTGTGACTTCACAGCGGATCCCGGAGTTATGCATCTAGTAATATATATCAATGCTATATGCTCTTAGCAGTCCAGCCAACATATAATTTATCATAAGGGTTGATTACATTGGGATAGTTACTCGCTAAGCGAGTAGCGAGTAGGACGTTACTGACCGACCGTGCTACAGCAGCTCAGCATACCAAGCCAAATTATATTTAAAAAATTATTTCTAGAATCACCCCCATACTATGGAATTTCTAAGACAATAAATAATATTGCAACACAAAATTAAAATATGAAGTTTACCAACAATTATTCAATGAAATTTCATCAGAACAATATACAATATATCTTGTCTGAAGTGTTATGCTGGCAGCCTGCGTGATTAAGTGTCGGCTTTGGCCACAATAATATTGTATTTTGGTGTTGGCTACTCTGCCAGCGAGTATAAATGTGACCAAATTCAAAGTTGAGAGTCTGTCTACTTTGAATTTGGTCATATTTATACTCGCTGGCAGAGTAGCCAACACCAAAATACAATATTATTGTGGCCAAAGCCGACACTTAATCACGCAGGCTGCCAGCATAACACTTCAGACGAGATATATTGTATATTGTTCTGATGAAATTTCATTGAATAATTGTTGGTAAACTTCATATTTTAATTTTGTGTTGCAATATTATTTATTGTCTTAGAAATTCCATAGTATGGGGGTGATTCTAGAAATAATTTTTTAAATATAATTTGGCTTGGTATGCTGAGCTGCTGTAGCACGGTCGGTCAGTAACGTCCTACTCGCTACTCGCTTAGCGAGTAACTATCCCAATGTAATCAACCCTTTAGATGCACTAAATGGTCACGAACAGAAAAAATTTCCCTTAGCTGACATACTAATGGCTTCAATACAAAAATGCCGGACATGTTTCACATTTCACGAAAGCCGGGCGGACGCCAAAACGTTCTCCGGACGTCTGGTCACCCTGCCTGCAACCAAACAAGCGATCTCTTAATATGTGCCGACCTACAGATCAACGGCAACAATTGTTGAGTTTATGGGAGCCTTACCGGTATTCAAATTCGTAGATGTTGAAAAATTTGATTAGAACAATTAGACGCCACCGGTAATAGCTATTTGTGTAACTAGAGTGCAAAGCAGCGTTTTTCTGCATTGAGAGAAACAGTTTCTTCACGAGCTGAAGGCGAGTGAAAAATGTTTCTCGAGTGCAGAAACAATACTTTGCGCTCGAATTACACGTTAAATTTTTCCTACAGTAATGAAAAAAGTAATTAAAACAGAACAAAACTGAAAATACATAAACTGAAAATTCCTCACATAACCTATCTTCGTATCAAATCGATTTCATCAACAACAACTATTTCGCAGCTGAAGCAGAGTAGCCAACCTAATTTTGAATGCAGAATAGGGAACCTGCGTATTACATGCTCACTATTTTGTGTTGTTAGGTTGCAAATCTGGAGTGCGGAAAAGTACTTTCCCGCACTGGAATTTACTTTCCCGCACTGATGCAGGAATAGACTATTTTGCGTGCTTCATTTAGTGCAAAAATATGCACTTTTTCGGGTCACTGTAGGAAAAATATATTGGTTACCCGTAAGGCTCCCATGAACTCAACCATTGGCTGCGTTTATGGGAGCCTGCTCCGATGCAACGGGAACCTGCACCTGATTGGTCTATTCAAATTCATCGACAATGACGCCTAGCGGGGAACAGATTACACCGGTGCAGGCTCCCATAAACGCAACCATTGATGGTGGATTGTCTGGGAAAGTCTAGTGACCTCAACATCGCTGGCCTAAGCGGCTACACTGGCCACTTATCTAAACGTCTTCATTATGTCCTCTGTCAATGAAAGTCTAAACGTTGGAGAATAAGGGATTTAAGGAGGGGGAGGTGAGGTGGAGAAAATATAAGAAGTAGGAGAGGACGAGAGAAGAAGGAGAAGGGTAGATGAAGAAGCAAAGAAGAGAAAAAAGAGGAGAAGAAGGCGAAACGTAGAAGAGGAAAGTCTCCACTCACCTCGTTACCCACGCTCAAGACTCATGTGTGCATTATACTCTATTATCTGTACCTGCTAAAATTTTTGAATCAATTATTTATGATTGTGTACTGTCATATGTACGTAAATACATCAGTGTATACCAACATGGATTTTTACCAGCACGCTCTATAAGCAGTAATTTAATCAATTTTCATGAGTTTATTTGTCAGAACTTGGATGCTGGGGATCAAGTAGATGTAATTTATACAGGCTTTTCGAAAGCCTTTGATAGAGTGGACCATGAAGTGCTGTTGACCAAAATGAATAGATTAGGGTTTACTGATCTATTGGTTAAATTTTTTGCTTCTTGTTTGTTTTGCAGAAAACAATATGTAATGTGTAATAATTTTGAGTCTAGGGTTTTTACTGTCAATTCAGGTGTTCCTCAGGGGTCAAATCTAGGTCCGCTATTATTTAATATTTTTATCAATGATATCCCAGGAAGTGTGAAATTCTCTAATATCCTTTTGTATGCTGATGATCTGAAATTATTCAGGAGTATCAAGTCCACGATTGCTTTCTCTTGCAGAGGGATGTTTGTAACTTAGAAGCTTGGAGTATTCACAATAAATTATCTTTCAATGTTAGTAAATGTAATGTTATGTCTGTTACCAAAAGTATAATAAGATTCATTATAATTATAAAATTTATAATGAATATCTGACTTGAGTTGATTCATTCAAAGACTTAGGAGTTACTTTTGAGAGTAATATGTCATTCAAAACTCACATAATCAATATTTGTCAATCAGCATATAGACTTATAGGCTTAGTTAAAATGATAGGTTTTAAATTTAGAAATGCTCATTCAATGATTCTATTATATATTTCATTCATTAGGTCTCGCTTAGAATATGCAATGATTGTTTGGTCACCTCATCAGAAAACTTACATTGATATGATTGAGAGTGTGCAGAAAAGATTCCTGCGGTATTTGTATTACAGGATTACCGGTTTCTATTCTTCAACCATTCCTTATACTGATTTGTTAACTTTATTCAATTTGGACAGTTTGGAAAATAGGCAAAAAACCAACTGCCTTATATATTTTTTAAAGTTATTCGTTGCATTTATTATGACATAATTCTATCTTTTATAAACTTCAATGTTGGTGACAGTCGAACAAGATCTATGGATCTATTTCAATATAAATTATGTCGTACAAACTTTATGTTATACTCACCTTTACATCAATTTGTTAAGTTAGCTAATTCTTTTGCCTCTGATATCGACATATTCACTTGTACTCCTCAAAACTTCTATAATTTTGTTAAGTCCTTGAATTATTCTTAATAGATGCCTCCTTTTAGATCATTCTTATATATTTAATTGTATCATTATTTTTCTTCTATATTAACCTCAGTATATTCGCTGTTTTCTCCATTTTATGTTATTACTGTCAATATTTTGCTCAGTTGCAGAGTAATAGGAGTATAAAACTGTTCTGCAACTCTTGAAAATAAATGAGTTATTCGGCCAAAAAATAGTGTAAATAACTCAAATAACTATACCTTAAGTTAGTTGCTAAACTTAATTGCCGTGGTATTATCATCATTTTCAGACGTAATTACTGATCTCTAGTCAAATTTACATCTACTCTTCAAAGTTCACTCTGGATATATGTTTATTTTCGGATTTATTTTTACAGATAAAAAATATCAATAGCTACAACAATGAATGAAGATATCTACTCAGAAGTCATAAAACAAGGAGCTGAAGGGAGATTGTACAAGGGAATTTATTTGAAAAAATCAACTATTGTTAAAGAAAGGTTCAGAAAAAAGTATAGACATTCTGATTTGGATAATTTCCTTACAAGAGAAAGAATAAAATCGGAAGCCCGATCCATGATTCGCTGTAAAGAAGCTGGTGAGACTGATTTTTTTGTTATTAAAATTATTAAGTTCCTAAAATATTGGCGAAACTGTATAAAGTATAAAGAGAAACAATATATATGATGAAAACTAATCATTTCCACTCATCATGCTTATTTAGAAATTTTTACTCAAACAAGACAGATTTGAACGAATGCTTATCTTCATGATTGTGAAATAATGTCCAGTTATTGTTATAATTTCCATTGTGCAACTGCAGTCATCTTTCGATATAATTATGCTGTAGACCAATCAGAGTTATCTCTTCAATTCAGTATCGATATGATCAATACACAATAGTCACATTTATTTAAACATTTTGAAATTAAATTGTGTTTGAATTTGATGTTAACCCACAAGCAATAATATTGTCAACAATATTATTATGCTAGTTTCAGTGAGATCAAAGAGATGATCATAATCGATCATCATCATCAATGGTCATCATTATCGATCATAATGGATCGATTATCGATGTGGTAGGCATAGATGAAAGTGTATGCAACGATAGCATTATTTAAGCCACTCGTGAGATGTCAGGACACTCATGAATTCACTTGTGGCTTGAAGGCAGCCGTCGTTGTATAAACTAATATTGTAGATCCATCTAGTTTCTTATAAAATGGCTCAAGCGGTGAGGTGGAACTACTCGTAAGGATCTCCCCACCAATGAAAGCCATACACTTTTTTATTATTTATCTGATATAATAGTAATAGTGGATTGTCAAAGTTAATGATGAATTATATTACTAATTACTGTGTAATAACAATGGTAATGAATTCATAATATCAGGGGTCCTAGCTTCGCTTGTTGGGGAGGGGGGGGCTATGCTTGGTGTTTCTTTGTAGTGGCGAAGGTGATATTGTGGAAGATATCCATAATGAATAAAAGGACTTGAAGTTGTCACAACCACATTTATTGAAACACGTGAGATACTATTTTCGGTTGTTACACCATTATCAATCTAAAACAAACTAATTTTAGTTTGTTTGAGATTGATAATGGTGTAACAACCGAAACTAGTATCTCACAGTTTTCAATAAATGTGGTTGTGACAACTTCGTCTTATTATTCATAATGCTTGTGTGCCTGTAGGCTTTTTTATTTTCCAATCTTTTCAATACAATCTCTATCACTGACTCTCTATCATTTACATTTTTTTCATTTATAGTAAAGTTGTTATATTTTTTTCACCTTAAATTTTAAAAAACTATTTAATTAAACTGAAAATGTTTCTAAAAAATTTCCCTTCCAGCCGAATTATGGTTGAAATTTAGTAAAATGAACACTTATTTGAACGTTAGACATTCTAGTAAAACTAATTCATGATTAAATCAAGCGCAAAACTTAGGCTAGGCTGGTACAAAACTTAATTTCCTGAAAGTTATTGTACTACGTGGTCTTCTGTATTTTTTGTTTATGTGTGTGAGTAATAATTGAAATTTAATTAGCCTAACAAAGTTTATGTTTTCTCTGCAGGTGTTAGTACTCCAGCTCTCTACCTAGTCGATTTGGAACGACGTCGCATTTTCATGGAGTATATCGACGGTAGTGTGACTGCTAAACATTATATCAATAACATTATCGACTCTGAACGGATCGAGAGTGAAAATGAGAGTCTCGACAAAATTCTAGGCGAAGTAGGCACATCGATAGCGAAAATGCACAACAATAACATCATACATGGTGATCTCACTACATCGAATATTCTTGTACAATCTGACAAGGTTTATTTCATTGACTTTGGTCTTAGTTCTGTGAGCACTTCGGTTGAAGATAAAGCAGTCGACCTGTATGTACTGGAGCGAGCTCTAATTAGCACGCATGCGCAGTCTGAACGTTTGTTAAAAGTTATTTTGGACAGTTATTTTTCAAAAAAGTTGAATAAAAATAGCAAGGAAATTATGTGCAAATTGGAGGATGTTAGGAGCCGTGGACGTAAGAGGACTATGGTCGGTTGATGAAGGATTTAATTAATACGTGTATTTGGGTAAATGTATCAGGTACTTATTCCAACGTATTCAATTGCAATAAAAGCTTTGTAATGGTATTTGATTTTAATTGTAAAATGTGCGATTACAATGTTTAACAATTCTATTCAACAATGTTTTATAAGAAAGTTGCTATATTACTTCTCGTAAAATCGATTTCCGGTGGTTCGGAACCCACCTAAAAATGTAGGTCCATCAATCACCATTACTCAACTCATTGCCCTCGCACAGGTATCACAGACCTATGTAGGCTTCATCCTCAAAAAAACTTATGTTTCATTTTTTTTATGAGGGTAATGAATTGGATGGTGGTGATTTATGAGTTGGACCTACAGTTTTAGGTGGGTTCCGAACCACCGGGAAGTGATTTTACAGCAGAGACCAGTGTCTTTTTTGCTGGCGAATCTTACGGTCACCCTTACAAAGACTGCCTAGGAGAACGCAGCTTATCTCTATCTGATTGAACAGATACGTGCTACGGCTCACGGCTATCACTGACATTTCACGGTTATTAATGACAGAATAACAATTTAACAAACTGACAAATATACAGAAACAGAATTTATTAGCACTTTGAGGAATTTGAAATTAATAAATTATGTTAATGAAAGACCACTGTTATAAATCTGTATAAATACTTTGTTATAATTATAAAACTTTGATTTTGGAAACTGGATTCCTTTGAGAAAATTTTTACAAAATGGCTACATATAAGTACTTTTCTTCATGGTCTAAACGCACCCGAAACCGCGTTAGTTTATGCAGCAAAAACTACTGTATATCTTTTGCTATATTAGTTAATGTTACATTTAGCAAGAGTTATGTGGTAAAAGTTATATGTATTCGTCTCCGAATGAATAAATTACTTTTTTGCTAAATTTAGCAAAAAACTACTCTTAGGCTCGTAGCATTAAAAATTGTAACATTTCAAGTCAAGGCTGTGTTAACATCAATCGCGCTTTTATACACAGTAACAAAACCCTGCTATATAACAATTACTTTCATATTACTGTATTACTTTCATATTACTGTATTACTTTCATAACGAAATGTAGCTTCCAAAATCAAAATGTTAAACAGAGTTTTCATTTATGTTAATATAAATATTTTTCATTTTAAACTCCAATAATTTTCCATTTTTTTCAGTTATAAAACATTCATTTTCCAACTTTCTTGTATATTAGTAAATAGGGTAAGCTTTACAGTGAAAAATAAAATTCAAAAATCTCATGAGCAGTAATTTTTAATATCATTCAACTGTAAACCTATATTATGATACAAGTATTTACAAGCAATTAACTTTAGACAATATAATTCAATACACAATAATATCTAAATTTTTTACAACTTTCAAGATTCTGAGATATTTGATAAGGATTTGAATATCTAATCGGAATAATATAACTAGTAGTTATCAATTTAGTAGAAATTCAGATATTTTATTAATAATAATAATAATAATTATCAATAATTTAGTAGTTTAGAGAATATTTCAAGTTTCAATAATATTAGAGCTTTAGATTTATTTATTTATCATTATAAAACCAGTGATCTAAAACAACCATAGCAAAGAAATCTCTCATTTAAGAAGCGTATTCATCTGCAAATAGCACGAATATTAATATTAAAATTACACCTTAATCTATTTTAATGATATATTCTATTGAACTTTTAGTTTCTGTCATTTTTATGGACTGAAAAAATCGTTATGAGACTAGAAAAGATACCACACAGAAATAATATCATAGTCTGGGGCCTGTTGCATAATAAAGTAATACTAAAAGCTAACAACTCCTGTAACTTTACTTGTTAAGTACAAGAAATACTAAATATAAGCACAGTGCTTGACTTACACATGACATATACTTGCCATCTTCTAAGTTATGTACTGTACTATGTATTTTGTAATGTAACATCCTTTATATCAATTTTGATCTATTAGAAGAATAATCTCTTATTCGAATCAAACCGTTAGGGATACGAATCTTTTTCATAATTATTATTGATAAATAGCGGCTCAAAAAGTACATATTTCACTGATTTAAGTTTAGTTTAGTTTTAATTTATTTTTTTCTAATTTAAGGTGGAAGCACACTAGTCCGTACCATACTAGGACCGTGTCAAGTCCGGCAATGAACGTTCCAACCAGTAATTTGCACACTAGAACTTATCTCGCATCAGGAATTCTAGAGTTTGCCAGGCATGACACGGTAAAGTGCTTGCCGGTGACAGAAAGTTCAAGTGAGTGTATACTCCAATATATATGATTTATGTATATAGTACCATAGCCGATTTCGAATGTAGGAGACTCATCAGACCTCAACGTTATGTTTTAGTCCAAAGAGCGTACTACACAAAGGAGGAGTGAGGTTGTTTGTGATTGCTTTCCTCACTGAGCTAACAGAACTGCATCAGTGTACCAAGCCCACTGAAACAAATTCTGAAGCTCTATGCTTGACAGACCACTCCTACCTTTACACAGGGTTTGGCTGCACAGGTGGATGTGTGCACTATCTAGCACACCTCTGAGCTACTTCCTGCGACTAAGCCATCATTCGACTGACGTTTGGGAAAGCAGCACAATTGGTGCAGCCTTTTTTTTGCGTCTGAGATGAACTACATCTCAAGCCAAAATAAGGCAAAAATACACATGATGGTAAGATATTATTTGCATGTTTATGGACGGGCAAGGTGCTAGCATGGTACGGTCTAGTGTGTTTCTACCTTTATCTCTTATTATTATTAGGTTATCATTATGTCATTAAAGTTATAATTTAATAGCCGCCTACTCAAGAACATGATAAAAGAATAATTATTTTGTCTAAATGTCCATAGCACAGCCTCAATTATTGGTGTTCAGCGCCTCTTGAGGCGGAATTGTGTACTAGGGAAGGAGTGACCAGCTACGTTCAGGCTGAGTCCAAATGTATCCGGTACCAGTCATAGAGCAATATGCGTTGTAGTATCTGCCAGGACTTCTGCAGAAGGACCACTGCGGACATTTGCACTTGAACTGTGTCTGAAATTCTTCTTTGCATATCTCGTTCCACCAACACGTTCTCTGAAATGCAAAAGTTAGGTTAGGTTAAGTTTAGGCTGAGCTCAAAGACTCCCACCTGTTTGTTAATAATAATAAACGTATGGCTTTTATTGTGGGGAGAACCTTGGGTAGATCCTCCTCACCATTGAGCCACTCCATCTAGATGATAAGCCAGCGATTAGCAACACTAAAAGACTCAAAGCGATTTGTTGGGGTGCTTAGTCTTCTAGTCTCAAATATCAGAGCCTTGTTACACAGAGCCACAATTCTAGGCTAAATTACACCAGCCAGGTAAAATTGATTGAAAAATCGCTAATAAACAACTGAGGGCTCTAAACATGCCTTTCATTCTTTTCCTGCTTATTAAGAGCCACATTTTGTATTCTACCAACCTCTGTTAAATATATTCGCACAGAATTGTCACTGAAAGTTGGGTAAGAGCGCGCCGAGGTCATGGAAGCAAGGGTCGTCAGGACAACCAGACCAATAAACACATGTTTGCAAACTTGTGAAGCATGTGAGTAATTGATTGGTTCAGACGTGACCTGAAAAAAATATTTCAGAAAGTTTATTCAGTTGAAATTATGTAGTCTAAAACAGAGCCTCGAACTCTCAAAAAATAACTACTTTTGTGCTAGCTTACTTAAAACATATTCTGAGCATGTTTTGCAACGACTGTGTACTTGCTACTTGTTCTAATTAGCCTATCATATCTCAGTTTCATGGAGTGACAGGAGTTATTACAATAATTGAATGCTATTGAAAATATATTCATTGCACTACAAAAACATGGTCTTTTTGGTATTTATGAGCTCCCTTAAAATACCATGCAATAAGTAATCAAACAATATCAATAATATGTGATTTAGGGGCTTGTTTGCTAACCGCGCGTTAATTCTGTCCCTGGCAAGTACTCTGCTGATGAAATAAGATTTATATAAAGGATCTATCAACAATCTTGACATTTGTCCCTAAGGGAAATGCTGTGCCATTGATATGAATGTAAGTTATTAGTTGTGAAATACAAAAAAAAGGGGATAAATGGTATTATTTGTACTTTTTTGTTATATATTATGATCAATAAGTACAGCTTAAGCTGCGGTTACTCTATAACTTATAGCTCAGGGGTGCCCACAGGGGGGGGGGGGGCTATGACGCAGACTGCGTCATTGAAATTCTTGGGGGGGGGGGGGTTTCCAAAAACGTTTTGGGGGGGGCGTGAAGTTGATTGAAACCGTGCTTAACGTGACAACATTCTAAAATATACTACGAAGTCACCAGATAGAATGTCAATTAATGAAAATATATGAAGTTATAAGTTATATGTTCAGGATTTGTGCAGGAAGTTATTATTCAAACTTAGCAAGACGCTAAGCGAGTGCTCTGAAAGTGGTTTATACAACTTTACTCTCCTTAACAGTTACTAGTTAATAAGCAGAAAGAGCAATAAGTCGATTTAGAATTATCAAAAACAGACTCAGATCAGCTATGAGAGACTCATGGTTGTATAATCTAATGGTTCTAGCTGCAGAAAAAGATGTACTTGAGTCTTTTTCTAACGAAGAAATAATTGAAAGGTTTTCTGTTTCCTCATCCCAAAGACAAAAACTTATTCTATGTGGGGTTCAGAGAGATAGATTTAACAAGCTTAGAAGGTGCCTAGCTAACTTGTAGATGGTCACAGCCTACAAATTTAAAATGTTTGACTTCAAACTGTTGTTTTCATGTATTTTACGATAACTACTTACTAATAAGTAAGAACTGAAAAAGCAAAACTTACTAAATACTAAAAATTCAGTAATTTTTTATAACTATGTCTATTTTGTTATTGAAAGACACTTCTTTCGATTGTGTGTTGTAAATAACTATACATGAAATGTGTGCCTTTTATGTACTTCATCCATACATAAATTCTCCCAAGATACTACACTAAGTAAATAACCTGTTGTTTAACTACTGTCCAATAAATGACTTAGTATTTTGAATTTTTATTTTTTACAAATGAAGTTATTAACTCATTGTTTTCACTTCCTTTAAAGGAACAACTTTGTAGAATTATTTAGCCTTAATGTAATTGGTACACCGAACATAAACTTATAGGTATTTCATTTTTATTGAACATTGTGTATTTGTAATAATATTTTATTGTTTAAAAACCATTTAGGTTCAAATTATTTTTTTGCTATTTTGCAATTAAGTTTATTGAGCAGAAGTTCATATATTCGTTTCATTGATATTTCTTTTTTGCCTTTACAAAAAAATGTTACCTATGTAAAGAATCTCAAGAAATATACTTACATTTTGTATATTATCGACTGAGTTTGAATTTTTTCAATAGTTATAAAAAATCTTCTTTTAGTTTTAGAAAGAATACGGGTTTTTTCGCATTTTTTTGAGGGGTCTAATTTATGGGGGGGTTGGTGCTAAATTTAGGGGGGCGGCCTAATTGATGGGGGGGTTGGTGCTAAATTTAGGGGGGGTGCGTCATGAGGCTAAGGGGGGGGGGTGGGCACCCCTGTATAGCTGGAGGCTATATAGCAGAGCTGAACAACCAATCAGCTATATGTAATATATAGTTCCTATATGTAATATGCTATATATAGTTCCAAAAATAACACAGCAGTAGCAGTGCTACAAGTTTATTAAATTTGCTGTCAAATGGAACAGTTAAAACAGATTCCAAAGGAGCTTTTCTGATTTCTAGCAGAGAAATCAAAACTTTTTTGAGGATGAAGTCCACAGGTCTGAGACCTGTGCGTGGGTAATGAGTTGGATGATGGTGATTGATGAGTTGGACCTACAGTTTTAGGTGGGTTCCGAACCACTGGAAAGTGATTTTACAGCAGAGAACAGTGTCTTTCTGCTCGCCATTCTAATCGGTCACCGTTACAAACAGGACCAACGAGAACGCAGCTTATCTCTATCTCATCGAACAGATACCTGCTACGGCTCGCGGCTATCACTTCCTGCTGAACTACATTTATCTGTGATAGACAGTGTTAACCCAGATTTATGTTGAATGAAGACTTTACAATCTGAACAAAAAAACAAATAATCACAATTAATATAGGTACCGTACCGTAATAATTATGGGCAAGTAACCGCATACACTTGAAATTTTCAAGATGGCTATGAAAATCTTTCATAATAATTATTGTGCATTGCACAGTAATTTACGTAACAGCTTGTAGAATAGGTTGGCCTACATCATACAATAGAGTATTAGTTTGACAAATGCTTACCGCAGACCTTTGTGTATTCCACATTCTATTTCTAATTCAAATCAACATACACGATTATTATTTGCTCTACTAGCGAGTCTCATTTCCTTCTGTCCAACCTCAAACCAATGAACTTGAAATCTGATTAATGAGTTGATATTAAAGATAACAAAAATTATATGAAGAGGACGGAAAGTCAAAATACTGACTCATACCCCGCCCTTCACTTTTGTAAACAGATCGTCTGCTTCTGCCGTCGTATGGATTTTCAGTGCCAAATGAATTAAGCACACATAGTCTACCCGTTATTCAAGATATTGTAACAATTTTAGTAATAATCAAAACTGATGAATGGATTGCATTTTTTCGTTTTCTATCATTATCGCATTTGAAGTAATATTTTCCTTTTGTATCAATTTTGAAAGCTTTGTATCAGTATTATGGTAGGTTTGTATGGGACGATAACAAACTGTCCCACCGACAAACTTGTCCATTTCAATTTGCACACTGCCGACAAACTCTCCCACCGACAAGCTGGTCCACATTCCATCTGAGTGGTACAGTTTGACGCTGCATGCAAACGACAAACTGGTCCAAATTAGTTTGGGACCCCGACAAACCATCCCAACGACAAAGTATGCCAACGACACCCTGGTCCAGATTTTCTGGACCAGGTTGTCGTGTGCACGCACCGACAACCTGTACCACTCTGGAATGTGGACCAGTTTGTCGGTGGGACAGGTTGTCGTTCGTTGACCAAAACTGATTTGGACCAGTTTGTCGTCTACGCGCAGCGTCAACCTGTACCACTCTGGAATGTGGACCAGTTTGTCGGTGGGAAAGTTAGTCGTTCACTGAAGAAATGTTCAATATATTTATCTGACCAAGCTATCGATATACCAACATATCGAACAACCTATTCTTTAATAATCGGTATGTTGGAGATATCGATTCTTCAATAATTGATGTATTGGGGAAATCGATATTACAAGGAGTATTCATAAAATAAGTTTCCCTATCCAATAAAAAACTTAAAACAACTCTGAACACCTTCAAAACTATTGATTATAATTCTTTATATCATTTTTCAACATAGTTACCATCCCTTTTCAAGCACTCTTCATATCTATTCGGTAGCTTTTTTAGCCCAGCTGCATACCATTTTGCCGCCATTGGTTTAAACCAAGTAGTGGTTTTTCGCTGCTCCTTATGCACGTCATTCAGTAAGCGAGACATCTACCTCGCACAAACCTTTGACAGCTGAAGCTCTTCATAATGCTGTACACAGATGTACGGCTTAATTCAATGTTTGGTGGCAATTGATGCATGATTTCGAATGTGATACTGTGATGCGCTTGTCGGAATCAACAATGGCTTGCACAGCAGCAATGCAGTAGGTCGCCGAGGTCGGCCACTTCGCTCATCATCGTGCACATTATCCCTTCCTTCCAAAAAAATTACTCGCCAAAGATCAACCATTTGTAGGCTACTGCAGACATGACATTTTCACCATATACATCACAAATCTGACTGTAAATTTCAGTGGCAGTCAAATTTCTTGCAGTCAAGAAACTCGTAAAAGCTAAAACATTCTCAAACATCATAGAATTTTTTTTAAATTCAAAACTACTCATGTATGCTCGCTCTAAGGCCGCTGTTATACGATCACTTATAGGTTCAGAGAATTAGGATCATAGATAGGTCTAATCTTTAATTTATTTACTTTTTAGCTCGCAATATTTTATGAAGCATTTCTATTTTATTCAATAATAGTGAACAAAATCGTATATTTCGCACCTAGGGCCGAAAATGCAGTTTACCTAAATAGAGTAAATTCCAGAACAAGGAAAATCAGGTATTTTTACCCCTCTTTGTGAAAAATGTGTCACCTCAATGTTTCGATGCATTAATTTTGTAAATGATTACTCCAACACATAAAAGTTATAGAAATAAAATTATAAACTTAAAAAACACTTTTGAATGGAAATTGACTCACGTTATGGCGTGAGTCAATTTCCATTCAAAAGTGTTTTTTAAGTTTATAATACATATTAGTGGAAACAAGATGGATCTTCAACATCAGAAATAAAATTCTATATCATTAAATTTACTCCCAGAATGGTCCTTGATTTGAAAATTTTGCCAATGCAAAAAAACCTGAACAACTGTACAGCGACGCTATTAGGCCAGTAACCAAGTTTCATAAGTAAGTGATATCAGGAAAAGCAATTAGTAGTTCTCTTCTCAACGGATTCCCATGTATTTTAGACGCTGAGTCTGAATATGAACTTAGGAACTCCAAAATGTGTTCAGGGAGTCTTCTAAGGGGGCCTTCGTCACAGCGGTGGACCCTTCTTCCCCCCCCCCCCCCTTGTTGAACGACCCAGTGACCACAGGAGTTACAGGGAGTCAGAGAGTCTTATCCCAGAGATAACGTCCCAACCCTCAACCGTATACACCACTGCAATGTTACTTGTTAAACTAAAATGCTTCATTGAAATACAAACACTCACCT
Organism: Conomelus anceps; assembly: GCA_948455865.1. Classification (NCBI taxonomy): domain Eukaryota; kingdom Metazoa; phylum Arthropoda; class Insecta; order Hemiptera; family Delphacidae; genus Conomelus; species Conomelus anceps. Next base: position 9,171,828 of record OX418220.1, read on the forward strand.
CATATTTGAGCTTAAAATTGTGTCATAGTGTAAATTAATTGAAAGGCAGCTCTACATGGCAGTCTTTTCAGCTCTTTGGTGGTTTTGTAGAGTTATTTTTACTTTGAACTGTTTCTAGTGAGGCGTAGGCTACTTCCCACACATTTTTAAATTTTATTTTTATACTGGAGACAATTAATGGGGCATTATTCATAGCCACCAGCCAAGTATTTAGTCTGTTGCATTTGCGCAATCGTTGTAGTTTTGTCTCAATAAGTATGTAAATAAATAATTTTAGCAATTAAAGGAATTCGAAATTAATAAATTCTGTTTAAATAAATAATAATGAATATTCAATTGATATTGATCAAGTTTTGATTTTTAAAATTGTGTGAGATATATATCTAACAAAACGTCTTTCTCTAATAATTTGTATTTATTGAATCTGACTATTGCTCCCCATAACGTCTTCACCATTCTATATTTACCTCTGTGGTTTCTCAGCTATTCTAAATGCCAATAGATAGATGCTTGTCACGACTCAGTCGTGAAACAGCTATATAAGTGAAATGTAGATATACAACCTGCTGCCAGTGTGTCAGCTGGCTCTTGGTGTCATTGTTAATTGGTAATTGGTTTTTGTAACTATCAATTATTAATGCCAACAGTTTCTCATGCGAAAATGACGATTGCCCATTAACCAATGAAGTAACAATGATATTCGCTATTGTGAGACTGATTTGTGTGATCAAAATCCCACAAACGGTGATCCGTTAATCTAATAGCTAACTTGCTTCTTATAATTGGTAATTAGTATTTTGCTGGTAAATCTCAACATCACAACATTGACAACAGCTCACAAACAATATTGTTCTGTTCATCTGTCTAATAGCTAACTTGTAACTTGTACTTCTAATTGGTAATTATTTTACGGCTGGTGAATCTCAACATCCCACAAAAAAGTTTGTTTTGTTAATTTGTCTAATAACTAACTTATAATTGGTTATTATTTTAAGGCGGGTAAATCTAAAGTATTGCAATAGATGAGACAGCTTCTTTTTGATTTAAAATGTTTGTTTTATGTTCAATTCAAATTTCTTTTTCTTTTTATTGCATGAAGCATTTTACAAAAAGAAAATTATCATTCACCAATTCGAACACAACAAAAAAGACATCATAGATATCAAATATTACATAATATATATGAATAATACAGACATAACTAAGTATAACTAACATTGTGAAATATTAGTCATGCGACTCATCCACAAAGGCCAAAGCCTGTGTGTGGATGGGAGTCTGTACTCTAATCAATAACTACAATAAAGTAGTAACACAATGTAATGTATTAACACAATAAATAGAAATATGCTTACAACAGGAACTAAACTACAAAAATTGAAAAAAAACAATAATTATGTTTCTTTAAAAGTTCAATAGTTGAACTTCCAATTATCAAGAGTTAATTTAGAAAAATCTAAGTTTCAAAAAATTGAAAAGAAATGTATAGTAAGAGCTGTTGTTGGAAATTTAGTAAAGAATGAAAGAAGAATCAATGAAAGGATAGTACTGAGTAATATAGAAAGGTGTATTGGGTTCATACAACGAAAACTTGATGAGAGCTTGTCATGGGAGAAATACGATATAAGTTATGTATAAATATGTATACAGGGGTGCCCACAGGGGGGGGGGGGCTATGACGCAGACTGCGTCATTGAAATTCTTGGGGGGGGGGTCGTAAAGTTGATTGAAACCGTGTTTAACGTGACAACATTAAAAAATATACTAAGAAGTCACCAGATAAAATGTCAATTAATGAAAATATATTTATAATAATAATTATTATTATTATTATTATTATTATTATTATTATACAACTGAATATGAAATAGCTAAAATAATAATGTTTAGGATTTGTGCAGGAACTTGTGCAGATGTACTTGAGTCTATTTCTAACGAAGAAATAATTGAAAGGTTTTCTGTTTCCTCATCCCAAAAACTTCTATGTGGGGTTTAGAGAGATAGATTTAACAATAGATTTTAGAGGGAAGTGATAGCCGCGAGCCGTAGCAGGTATCTGTTCAATCAGATAGATAAGCTGCGTTCTCGTAGGTCCTGTTTGTAACGGTGACCGATTAGATTGGCCAGCAAAAACGACAATGTTCTCTGCTGAAAATCACTTCCCGGTGGTTCGGAACCCACCTAAAACTGTAGGTCCAACTCATCAATCACCATCATCCAACTCATTACCCACGCACAGGTCTCAGACCCATGTGGGCTACATCCTCAAAAAAAAAAAAAAAAAAAAAAAACTTAGAAGGTGCCTAGCTAACTTGTAGATGGTCACAGTCTACAAATTTAAAATGTTTGTCTTCAAACTGTTGATGTTTTTCATGTATTTTACGATAACTACTTACTAATAAGTAAGAACTGCTTTTGAAAAACTTACTAAATACTAAAAATTCAGTAATTTTTCATAACTATGTCTTTATTTTGTTTTTGAAAGACACTTCTTTCGATTGTGTGTTGTAAATAACTATACATGAAATGTGTGCCTTTTATGTACTTCATCCATACATAAATTCTCCCAAGATACTACACTAAGTAAATAACCTGTTGTTTAACTACTGTCCAATAAATGACTTAGTATTTTGAATTTTTGTGTTTTACAAATGAAGTTATTTACTCATTGTTTTCACTTCCTTTAAAGGAACAACTTTGTAGAATTATTTAACCTTAATCTAATTGGTACACCGAACATAAACTTATAGGTATTTCATTTTTATTGAACATTGTGTATTTGTAATAATATTTTATTGTTTAAAAACCATTTAGGTTCAAATTCTTATTTAGCTATTTTGCAATTAAGTTTATTGAGCAGAAGTTCATATATTCATTTCATTGATATTTCTTTTTTACCTTTACAAAAAAATGTTACCTATGTAAAGAATCTCAAGAAATATACATACATTTTGTATATTATCGACTGGGTTTGAATTTTTTCAATAGTTATAAAAATCTTCTTTTAGTTTTAGAAAGAATACGGGGGGCTTTTTTCGCATTTTTTGGGGGGGGCCTAATTTATGGGGGGGGGGGTTTGGTGCTAAATTTAGGGGGGGGGGTGCGTCATGAGGCTTAGGGGGGGTGGGCACCCCTGTCAAAACTGACACTGTATTTCAGTAAAAGTGAGTGTAAATCACATTTAATTGAAATACAGTGTTAGTTTTGATATTAGATCGAATTTCTTATCAATTACTATGTATTTCAGTAAAAGTGAGTGTAAATCACATATTTAATTGGAATACAGTGTTAGTTTTGATATTAGATAGAATCTCTTATCAATCACTTCCCGGTGGTTCGGAACCCACCTAAAACTGTAGGTCCAACTCAACAATCTCCATCATCCAATTCATTACCCATGCAAAGGTCTCAGACCTATGTGGGCTTCATCCTCCAAAAAAATACATTGTTAGTTTTGATATTAGATAGAATTTCTTATCAACTACATAAAATATTTGGCACCGACTTCAAAAGATTACTTGTATGAAATTTAAAATTTTCTCAGTTTAAAGTAAATACTTTATTTTAAACTTTTTAGTACGTGAGTATTTAATCATTTCACTGAAGTCGGTTTCTTTTTTTGTTTTAAAATATGTTTTTTAGTATGTGCCGTGAAAATGGTATTAGACTTAAATGGGAAAAATGTGAAGTACTGAAATCTGAAATTACTTATTTAGGGTTTAAAATTGACAAAGATTGCATACATAAAACTGATGATAAGATTGCGGTTGTTAAGAATGCAAAACGTCCTACAAATGTATCAGAGTTGAAATCTTTTCTAGGGTTTGTTACATATTACTCAAGGTTTATACAGGGCATGGCTAATTCTCTCTCACCTTTATACAACTTACTCAGGAAAAATGTTGTTTTTTCGTGGTCACAAGAGTGTGAAACTGCATTTCAAACAATTAAGAAAGATATTGAAACAAAACTTACTCTTGCGGATTTTGATGTCACTAAACCTATAATTGTTGCTACTGATGCTAGTAAATATGCTATTGGTGTGGTTCTTTCATGTTTAGATGAAAAAGGTGTGGAAAGGCCCATAATTTTTGCTAGTAGATGTCTCACTGCAGCTGAGCGAAATTATTCCCAGATAGACAAGGAAGCATTGTCAATTTATTGGGGAGTTAAGAAATTTTTCAATTACTTGTTTGGTCGTCATTTTACTTTACTGACTGACCACAAACCATTACAAAGCATCTTAAATGCTCATGCTGCTACTCCATCCATCAGTGCTACACGTTTATTACATTATTAATTATTTTTACAAGGTTTTGATTACACCATACAATACCATAAGACCACTGAACATATGAATGCTGATTTTTGCTCAAGATTTCCTATGGAAATGGTTAATGACAATACTATTGATGAGGTTCAAATTGTACAAATGAATCAAATTAATATTTTACCGGTTACAAGGGAACAAATAGCTCATGAAACTAGAAAAGATCCAGATATGTGTAAATTACTTCGACAAATTTTAGGTACTGAAAATGGTGAAAATACAAACAATATTGCTGAATATTCAGTTGAACAAGGTTGTATTATGAAAGGCTTACAAGTTATGATTCCAAAATCTTTACAATCTAAAGTACTTGAGGAACTATACACCAAGGACACTTAGGAATTGTAAAAATGAAAGGCCTTGCACGAAGTTATGTCTATTGGCCAAATATTGATTCTGATATTGAGCTTGTTACAAAGAATTGTATACATTGTGTGCGTCATTCTAGACAACAGTCTAATGTGAATTTACATCCATGGCAATTTCCTTCAGGACCATGGCAAAGATTACATATAGATTTTGCTAATCCTTCTCCAGGATTATGGCTGTTAATAATTGTTGATAGTTACAGTAAGTGGGTTGAAACTTACATAATGAAAACTCTTTCAAGCAAAGAAACAGTTGAAAATTTGCGTGAATGTTTTGCTAGATTTGGTTTACCAGTTACACTAGTATCAGATAATGGTACTCAGTTTACCTCTAGTGAATTTCAAACCTTTTGTACTAATAATGGTATAAAGCATATTACCAGTGCTCCTTTCTTTCCTGCATCCAATGGTCAGGCAGAACGTTTTGTACAAACTGTGAAGTCAGGATTAATTAAATGTTGCGAAGGTATGATTGTAAATTCTACTTTACGGTTCAAATTAAATAATTTTTTAATGAACTACAGAAAAGCACCACATGCTACTACTGGTGAAAGTCCATGTAATTTACTCATGAAAAGAAATATTCGAACTAGACTAGATTTGATGCTACCCAATATTACTGACAAAGTGTTAGATACTCAAAGAAAGGAAATGCAAAAACAGACAATTAAAGATAAATTAACTTTTCATGTGAAATTTAACGACATGCAGTCATGAGGCCTCTGATGATGGATCTCATAGATTCGAAAGTACTCGGCCAGTTTAAGTGAGTTATTATACTTATTCTTAACAAATATTTGACTGCATGTCGTTAAATTTCACATGAAAAGTTAATATTAACAACGCAGTTCGTCATGGAACGGGAAATCCAGGAATTTAAAGATAAATGTTTCAATATCAATGATAGAGTTATGTACCGAATTTACAATAATAAGGGTAAATGGAATACAGGTATTGTAGCTGATAAAATTGGTTCTTCTATGTACAATATCATTACTGATGATAATCTTTCTATAAGGAGACATGCTAATCAAATGAAGGATTGTAAAATTAATTTAAAGGATTTTTCAACTGATATACCTAATGTTCATTATGATACTGATGTAATTGTGCCTAAATCAACAGTACTTTCTGAACAATCGAAAGCTATTACAAGCAATGATGTTGATGATTCTACTTTCTTTTCTAATTCTTTCAAGAATGTTTTACATTCAACGCCAGTTTCTACAAAATTACCGATTGTGACAGATACTATTTACCATCCGCCACAGGCTAGACCTGTTAGGTTCAGAAAACCTCCTGAAAGGTATTCACCCTAGGTTTCAGTACGGGGGGAGGTGTCATATATATCCTTGTACAACATGAATTTTAGTTTTATTTTATGCAGTTGGCAAGACTGTGCCACACCAGAGAGACAACGCCTCTACTGTACTATGTCTCTATTGTCGATTGAATTTTCATGATGTAATGAGTTTACTTACGCTATTCGTTCTTTTAATAAAATGTATTTCATCAATTACAATGAGTTTGTGATTACTTCTACCACCTACGTTACAGAATTGAATACTATAAAATACATAGCACAACAGAATGGTTACAAACACACACTAATAGACAAACTACTGCACAGAATATCAACAAAACCAATCACTCACACCAGCAACAAACAGAATGACAACCCCCATACATTCATCACACTTACCTACCTCAACAAAAAAAAACTCATAAAATAGCAGCTTCATTCAGGAAACTCATAAAATAGCTTACAGAACAAATAATTCACTCAAAAAACACCTGCATTTTCAGACAACATCTCAAAACAAGTACAACAGATCTGGAATTTACAAATTGAAATGTGATGACTGCAACAAGTTCTATATAGGACAAACTGGCAGGACATTCACCACTAGATTCAAAGAACACACAAGAGCCATCTCACACCCAAACACACATTCCACTTTTGCTGAACACATCATTTCAACAGGCCACAGTTATACAGACATTGACACTAATTTAGACACACTACACTTCACTCACAAAAGCCATAAACTCAATGTTTAAGAACAATATGAGATTTACAAACATGCAAAGCAGGAACCTGACAACATTTTAAATGATCAACTTAACTTCTTCTCACACACTCTATTTGACAAAATAATCCCAATTTCAAACCTCCCGCCTACTCATCCCCCCACCCCAGCACCATTCCAACATACATAACCCTCAAACTCATACCTTAAGTCAGTGTACTGTGGGTTTTGTCTGACGATGCTCTAGACAACAGAGCGAAACGGCCGTCACGCCATAACGTGAGTTAATTTCCATTTAAAAGTGGTTTTTTTAAGTTTATATTACATATTAGTGGAAACAAGATGGATCTTCAACATCATAAATAAAATTACTTCCAATTCAATGACGAATATACTACAGCCATCCTGCCGACCTCCCTATGTGATCACCCATTTCTAGCATAATGGTCGAAATGTGTCTCCAACACTAAGAGAAAATCAAAATATTAAAAAATAATTTAATTTCTGTGGAATAATTTAATATAAGAGTCCTTCACCAAAATTTTTGATTGCCGGCCGCCACTGCAGTGCTCAGTGAGTAAAATATTTTAATTTTCTACTCAAATATTTGACTTCATAGTCGTGCAATTATTCATAGAGTCAAATACTGTAATTATTATTAGTAATACGCGCAGTTCGTCATGTATACCAAATTTCAAGATTTCAAAACCAGTAAATGTTACCAGTGTCATTTTTTGGAGGATGAAGCCCACATAGGTCTGAGACCTGTGTGTGGGTAATGAGTTGAATGATGATGATGATGATGATTGATGAGCTGGACCTACAGTTTTAGAATAGAATGACTTTTTTATTTGTTGACGTGGCGAAGTTTGGACAGTTATGTCCAATCTACCACTTAACCAGTTTTTGGTGGGTTCAGAACCACCGGGAAGTGATTTTACAGCAGAGAACAGTGTATTTTTTGCTGGCCGATCTAATCGGTCACCCTTAAAAAGAGTGCCCAGTAGAACGCAGCTTATCCCTATCTGATTGAACAGATACCTGCTTCGGCTCACGGCTATCACTTCCCTGTCGTCTGGTCTATTAAAATTCAAAGATGTTGAAGAATTTGAATAGACCAATCAGACTCCACCAGTATCATTTACTAGTAAATGAGAAGGCTCCCATAAACTCAACCAATAATCTACTTTTCAACCTGATTTTACAAATTGTTTGGGGGGGGGCTTGAAAACGCTTTTGGCACAAAATGGGCAATCAAGAAGTAGAAGGGTGATGACTGTATTACTAGTAACAATACTATTTGATCTAAAACTGTTATTTTTTCTAAGAAAAATTTTGAAAATCCAAAAATATATAGTTTTAAAAAGTACAATAATTATTATAGTTATTGTCGATTAGGACAATATTGTCGATTTGAGAGCGTTAATATGGTAACATCAGCTGATGAACCGGGTCCACTTTGATTCGGTCTCCTGTAAACAAAAACAGTCCCAGTAATACCAACTAGAACCACATGATAATCAAGTTGGCGTTGCTACCAGTTACCGGCTTTCATAATCAGCTGACTGCCTCCATTTTCTTCATCATCAGTCATCATCATCGTCATCGTCATCATCAAACCTCAAACCTTCATCAGTTGATGTCTAGCACTGATAGAGAGAAGAGCTGTTTTGTGCTCCAGTAGATTTTTCAACACACATCACTGGAATGTTACCTTAAATTTGCTATTTAAACAGTGCCTACTGATTAAATACTGAAGTGCTCAAATGATTTAGTGATGAATAAATGGAAAATCAATTCTGGATATCTTTCACAAGGTAAGCAGTTTCATATCAATTTTTGCAATTTAGTCTATTTTAAGACACCCTTAAATACCATAGTTTCTTAATTGCATAGCTTTGCTCCATTATTTTGAAGTGAGAAATAACTAAAATGAAATGGCTAAAATTTAACCTAAAAAGTTCATCATCACTAACTCTTTGAAATCTGTCTAGTCATTTTCAGTTACCAACTCTAATTCAATAACTATGTTTCAATACTCGGGTAGGGTAAACTCTACTAGTTTTCCCCTTTATTAACTTATTTCAAAGCCAAGCTAAGAAACTATTTAATAACTACAGTTTTTAATATAAAAACCAAGAAAGAATTGTTATTCATTTTTAGGTAGACTTCTCACTATTCATTATTATACATTGACCTTGACTACGGTACCAATTTATTTTATAGATCATTAGAATTTATAAATTTTATTGGGACATTCTCAGTGAACATGCATTTTCTCATTTTGTTAGTTTTAATCTACCAATGCTGCTTGATTTCAAATTTCTCATGAATTTATTTTTATTATTGCTTTTATTTTCCCTTGGACATTATTTTCCAGACAGTGTGCTTCAAAAGTCAATCTTAAAACTATCCATCAATTGAAACGTCCTTCAAAAATCAAAAGCAGAGAATTTAAATTGTTTTTGACTGAAAAAAGAAATAATTCATTGTTTGAAAAATAAGTTCAGAACTGGTCGTCGCCTACATTATAATTATTATAAATTGATAGTGATATTATATAATCAAATTAAAATTAGTTATCACACTAGTATAGCCTCTTAGTGGAATTTCAATGAGCTTTTATATCATGATGATCATCCAAGTAACTAGTAACTATATTGATAAACCTCTTATTAGAACTTGTATGCATACTGGGCTAATTTAATTTTATGATTTCAAGAAATGTTTCTTACAAGCCAGCAGCTACCATACTGATTTGAACCATGATCTACCAATAATTGATTCAAACTATTCCAATCCTTATAGATAATTAATCCATATTCTTTTCAATGAGAAAATGTTTTTCAGTCTCATTTAATTATTATCTTTAATCTCTGTCCTTTTGCTCAAACTCCACTTACTCACTACTCAAATATATACACATCCCATTTGCAATTTGACATGTTCAGTGACTATAGATAGGCCTACTGTACTAATCCAACATTTTCTCAAAATTATGTTGCTGCAACCCAGATTGACCAATTTCTTTGATTATTTCACAATTATTTTTAGGATATTATAAAATTGGGTTCCACTATTTGACGTCGTTTCAGGCATTGCTGAATATAGTTAGCAAGATTATTAACTTGAAGCTAGTTTGTAAAATATTTTTTCAAGTTTGGTTTCTCAGTCGTTTAGTAAATTATTCAGTAGCTATTGATTCATTAGCGGCCCTAAGGCTTGTTTCACACACACCCGGCAGTCGGGTAACTGGTGTTGTTTGCCCAGCTGTACGAACATTGCATTATATGGGACTATGTAATCATACCGGATAAACAATAATGGTTACCAAACTGCTGGGTATGTGTGAAACAAGCCTTAGGGCCTCTAATGAATCAATAGCTTTTGAATGATTTTCTAAACGACTAAGAAACCAGGCATGAACCATATATTAAATTGATCATGATGTTATTTCCATGCCAGTGAATCGAAATGACTCATTCCAAATTCAATTCCATTGGATCACCAATTAATTCTAATATATACTAATGATAGTCTTATTGGGATTGAATAGGAAATTTTAATTCTTTCCAAGTATCCTCCAACATTATTCTCAAGGGCAGAGATTGTTCATTGATATACTTGATGAATGAAGTGGCTGTTTTACCCTATCAAAATTTCAATATAATTATTGTTGGAGCCGTATTGATACTGGTTTATTTTGTATGGCTTTCCATTTTTAAGAACAAGTATTTCTGAGTTTTCAACTATATCCAGCAAAACATATGATGCAGTATCAGTATATTAGGACACATTGTTTAATGCTCAAGATACTTGATCTTAATCAACATCATCACTTCAAACACATTCTATAGTCAATTGAATATTGCCAGCACATATCAATTTCCAATCAACTTTACAAACTTTTATCAATGTAACACCACCACATATTTTGATATAATTGAAGCAATCAACACACCTCCAAATTTGTAATAGCTTAACTGAACTATTTTTTTTTTTTCAACAGGATGACTGATCAGTTCAACCTACTTCAAGAAGGAGATATGAAAAGACTCAACTTCACGGTAACCTCTTCAGTAGGTCAAGATGGTGGAGTACAAACTGGCCAGGACGTGAAACTGGAGATTTGGTATTATGTATCTTGCTTTTATAGTCAGTTAGGTTAGAAGTTTCCCACCATTCTCCTGCATATGCTAGGAGGTTTACAGTTGTTAGTCAAGTACCACACTCTTCAACCATGCTCTTGGATTGTGCCACAAAGTCATATTTGTGGCTTCGATGGCAGGGTCTGCATCTGAGAGTCCATGTCTCTCTTGTAGAGTTCATGACCGCAGTTGTCAGATAACGCTGCTATACGTCCGTCTTATGATGGAGTGGTACTGTTTATTGTAGCTGGTGGGATGTGTTATGAGGCTAACAATCATGCATGGAGATTTGTTGGGTTGTAGGGCATTTGCAGTTGTTAATCATGTATCACACTTTCTATCCGGGCTCTTGATTTGTGCCATGACATAATCTTATCGCGCTTGATGGTTTTTTGGCTGGGTTCAGTGGCTCTCACGGATGCTTCGAGAGTCTTTCTCCTCGCTAAGGCCTTGTGACTACTTGTTAGTTCCACAAGGAGAACAGGGTGCACTGCTCAGTCGCCACAACCATTTTATTATGGTGTGGTACATTTCATTGCAGCTGGTGGGTTGATATAAGGCTAACAAATGTAAATAGGGATTTGCTGTTAGGTCCCTGTCAGGATTCTCATGTCACATTCATTGTGCATGGACTGTGTTACCCTGTGATCAAGAGATGCCGGTTGCCAGGTGAAAACCCTGGAGTAATGATGTCTCCGACATATGTTGAGTGCAGGTGTTAGCACCTTTATGTTTGGTAATTGTGATAAGAGATTAGATTAGACATTGATTATGCAAAAATTGTGGGAGTGGCTCTCACTTTAGCTTCGGCTACTGGCATTGTGCTTAGAGCTTATGCCGTATTTACTGTTTGCCAGTGAAAATGCCATAAGCTCCAACACACTGAGAATAGAGTTCACTAAATCAAATCATTTATATATCCTCCTCAACAAAAATAGAAACATAAAAATATAAAAAATACATCTGAATAATATAAAATAAAATTGCACTAAATCAACAAATATATAACTAGTTTATATGGTATTTATATACCAGTTTCAAAAGTACAAATCATGATTTGAAAGAATCAAAAAATTTTCTGGGGCTCTTATACACATGCTAGGAAGTGGTAATATGTGATACTATTTATCAATTGCTTAGAGGCGCTTGCCTACAGATGGTAGGAATGCAAATATTTGAAACTATTTATTGATAGATTATTGGTGCTTGCCTACAGATGTAGGAGTGCAAAAATATTTGATACTATTTATTGAAATATTATTGGCGCTTGCCTACAGACATAGGGGTGCAAAAATATTTGATACTATTTATTGATAGACTATTGGCGCTTGCCTACAGATGTAGGAGTGCAAAAGTATTTGATACTATTTATTGATAGATTATTGGCGCTTGCCTACAGATGTAGGAGTGCAAAAATTTGAAACTATTTATTGATAGATTATTGGCGCTTGCCTACAGATGTAGGAGTGCAAAAATATTTGATACTATTTATTGATAGATTATTGGCGCTTGCCTACAGATGGTAGGAATGCAAATATTTGAAACTATTTATTGATAGATTATTGGCGCTTGCCTACAGATGTAGGAGTGCAAAAATATTTGATACTATTTATTGATAGATTATTGGCGCTTGCCTACATATGTAGGAGTGCAAAAATATTTGATACTATTTATTGATAGATTATTGGCGCTTGCCTACAGACATAGGGGTGCAAAAATATTTGATACTATTTATTGATAGACTATTGGCGCTTGCCTACAGATGTAGGAGTGCAAAAGTATTTGATACTATTTATTGATAGATTATTGGCGCTTGCCTACAGATGTAGGAGTGCAAAAATATTTGATACTATCTATTGAAATATTATTGGCGCTTGCCTACAGATGTAGGAGTGCAAATATATTATACTATTTATTGATAGATTATTGGCGCTTGCCTACAGATGTAGGAGTGCAAAAATATTTCATACTATTTATTGATAGATTATTGGCGCTTGCCTACAGACATAGGGGTGCAAAAATATTTGATACTATTTATTGACAGATTATTGGCGCTTGCCTATAGATGTAGGAGTGCAAAAATATTTGATACTATTTATTGATAGATTATTGGCACTTGCCTACAGATGTAGGAGTGCAAAATAATATATTATACTGTTTATTTATAGATTATTAGCGCTTGCCTACAGATGGTAGGAGTGCAAAAATATGTGATACCATATTTATTGATAGATTATTGGCTCTTGCCTATTCATGTACGGTGAATGTGATAAGAAATTAGATTAGACATTGATTATTCAAAATTTGGGGAAGTGGCTCTCACTTTAGCTTCAGCTACTGGCTTTCTGCTTAGAGTTTATGCCATTCTCTCTGGCAATGCTTTGGCAGTGAAAATGTCATAAGCTCTACCACACTGAGAATAGAGTTCACTTGGGTACATTCAAGCATGGAAGCAATAATTCAAGGGTAGTTTAAGGGTGCTGTCCTATACTTGCTAGGAAATGAAAATATGTGATACTATTTATTGATAGATTACTGGCGCTTGCCTACAGATGTAGGGGTGCAAAAATATTTGAAATCATTCATTGATAGATTATTGGCGCTTGCCTACTGATATAGGGGTGCAAAGAATTTGATACTATTTATTGATAGATTATTGGCGCTTGCCTGCAGATGGTAGGAGTGCAAATGTGTGATACTATCTATTGTTAAATAAGGAATTTTCCCCATTTAATCACTCTTGCTCAAGTCTGTTTCAGCCACACTGTGTTGTTGTCATCACCACTTCTTCTCAGGTATTCTTCTCAAACAGATTCAACTCCATTCGTGCTACAGTCTTTTTTTAAGCTTCATCTACTAGGTAATTAACTGTTTTTCTTTTCTTGTAGAATCTATTCTAAATAACTGAAGAAATCACAATAGCCTTCATAGCTAAACAGATTCGGTTTCAGAGCAATTCAAATATCTAATCCAGTGCTGAGTTTCAAGCATTGCATTTTGAGATTTGTCCAGATATCTCAACGCAGTAATAATTGAATGTTTCCATGAGTGATGATTCTGAATCTCCATCAATAAATCAGATAATAAATCCAGCCAATCCGACTTAGCTTTTTTAAATGCTATCCAATTTAAAACTATTCTTGATTATTTGAATTAAAAATTAAATTATGTTGTTTTAAAACTATTTAGTGGACTTTCTGCTTTGAAAATTTCTTTTATCTCTGATTGTTTTCTAGGCTAGTTTGCCAGCAGAAGTGTTCATCTAATTGCTATCAAAGAGGATGGAAACTCCAAAACTAAAACTGATAAGATATATAGTAGTACCGGTAGCTTACCTGAACAGAATTTTTGTTTGAAGCTTGGTATTTGATGATCCAGACAAACTGCTAGCTGGACAGTTACTTGAAAAAATATTATTGTTGAAAATGATAGAATAATATTCTTCAAAAGATTATATTGTTTTCATATTGATGCAGGAAATTTCTGTAAACATGATTAGGCTACCAATACACAGTTTCAGTAGTTCGTTGGTATTATAAACCTTTTAATCAGAATTGAAATGCAATAATTTTTGTTTAATGTTGAAATAATAATTGTTTTTTGCTTTTCTACTGGTGGGGAAGGAATTATGCACAAATTCTGGAACGCAGATTTCAGGGTTATACCGGAACGTTTTTCTAAGTATGTCGGGAATTAAAAAAATATTTTTTAGCAACTTTTTATATTGTACTTGTAATTGGGCATGCATTTATGTTGTTACAATTCTTTGTTATATTGTGTTTTTCATGGCATTGATTTAAAAAACGTTATGTATTAATAATAGCAGAAAAATCATTTTCTATTTAAATTCAAACAATGAAAATATATAGTTGATAAAGTTTCTATAGAGTACAAGTGACCTTTTCAGATTATTTCAAGTCTCAACTTTTGTAATTTTATCGATTGTGGCTATTGTAATTTGTGAATACTGTTTGTATTGACTAGTCTTAATACTTCAAGGCATGATTTTGAAACACAGTTTGTACAATCCACTACTAGGTAGGGCATGCAGTTCTCTGTTACTTCGTTTATTTGTTTTATTGTGTATTTCTTGTCATTGATTTTACCAGACACTTTGTATCAATCATTGTTAAAAAATGTCAGCTCCCACTTCAAACAATTGAAGATATATCTAGTTGATAATGATTTATAATTTAAGTATAATTTCAAGTTTCAACTGCTGTAATTTTATCGATGGTGACTAATGTAATGTGAGAATACTGTTGGTATTGACTTGTCTTGTACTCCATGTGTGGAGTTTTCAAGGCTTAATCTTTAAAAAATTCAAATAATAATAAATAAAAATACAGGATGAAAAGGGCAGAAGAAGGAAGAAGCGAGAAAGGTGGGAGGTCTAGGCCACGGGCTTCTCCATCTTTCTTAGTATATTATATTGAATGATCGACATTTAATTTAATTTCCACTTTTAATAATATTTTATTGTTATATAGATAGGAAACATTGTTTTTTAAATGTTATGATTTATTCAAAATTATTTTCTCTTTTGTATGAATTTCATTTATAAAATCTTGTACTGGGTTCTCTGCTGTACAAACCGATGGAGAATTTTGAGAGGCTCTTTTTGTCCATCTTAAATTACATCTGAAGTTCTGCTCTTCTGGTGTATTTTGATGATGTTCTCTTTTTGGTGTTTAGGGAGGGGGTATTGTTTGCTGGAGGGGGGTATTGTTTGCGGTACTGGTTCTATTGTGTTGCTACGGTGTCAGTTTGTAGAATAGCTTTTGATGTCTATTTGTTGTATCAGAGGAGTACTGCAGAAAACCCAGCAAATGAGATTTATATTAAAATATATTCTTTTTAAAACAATTATTATTTATTAATAGAAAATGTGGTCAGGGGATACTGTTTGGTTGGCAGGACAGAGGTGATCTCTGGAGGTATGTTATGTTATGTTTGAAGGGACGGATTCAAAGATCCAGAAGATTCAAAGATCCTCACACGTCAACCGAAGCTTATTGTGTGTCCCTAGTATGTTATGTTATGTTTGAAGGGACGGATTCAAAGATCCAGAAGATTCAAAGATCCTCACATGTCAACCGAAGCTTATTGTGTGTCCCTAGTACGTTAGTTAGGCAAACCAATACCTGTGCCCTTTACAAGATCCAGGAGTTTCTTCCCTATGCTAACGTCCCATTCATCACCTGGTTGCTTAAAGCCAAACAGAGCCATTCTCCTTGCCCCGAGTCTCTCGCAATCCAGTATGATATGCTTGGCAGTCTCTTCAGACTGATTGCAAAGCCTACACATCTGATTTTCATTTCTGAGTCCGATTGTGTGGAGATGTTTCCTGAAGTGGCCATGTCCAGTTATCAGAGCAATTAGCTGCTTAACCTGACCTCTACCCAGCCTCACCAGCCCATTGGTGAAGTAGGAGCTTGTGTCTGCTAGCAGCCTTTTGCCAAGTCCTTGGCCTGAGTGACCTTGCCATTGCTGGTGATGTAAGTCCCTGGACCATTTGTTTATTGTGTGGAAGGCAGTAGTTTTGCTTATGCCACAGCTTGGCTCTGGGCCAAAGAATGACCTACTAGAACCTTGCTTAGCAAGCCCATCTGCACACTCGTTGCCACCTATGCCTACATGGCCAGGTACCCAACCAAGATGCACAGAGTTGTGTGTTGCGAGCTTGCTGAGTGTTTTGTGACACTCCCACACCAATTTTGACTTGATTTCATTAGAGTCAAGAGCCTTGAGGGCTGCCTGACAATCTGACAAGATTACTATATGCTTGTCGCAATAGCATCTGGCAATGCCTATATTGGCACAAGCCATGATGCCCCAAATTTCTGCTTGAAAGATAGTACAGTATTGTCCCAGACTTGCACAGATTTCTGTTCTGGGTGATTCACTGTACACCCCATAGCCAGATTTCCCTTCAATAAGAGAGCCGTCTGTGTACCAGACAAGGCTACCTCTCCTGATATAGGGCCCTTCCTCAGACCTCCACTCCTCTCTAGAGCAGAATTTAACAGAAAAAGGTTTAGTGAAAACCATCTCCATACTCATGACATCTGAAGTCATTTCAAGCACAGGGCTATGAGCAACAGCTTTGGTGATTGTGCAATGGCCTGTTCCAGACAGGCCTTCCCTCCATTGGCCTGTGACTTTCAATCGATAGGCTGATTTTCGTGCTTCTGCCTTGATAAAAATATCCAAGGGCAGCAAGCCAAGAGCAACTTCAAGAGTTGCTGATGGGCTGCTCCTGAAAGCTCCAGTGACTAGGAGTGTGCCCATCCTTTGTAAACTTGTGAATTTGGCTGTAGCTGTAATCTGGTTCACCTTTGTCCACCAGACTAGTGATCCATATGTGACTTGAGGCCTTATTACTGCCTTGTACAGCCACAGCGCTATGTGAGGCTTGATCCCCCACATGGAGCCTGCAAATCTCCTGGACATCATAAGCGCCCATTTTGCTTTGTGCAGTATATTATTCAAATGATTGTTCCAAGTCAGCTTGGAGTCGATAGTCAGCCCTAGGTATTTGACTATACCTGATACTTTGAGCTGTGTTGGTCCAAGTTTCAACCGGGAGAGAGACTCCAGGTTCTTTTTCCTTGTAAATGGAACAACTACAGTCTTTGATGGATTTATACTTAGTCCCTCTCCAAGACACCAGTCATTAACAAATTGAAGGTTGACGTTCATTACATCAGCAACAATATTTGTGAACCTTCCCTGTACCATGAGGACTATGTCATCTGCATAGCCCTGGACAAAGACACCTCTACTAGTGAGTTCACAGAGGAGACCATCCACCACAAGGTTCCACAGAAGAGGAGAAAGCACACCTCCCTGCGGACAACCTTTTGCAGGTATGATCACCATCGATTTGTCTTGAAGATCAGCCCTGATCCGCCTGGAGCGGAGCATGGCCTCAATCCACCTACATATAGCAGACTCAAGACCACGCCCATGCACTGCCCGGACCATGGCCATGTAAGTAACATTGTCAAAAGCACCCTCAATGTCCATGAAGGTGCATAGAGCAATCTCCTTGGCAGCAAGGCTGTCCTCCACCCTGCTCACAAGTTGATGCAGGGCTGTTTCACAGGACTTACCAGGCTGATAGGCATGCTGATTCCGATGAAGAGGAGTACCTGAAAGCACTCCCTTTCTTAGATGTCTCTCCACCAGTCTCTCCAGTGTCTTCAAGAGAAACGATGTAAGATTGATGGGGCGAAATGATTTCGCAGTTGAGTAGTCTGCTCTTCCTCTCTTGGGAATGAAGACCACCCTACTGAGGCACCAAGCTTGAGGGATGTACCCATAAGCCAGACTTGCTCTGAAGAGTTCGCACAGGAGGACCAAGAGAGCTTCTGGTCCTTGCTGCAACATAGCCGGTATGATACCGTCCCCCCCAGGAGATTTGAATGGGCCAAACTTGGAGATGGCCCATTTAACTTTGGAAAGTGTGACAATACGTCTGGCTAAAGTCCAGCTTCCACGATCAGCTCTTGGCCGTGAGCCCATTTCGCTGTTGCCAGACATGCCTGAGCAAGCACCCTCAAAAACACAGTCTGGAAAGTGAGTCTCAAGGAGAAGTTTGAGACTTCCACCAGTTCCAATGGTATATTGTCCCCCTGGTAACCTCAGAGTTCCCAGGAGGCCAATTGGGCTTGAAGCTAAGACACGCTGCAGTCTTGCTGCTGCCCTAAGACTATTTACCTCTTGTGTAAACAGTCTCCAAGAGTTCTCTTTGGCTTTCTTGATTGCAAGGCTGTATTCTGTGAGTGCCCTGTGGTATGGTTCCCAGTTACGGCTCCGTTTGCAATGGTTATGAAGCTTCCTGACAACCGCCCTTCTGCGGTCAAGGTCAGCAGTCCACCATTTAGTATTAGTACGACTCTTTCCCCGCCGCAATGGACAATTGTCCTGAAAGCAGCTTATGATTGCATTCTGAAGATCGGAAGCAATCTGATCAATGTCTGCAAAGCAGGTGACCCTCTTGCCTAATGATCCAAGTTGAGACAGGAGGTCAGACTTATAGAGTGACCATTCTGTTCTCCTTGGATCTCGATAGCAGGATGAGCTGCCTTCACTTTGCAGGTTAAAACAGATGAACCTGTGGTCAGACAAAGAGGCCTCATGACTTACGTGCCAATTGTCGATGGCACTAAGGAGTCCTTTTGAGCAAAGTGTAATGTCAATAACCTCACTTCGATTTCGTGTAACGAACGTCGGACGGTTTCCAGCATTACAGACATAAAGATTATTAGATATGAGAAACTGAAGGAGAGCCTCACCTCTTGGATTAGTGTCAGAGCTTCCCCATCCAATTGTGTGATGAGCATTGGCGTCACAACCTAAAAGGAGTTGTTGTCCGCCAGCGCAAGATGACTCCACCAGAAGTTCGAGTTCTCTTGATGGAGGAAGGTCCCCGGAGTCGTAAGGCAAGTAAACCGAGCCTGCAATTGTGCTCCATTCCTTGCCTTCATTGCTCCAGGTTATAGACACCGCAGTGAGATCTCTAGAACAGAATTCAGTGAGTGTTAGGCAGTCCATACCTCTCTTCACAAGTATGCAGGTTCTGACATTTTTGAGAGAGGTACAGTAAATTAACCTACCCTTGGTATCACCCAGGCCTGCAACCCTTCCTTGGTGAAGCCATGGTTCCTGGATCAGTGCCAGGTCAAATCCATCTCTGAGGAAGAACTGGCAGAAAGCAGCTGAGGCTGCTTTACTGTGATGTAGATTGATCTGGAGGACCCTGGGCATTGTCCTTGACTGTTGTTGAGACAATTGAGACTTGCCAGAGTCCTAGGTTGGCTCTAGAGTTGGCCGACCTAACAGCATTGAAGCAGGCCTCATCCAGGAAACAGACAAATCCATAACCTTTTGGGTCTGGCTTGGCTGGCAGGACCTTCCACTCCTTCACCTTCAAGGTGGGGTTTTGCTTGTCAAGCATCTCAAGGACCTTTTCTGGAGTCTTTTTCAGAAGCTTTGGATGAGCTCTAAAGAATACCCTCATTGACTTCATAATGTCTTTCCTCAGACCAACAATGAGTTTCTTCTCCCCAAGTGGTTTGAGTCTGGGGATGAGTACCTCCAGCCAATGCTTAGTAGCATCGTTAATGCAGGATATAATCAAGACACCTTTTTCCATGTAGGTGCCTGCAAATGATGGAGTGCAGCCGTCCTCCAGGAGCTCATCCATAATGGCGTCTTCAATGACTTCTCCTTGCTCTGCTGAAAGCTTAGCCTCAGGATAGCTTTCCAAGACAATGGCCATTTTGGTGGCAGAAATGTCCCTGTAAGAGACTCCTTTACTAGAAGTCCCTAGATTAAGGGGTTGGACATCATGACCTCTATGAGTTCCACTCCTGGCCTTTTTTGTAGGTCCTTCCGCTGAGGGAGGGGTGGCCATGTTGCCTCTAGGGCGCTTGGCCACCCTTGACCCAGCCTCTAGACCCACATTTGTGCCTGGAGTTTCACCCATCTCTGGTCTCTTAGGTTTTTTCTTTTTACCCCTCCGAAACTTTGCTGGGTCAAAAGCTTCACCTCTCTCAAGAAGTTTTGCCTGAATGGCCGCCCTTCTTTGGGCAGTGGTGAGGTTTGGTTTCTTTACCCGCAAGCTGCTCAGTTGCTCTATGGCATCTTCAAGCATACCGGTGGATTTTGGTGTTTCTGGACTTCTGAGAAGCTCATCCTCCCACTCCAGTGGGGCTGATGCGATTGAGCTCATGTCGTCCATGTTGATATCCATAGAAGCCTTCTCAATGTTGATAGCCTCTACATGAGAATGCAACGGAACCTCCTGTGTTCCTGATGCACCCATTTCAGATTGAGGAACCTGCCCTGATGGGGCGGATCCTGATGGGTTTGAGGGCAAGGCAACTTCTGGAGTTACCTTGGGGTTTGGTTCTGGTTGTTTTGAATTTTGGAGATTCATGTGGTTCCCACGAGCAGCTAGGGAAGTGGAGTCAACCCAGACAGAGCCCCGCATGCCCGGGCAAGGCTACATACTGCAGGAGGGCGCCTGGTGTCCTGCAGGCACCGTTTGAGACACTGTACAAAAGGCCCAGTGCCATCCACCCATCAGCACGGTTCACATCACACCTTGGGTTGGCCTATAACAGAGAAAGAAGAAATGGTGGAGGAAGGGGCTGGGATGAATAGCAGGATAAAGGATAGGTTTCCAGGATAATGAGGTCAACGGACAGTTGCCCTTTTAGTCGCCTCTTACGACAAGCAGGGATACTGTGGGTGCAATTCTACTACCCCCACCCACTGGGGATCTCTGGAGGTACCCCAGGGATTGCCTCTCAACTCCAACACTACTTCCCTCCGTTCATGGGTTGTAGTTAGGAGCAGTATCCACCTCGCGTGGCCCACAAGGCCCCTCCCGGAAGGAGTGCAAGTCAACCTTACGTCCTCGAATGGTGTTGATGCCACACCTCGTGTGGGCTGGGAAACGTACGTCCTGGGTGCCCTCGGTTTGGTTCATCTCTTGACTGGAGGCAGTGTTGAGATGTCCCCTGACGGTGGGATACCACAGTGACTGCGGCCGACAAGGCTCTGGCGATTGGCGAAGTTAGGGACACCCAAAGTTAGTAGACAGATCTATCTGCTACTAATCTTGGTGGTCTCTCACTACCGCTTTTCATGAATTTTTACTATTCTTCCTTTCTGTTCTCAATTCCCTTTTGGGGCCAAGTAATAGGTGTTGTTAATTTTAATTTTTTTATTTTCTCATGTAGGCATCTATTATTTTATCATCCTATCATTCGCAGTTCTTATTTAGATTGTTGTGTAATTTAATTTATTTTAAATTATGTGAAAAAATTGAATTAAACTTAATATTTTGAGCTAGTATTCATGCGAGCAGCAGAACATATAGGACGTCTAAAGAATAGTAACTTTAAATTCTTGTAATGATGTGAAAATTCTTTAGAGTAGAATTTGATGTGGAAATAGTGCGTGATTTGGATTTCTGCTTTCCAGCATTTTCAGGTATCTGTTCAATCAGAGATAAGCTACGAAACTCCTGGGCACTCTTTGTAAGGATGACCGATTGGCCAGCAAAAGAGACTCTGTTCTCTGCTGTATAATCACTTCCCGGTGGTTCGGAAACCACCTAAAACTGTAAGTCCAACTCAGCAATCACCATCATCCAATTCACTACCCACGCACAGCTCTCAGTCCTATGTGGGCTTCATCCTCCAAAAAAAATCATGGGAATAAAACGCAAAAACCTTCATATCAAAAAACTAGGTCTAAGCAAGGGCGTCATTTTAGTCCAGCTTATGAGGGGGAAGGGGCATTTATTAAAAAATCTATCTGAAGAGTTTAAATTTTGTTTCTTATTACTATTTTTTCAAGTTAATATCTTATTCCAATAAAGTAATTTTGTTGTTTGGTATAATAATATAATAATTATCTATACCGCTTTTTTCACTTTTGGCTTACCGTATATTAATAATAATAATAATAATAATAATAATTCCTCTGGTTGTGAGTACAGCACTGCCAGAGGAGTTTATTCACAATAAATTTAAAAAATTATCATTTAAGAAAATAAATTAAAGTCTTAAATCTAAAGTATTGCAGTTGTGAACTTTGTGGTTCCCACTATATAAATATGTGTCGGGATTCCACTATTTTGTCTATTTCTTTATAGGGTATTAGAACATGCAAAAAAATATTACGTTAGTTTTACAAAGTTACATGTTACTAATTTATTGAGTATTAAATTGATAAGTATAACAATAAATAATAATATTTTTAGACTACATGCTACTAGTTAGTAATATAGTTATATTGGTGGCCACTGTCCTCCCCAAGCAAAATGAATTTACTTCACTATCATTCTGACAAAATCAATTGTCCAAAAAAAGGACTTGTACATTTGTGTTAGATCGTGTTTGTCAGTACATCCAGCTCTTGAATAACTTAACTATCACTGATTTTTCAGATTCACGTCCTGCACATGCCGCCCTACAAATACCTGAAGGAGTTGTGCGGCCAGCGCCCGCGCACCGGCTACGTGTCTTCCGACTTCGGCAACCACCCCACCTCGCATCTGATGCAGTCGATTCCCGGCCGGCACGACCGCAACAAAGTGGAGGTGTTCTGCTACGCATTCAGTCCGGACGACGGCACCACGTTTTGCGCCAAGATCGCTTGCGAGTTGGAGACCTTTGTCGACCTGCCGCAGATTCCGTGCAATGGCAAAGCGACTGAGTCGGATCACTTTGTCGACCTGTCCCAGATTCCATGCAACGGAAAGGCGACCGATCAGATCAATGCGGACGGCATTCATATCCTTGTCAACATAAATGGCTTTATGAAGGGAGTGCTCAACGAGATCTTTGCACTGCGAACGTCGGCTATTCAGGTGAGAAATGCAAACTGTCAAATATATAGAACATAATTTATATCAATTTCGAAGTTTTATCAATTATACTTAGTAGCGCTCATCGATTTCTATCAGCTATTCAATACTGTCGTTAATATCCGCCATTGCGGAACTCTTCAGTATAGTTATTGATAGCACTTTTAGGAATTCGAAAAACATAATTGTTCTGTACAAAACATTGTTTTACAAAATTGTTACATAGTTTAAATGTGATTTTAACTGTTACTTATACTAACTCTTTTAAGGATGAAGCCCTCATAGGTTTGAAGCCTGTGCGTGGTTAATGAGTTGGTGGTGATTGATAAGATGAACCTACAGTTTTATTTTATTGAAATTTATTTATTTAGTACAAAGCATAGATGGAAGCTTACAGGCCTACACCCAACAAAGCTTCCTTAACACAGTTCACATAAAATCATTTAACTGTACAATCATTAAAATCAAAGATACCGTACATTTATAAGACAGAAATGGAAAAATACTGTAAAAGTCATGCAAAGAATGTAGAATAATAAAAAGAGAGGAAAACTTATCATGAGATATAAGTACCTTATTATGGTATAAATTATTACAGATAAATGTTAAGGTTGCAAATAGAACATACTGAAAATTAATATAAAAAAGGAGATCAATAAAATAGTAGAAAAGGTGGGTTCCAATCCACTGGCAAGTAATTTCACAGCAGAGAACAGTCTTTTGCTGGCCAATCCAGTCGGTCATCCTTACAAAGAGGTCCCAGGAGTTCTTAGTTTATCTTTAGTTGACTAAACAGATACCTGCTATGGCTCACGGCTATCACTTCCCTAAAGCCTTGCACACATGAATGGAATTTCAACTGAAAAATTTACGGCGATTGCAGTTGAACTGCCGCTGAGTTGCCGTCGAAACCAACTGCATTTTGACTTCATTTTTGATGTCGGGCTGTCGCTGGCTTGCAGTTCTGTTGCCATCGTGTGTGTGTTGACATGACTGCAAGCTGACGGCAGTACAGCGTCACCTAGGCAGCACTAGGAGCGCTGCAGATGAAGTTGATGCTGGCTTGCAGTCCTGTTGCCACCTGTGTATGTTGACTCAATGGCAGTTTTGCAGTCGGCTTGCTGACAATACCGACGGCAACCAGCGGCAGTTGCAGCTAGTTGCTGCTCTGTTGACATCGTGCGTGTGTGTGCTCTATTACATTTCGTATCTAATCCCATTGAATTGTGTTACTGTCAGCAACCCTCTGGGCATGGGTTAGAATATGCCCAGGGTATGCTCTGCCTGTCGTACGAGGCGACTTAAAGGTCTGCCCCTTCCCTAGTCTGGACGAGAATGATCCTCGGCTAGTGTGGGAGGGGCCCTACCCCTCTAGGTTGGGGTTAGAATAGACCCAAGGTATGCTCTGCCTGTCGTATAAGGTGACTAAAAGGGATGTCTCCCTCCTAGCCTGGACGAGACCGATCCTTGGCTATGTGTGGGAGACCCCCCCATAGCACCTCTTCTTTTCCTTACATTAAATTCTATCTGCTACGGTCCTTTTTTCTGGGAGACACGATTTCCATTGACTTTGCTTTGTGTCTCTCTCTCTCCTGTACACATGGTGATCTCCTAGTGATCCCCATGACCTCTTTTTCTGTCGGCCTACTCTTGGTCACTCTTCTTGGTGGGATGCTATTGTTTCTGTTTTGGGAAGTCTTTCCGAAACGCCCTGGTTGGTTCCTATTCTGCCGTGGGCCATGACTGGTATGTGAGTCTCTTGCATACCAGTCATGACCTGTGACACATGAGTTTCCTCCCAGGCATTTTCCAAGTCTCCTGGGGCGCTGAGGAGTACGTCCGGGCGTTTTGTGCTTGCAGCTGTTGCTTGCAGCTTCTGCTTGCACATGTAAATCCGCCCACATCCCGCCGGAACTGTAGCACTTGTGTCACACTTGTGTAGCAGGCCAAAGCTTCGATGAGGCGCACCAGGCAAATTGACAGTGAGGTTCCTAGATAGTGCTGCAGCCCCGTTAGCCGAATTTGCCCCTTTGGGGATCTGGTGTCGGTGGGGCTCAGCATTGAGCAATAGAAGCTGAGTTCATGTCAGCAACCGACAGCAATTTTGCAGTTAAATTGCCGCTGGATTGCTGTTCATATGTGTTGGGCTTACAACATATTAAATTGTATAAAGTGATTTCAAAAATTGGGTAAGTGTGAAGCGCTCCATATGACAGTGTCCCTACGGCCAGGTAAATGACACCGGGTATGTGTGAAACAAGCCTTAGTAATATAATAGATTACTTTCATTGCCATTCATGAAATACAAAATTCAAGTAACATAAAATGTACACAATCTTCATAATCAAAAACTACACTGAAATATAAATAAAAATAAAATTTATTTCTAGAATAAAGCTTAAATATGGCACTACTTGCAGAAGTGAAACTTGATCGCCAGCAGTGAGTTCAAGATAATTATTTTAAAAATAATCATAAAATTTAACAAAGAATCACAACAGACAAGCTCAGAATAAGTTATGAATGTAATGGGTCTGTTCCATATCTTGTAAGTAGTTTTTTTTGTTCTGTTACTCTTGTTTTGCTTGTTAGTCTTTACTATTTTGTTAGTTATGGATATATGTGTTTTTTTTTCTTTATGTACATTGAATGCTTATTCTTAAATTGAATGGTTATGTATTCTTTACTTATATGAAATAATTTTTAGTTAATTATTATTTGTATTTTATTACTCTTCAAGTTCAGTGTTAATTAGAAGGATATAAATTTATGTATTATTCACTGTAGCCCGCCATAGTTAGGTGGGCTCCTTCCCCAAGCTCGAGCTTGCTCTTTTGGGGGAGTAATTCCTACATTTTCAGTTGTTTTTTTTTTTATATGACAGTGTTTATGTTTATTTTCTTGTATTGTATTTTATAATGTTTTTTTCTATGAGGAATAAATGATTTAAAAAAAAAATGGTTGGCGAGCGTGATGCCACGTCATGAGTACCCAAGACTGCGATTGGATGGATTACCAAGCAGCTTACTGTTGTGTTATCACTAAACTTGTGATTCCGAGAGTACCTAAAATATATTGCAGGTTTCTTATAACCTGTCAAATTCACAAAAGACCAGCAAGCTCGTTTTTCTCGCCTGTCAAGGAGAGGGAAAATTTTCAGTGAAAATTCTAAAGGCTAGAAATGCGTCAAATTTATGTTTTTTTGTGGAAAATTTTTAAAACTCAGTATGCGTCTAGTGCCCGGTTTCTGAGTTGTTCATAAACTTAATGGACCATTAACTCAATGCTGGAGCAATGGGTTAATGATCCATTAAACTTAATTAACAACTCACAAACCGGGCATAGGTCCAATAAATATAATTTCTTTATATAAATTTTGCGAACTTCATTATTTTCATTTGAAAATCCTGTCTGTTTTAATTTTAAACACGATATTTTCGTTTACTTTAATTTACTTATCCCAATCACAAACTCTGACGTTCAAAATTAATAGCAGAACTATAGTCACCGGTATAGAAGGCACTGAAGCCCATATTTATGAACCGACCTTAAGGATTCTTTACCTTGTGGGAGACTTGAAAAACATCAACTAGAAAGTTGGTTGATTTCATGGGAGCCTAATTAAAATAAGATTATTTATCTGTTGAATAGAGCATACTTACAAGAAAATACTGTCGAATTTGTTCAAATGCATCAGAAACTAAGGCTACATGCATAGTGGAGCTGAGAGAAAAGCGAAAAAGAGCCTAGAGTCCGCGATGAAATAGCAAAGAATGACTGTATTCATACTGAGGGGTTGAAGCAGCAAACATCAAGGCAGTTCATCTCCCCAGAGTCCAGATCGTTGACAACCAAATGAAATGTATCGCAATTACAATCGCGATCACATTCGCAAGTATTTTTTGTTCTATGAAGCGTCTTCACTCAATATAATATTAATCGATTAAAAAGAAGTAAAGCAGTTCTTGTAATAAATCTGACGCAAAATGTAAAAGACGAATTTCACCACCTATTTCGTTATTTAAGAGAACATTCTGTTTAGTCCAATGAATATTTTTGGATGAACATAGATACTTTTGATTATTTGCTAGCCAAAATAGAACACATGCTGACGAAGAATTGGACAAATTTTATTTTGAACCCTATTACACCATGTGAACGTCTTGCAGTCACTTTAAGGCACGTAACAAAATGAAAAACTCAGCTCTAGACCTTGAAAAAAAAGTTTATTGGATACTATTTTATTATTAAAGCTGTAAATTTTATAATATAAAATATTAATATGTGATAATGATACGGTACGCGGAAAAATGGCAGGACCGGCTGGCGTTGTTGAGAGAGCAAAGCCGAGAAATCAAGCTTGTTTTAATTCGAAGCTCTGCTCTTTCCAGGCGAATTGGACGCACTGCTCCACTATAAACAACTGCATTACCACAGCATGTGTTTGAATTCGAGACGTTGCTCTATGCGCTAGGCTCTGTGTTCTTGGACGCTCCACTATGCACAATTAACAATAATTATGCTATTAACAATTATACTATCTTATACACTAGTTACCATAATTACTATATTAATTAGTTAAGGAGGCTTAATTTTTATATGAAAGGAACTCCTACCAATATAACTAGGTTTTTGTTTGAATAAGCTGCTATTGTGACTCACCAAGTGATAATCTCCTCGGCTTCTTGTATTATAGTCATGTACGCCTAAGGCATCTAGTTGGTCTATTCAAATTGTAAACGTCTAATTAAAACCCGTCTCTTAATGATCTCAAACTCCTGATTCAAAATGGCCAATCAGTTAATTCCAAGACCGGCAAATTCCATTTACCGGTAGACGGTAAGGTTCCCCTGAACTCAACTATTGTAGGTGTCATTAATTGTTCTGTCTACGTTTTATTTTGTTTTTGAGTGACAATAACTTAATTTTATTACAGCTTGTTTGAAAGCGATGAGAGCCGAGATGTGGCGAGCGCGCACCGAGAGTCCTCTCTTCAACTGCTGGAAATACGCGCAGGGCATGCAACAGCTTTATGACGTCATGTGGAAGAGGCACACTCGCGGAGAGAAGCCCGATCATATTCGCGCCATTGATTCAACACTACATCATCAGCTTAAACATCAAACACTGATTTACGTGATGTATAATGTGCATCAAAGACTGATGTACATTAGGTATTATTTAGAGTGTGTGTGCATGAGTGCATGGGAAGATGAAGATCAGTGGGTGTTTGTTCATCAGAAATATGTGTGTTGACTTTTTAATCTTATTTTTATTGTGCAACGTTATTTTTTCGTTGTTGGTCTCTACAGAAATCGAAATAATCCAACATACTATTTTCGTCGAGTTGGTGTATTTTGTTTACATGGTCTATTACCATGTTAGTTATAATACTGCGTTTGTATCATATAAATGCGTAAAAATCATTGGCTGAGTTCATGAAAGCCTTAATGTTTACCGGTAAATGGAATTGATGATATTAAAAGTGATACAAGTGATAACGAACTGCCTGAACAGTTTTGTCAAAATCATGAGGTGTTTAGCAATCTGCTGAGTATGCAAAATATTTTATGACTCGAGCCTGTATGTTGCCGCAAGTATTGTATGCCTTCAATTATGATTATGTATACGATATTATAAATTATAAGTCTTTCGTGTTGAAATGATTTTGTTATTTTGTATTGTGTGTTTGTTTATGGAAATTATGACGGCCATTATACTAAAGTGATTTGCATCTTGAAAACATCTATAATAATGCAATGAGTTCGATCTACATCTATTCATCTGTTAAAGAAGGTGTAATGAATAGGAGTAAACAGCAGGTGTGGCAATCAGTCAAAGGTAAGCGCTCTAATCACTACAAAGTCAAAACTATTGATTGCACTATTTGAGGTAAACAACATTTATGTGGTTGTAGAGTTTTTTTGAGCTGATGATGCTTGTCTTGTCTTGAACGTGTGCGTCAGTAATGAGATGAATCATTAAACGAAACATAGACGGGAATCAAACCCCTGACTGCAGTAGTAGTAATAGTCAGTACAGAGATAAGCGCCTTAACCGATTAGACAACCTGTCAGTTATGATGTTGAAGATCCATTTTGTTTCCACTAATATGTAATCTAAACTTGAAAAAAACACTTTTAAATGGAAATTAACTCACGTTATGGCGTGACGGCCGTTTCGCTCTGTTGTCTAGAGCATCGTCAGACGACCCACAGTACACTGACTTCAAGTTATGTCCATTATGTCCACGTTTGGTCTTTTTAGAGGCATACTTCATATTGTTCATGAGAGGCATGCTGCAGATCCTTATTGTCTAAGGCCTGTATTTCCCTTGTGGCTTCCTTCACTCAAGGGGCACTTAAAAATCCTTGAGAGTGAATGTTTTTCAAGTAATTCTTGAGTTGAAGAATTCTTAAATTTGGTTGAAAAATTCAACCGAAATTTTATCCAAAATATGACAGTTACAGGAAAAAGGTAAGTTGAAAGAAAAGTTGACCAATTTTGGTTGTTATGAGTGAGATGATGATGTAAGCGACCCTCATACCTAGCGTCAAGACAGCTATTGTTTATTAGGCGGCTCTGAAAAATTGCGGTGTCCTTTCTGTTTACGTTGCTGTGACAGGCCAAGAAATGAAGTCACTCGAAAGCAGGAGGCAGTTTACTTCCAACTTGGCATCATGGCACTATTAGTGTTATCAATTCTTGCATTGAGGATGAAATTTTCCATCAGCTGCTGGCATATGGCCCCACATCTGGCAACACCGCAATTTTTAGAACCTCCTAATTTCGTGGCGCGAGCTGTAGGTGTCATGAATAAATGGTTGCTATTGGCTGAGTGTCATTTATTGTGACAGCTCAACCAAGTTGTTTTTATTGAAAGCTTGACTGTCACCTGGAGGACTCTTTTCAAATGTTTTGAGAGAGTAGTGACAGATCTCTGTTTAATTCGTTAACTTGATGCTCAAACAAGTGCAATGCACTACTTCAGTCTATAGTGCTTTGGTGGGGCCACTACTTTTAGAAGTACAGTGGTTGAGAAAAATTTGAAATTAATTAATTATGAATTGAGAATACGTTTGAGTCGTCTCAACTAGAGTAAATTCCAGAACAAGGAAAAGACTACACATAAATTCATAGAGAAAGCAGATAGCATAGAGTAGCGTGTCAATGCTGTAGTTTTTATTTTCAGCTATGGTTATTGATTATGATTAATCATACAATTTGATACTTCACGTATCTAAGAATTTGATAAACTATTTAATCATAGTTCAAGAGTCAGTTTAGTTTTTATATTGAAACTACATATTATATCATATTCAATTCCAAGTGAATACATCGATGTTATCATACATACTTAGAATAATATTATTCCCGATTATTTACTGAACTTAAAGAATAATTTGCTCCTATTTCAAGAATTTTTCAACTTTGGCTTCTAAGATACCCTAATTATTCAGAAGGTTGTGGTAGTGACGATCCAATCCAACCGTCAAACATGCAAAAACCGCCAGTTATGATCTCCAATTCGAATTGGTTTCTCATAATATTTTATAATTAAATGCAAATAATGCTTGAATTGGACAGGTTGTTAAATAAGTTCTACTCTCATCTCATTTGGCCGTAGCCGTAGCTATACTGAACAATATAATTGTGTTACAAAAGATTACTGTACGCGGTTTGGCGCTAGATTCGATCTTTACTTTGGTAAAGTAATAAACCAACTATAGGCCTAGATACTCCACCAAAAATAATCAAATAGGTACCTGTTCTGTGTAGACATGTTCTTCAGATAGCTTTGAAAAAGGAAGAAATGGAATAGGCCTAGCAATGATTAAATCTTGTTAGATACCTAGTCCAAATATCAAGAATTTCTTACATTTGAGGTCCTTCACGATATAGTAATCAAGAATTTTATCCTAGTACTACAACATACCGGCATTAAAAAATATAAAAACGTGTATGGTTATATACTTACCGTAGGCTACCTGAAATAAATCCAACATCCATCAATTTATTTTGATTTTCTGTCATAATTAACTTATATTGGCAATGGTCGTTCACACGCCTCTTTTCATCACAATTGGAGATTTTATGAAAGTAACTTTAGCCTATATAATATAAGCTGCATTTAAACCCAAGTTCAAAAGATTTGTTACAAGCTAGAGTTTGGAAAAAACCACAATGCTATAGTGTTTTGTCTGTAGCATTTTATTTGTTACAAACGATGCTTTTCAGTGGTTTGAAACATTTGACTCAACAAGCGAACAAGCTTTACGCCAAAGCAAAAAAAGAATGGTTTTGAACTTTGATGTAAATGCAGCTTTCAGTGTTTGTTCTTGAAAAATACCAATTTTATCACATGTTTATTTAAATCCAAAATTCTTGTATGATTAATATTATACAGCAATTCGATGCTTTATTTTTAAAACATTTCATAAACTACTTAATATTAGTGCTGTAAGAGACACTACGTCTATAAGATTAAAACGTCCAACCATATGCATTTATTATAATAGTATGGTAACTAAATTTGAATTTAGCTGTCGGATCAAGACGTGTTTCATGTTTTTTTATTTGAATGTACATCAGACGCTATATTATGCTAAATGTTATCGTGAGAACAGTTTGAGTCGTTATATGAAACGATATATACCCTACATCAATGGATTCAAAATTTAATGGGCTACAGCTTTTATTCTGTGGTCTTTTCTTGTCAGACAACAAACAAAAAAGTTATAGCTCTGTTCGGCATGTGTGAACGCACTTTTAGGTAATGACGTTTGTTTCAAGACCAAGGCGGCATTCTATGTTCATTCTAATCTAATCGGAGTATTGATTATTTTAAATACAGTACTGGTAAGTTCGACGATCCTGCATTAATCGAACAACTCACAGGATAGTGATCCTGATATTTCATAAGAAATTTATTCCAAGTGAGTAATATATATATGAGTATTACATTTTTCTGGTACCTTGCTTAAAAATCTGGTGTGGCGCACTCACAACAGTTTTCCTTGCCCTTACGATATTTCCGATTAATAATTTAATTGCATTATTTTACACAGAATTGAGAAACACTCAGGGCTCACAATATAAACGATAGAATCTTGTGAAAATTACAATAAATTGATCAAGTAATTTAATAAATATTAATTATTTCGCATATTTTGTTACTTAAAGAAGTTACAAAAGGAATCCATTTCCTTTCCAAACTTTTTGAATTTGGAGGCCCAAGTTATATTGGCGTTGAAAGCGCGGCCTCAGCCGGTAAATGGAACTTTCGTGTTGCAAATGTTATACTAGGCGTTTTCGATGTGTGCGTTTTTTTACATAGAGGGAATATAAAACATCTGATAAAATCAACTTTTGCATGGATGAGGCGGAGCCCTTGAAGTGTTTATGTTTATAGATATGCGACTTGTGGCAGTTGATAGAGCTTACCAAAGACAATTTAGAGTATTTTTCAACAATTAACAATTTTTCCTAGGGGATATGCCCACATGAGCTCTAGGCTTGTGCGTGGGAAA
Source organism: Conomelus anceps (assembly GCA_948455865.1). Lineage (NCBI taxonomy): Eukaryota > Metazoa > Arthropoda > Insecta > Hemiptera > Delphacidae > Conomelus > Conomelus anceps. Next base: position 9,204,622 of record OX418220.1, read on the forward strand.
CGAAGTAATTATTTAGTTATTAAATAATGATCTGATATGCCAAAGCTTCCGGTTCGAACCCAGTTGTGACCAATATATTTCCTGGAGCCACTCCCGTGTCGGAGGACATGTTAAGCCGTCGGTCCCAACTGTCCAGAAAGGAGTCGTTGAATTTGATCTATCATCATCACCCTTCCCATTTCTCACGCACAAGCCTAGAGCTCATGTGGGCATATCCCTTAGAAAAAATAGTTTTTGCACCCATATTACCAGAATCTTTCTAGGTTAGACATCATATTGAAATAGTGTACAACAATAAAATTTCAATAAACATTTATTCCAAATTTTAATGATATTAAGGAAACCACAAATAAACTCAAGACATAATACACGTTTTGTAGTGTACAAAATTATATTATTGCTATGATAAAACTATGTGTGTACAGTTTTAAACTTTGGAATTAGACTTTCGCTTCCTTTGCAGAATGAGCACACATGATGAGTTGTCTGTGTGGAATTTGTGACATGTTTTGGTGTCTGAAATGAAAAATAACAAAATATATTAACAATAGTATATTACATAACAAGGGTGGTAAGACGGTGTTTACCGTACGAGTATGGTTGTTTATGCACGAGATGAAGTCGAGTGAAGAATTATCATAAGAGTACGGTAAACACCTTACCAGACGTGTTATGTACGCTATTTTTCGTCAATATAGTCTAAAATAGCAGATAATTTGAAATAAGAAACTATAAATCATTGTTATGTTAGTATAACCTCAACACATTGAATACCAGCATTGTACAAAAATCATGTCCAAAAGCCAGCTATTCAGCTTTCAGTCAAATGGTTTTGGGTGCAAAAGTAGTCAGTAGCATCCCATAACAGTGTGGTAAAAATCATCTGATTACCTTTACGAGTCTACTTAACTCGTAAGGATCATTGTGTCATGATTGGATCTGTTAACAGAATTAGCATGAGAAATAATAATAATTTCTCTGATTCTGAGAGCAGCACCACCAAGGAAGTTTATCTTCTATATGATTATGGTATATGGGCAGATTTGAAGCAAGAAATTTCAGATCTAAAAACCAAAGGACGGAAAATACATACACATCCCGATCAGCTGCTCAGCTGAATTAATACAAGTGTTTGAAATCTGTCGCGTCGAATCTGCCTGTATAATCAGAGCCTTAGAATATCATCTGTTTCATCATACTTTATCATACCTTTTCATAATGTAACATGTGGTTTTTATCTTACCATAAGATTCTTTTTGGTCCAATTGAGTTAGGACGAAATTGATGGCGCATAAACCTTCTCCGTGAAATTTTACATAATATATATACCAAGTTTCATGGAAAACGGTCCAACGGTTTCCGAGTCTATAGACTCTATACAAATAAACCAACATCCTCTTTATAAATGAGAATTAATATTAAGAATGCAACAGTTTTTAATTCATTGTCTCTTCTTTCACTTTCTCTTACGTCATTTTCTTTTCTCTCATCTCTTCTGTGTTTTAGAATTGGATAAAAAAAATTTCGTTTCCATCAATACCTACTATAATTTAAAAAAATATATATTGAATGAACTCACGGCTAGTACTCAAGTTTTTCTTTTTGTGCCCGTGCTACAAATATGTATGTTTTGGACATTTTTGCTTTTGTAATTTTGTTTGCTTGTAAAATTTTCATTGTGATTTTTTGATGGCAATGAATTTGAATTAATAAATATTTTTCACCTAAATAGAATTTATATTCTGTTTAAAATTCGATTAGAATGATTATTTATGATGCTTTTAACCAAAGTGTACAGTGAGATGATTTTTTTTGTTGAAAAGATGACTTTCCTTTTTTTTTAAATGCGGTCTACCAGACCCCATGATACCAGTTATTGTTACTAAAAAGTATACCAGTTGAGAGTCAATTATTAGATTTACAATGAAAATCTATCAGTGGAATGTAACAATATTTTTATAACTATTAAATTATTGGAATTAAAAGCAACTAGGTGAACCTGTGCAAACTCGCACAATTATTAAATGTTAAAAGTTTTCTTTTATTGAAACCATTTAATGGTCATAATTTTAATGGTACAATCATTTAATGGTGGCATATAAACCATCAATAATGGTGACAATCATATAATAGTACCAACAACTGTAGAATTTGTTTATTTGCGCTGTGCCCCCTGCACACCTTGCAATTTCTTGTGCGATAGACATTTTTTGTGGGGCTTTGCCCCCTGCAATTCCTCGTGTTGGGATGATATGTGGGGGTAAATCTTAAAACAAAATATCGTTATGGTTTACAAAGTTTCCATGTCACGTATTAACTACTAGTATATAGATTTGTAACTTTCATACAGCATCAATAGAAACAAATCATGATTTGGTAGGTTGATATTGAAAAGAAAGCTCACCTGATACTTGATACATTGTTCATAGACTAAATTGTCCCGGCAGCACGTTTCAATAACATCAGTCAGCAGGTGTTAATCTCTGAAAAAAAGTAAATACTCAACTGATATATTCTAGACCTGCTACAAATGCATATGTGAATACCTGTATTAGGCCTTGTTGGTTAGTTTTTATCTTACCATTCAGCAAATAAAAAGTACCATAATTACCTCATATTCTCAAATTCAATATACAAGATTGTACATCTTGAGATACGGCCAGTAAAGCACATTGTATTTTAAATCATTGAAGTACAATTATTTAACCTTCACTAAAAGCTCATTATTCCACATTGAAAATTTTTCCCTCATCTCCAATTCAATTTCAAGACCCAATTCGATAGAGAAATTCTTCTTCAACTAGTTTCTTGGAAGGCCTCCCCTATTAAGGCGAACGCACACAGCAACAGACGGGCGTATACACACAGACTGAGCAAAAATCTCTCTCCATGTTATTAAATGTTGCAATGCACTCAGACATCCATCTGTCTGCGTATGTTTGCAAGTGCGTTGCAAAGTTTGATAACATGTGGAATGATTTTTGCTCCGTCCGTCTGTTGCTGTGCGCGTTCGCCTTTATAGAACATGATTAATTCCGTCGACTCTTCTGGCTAACCATGGATTTGAATTGAAGCTCGATTTGGAGAATTTGCATTCTGATAGAGAGAGAGTGAGAGAAAATGAAGAAGAAAAATAATTTTGCAGATTGCAAATGAAGTAGAAGTGCTAATTTATTCTCACAGTAAATCCTGTTCCACTATTCAATGTACTTCATTCAGGAAAAAGGTATTAAGTTCTCCAGGCCCAGACTCAATATTATTAACACTGTATTCATATTCATTTTATTGAGCCAAAATAACATATAACAGGCTAAGTCAGAATCATTAAAAACAACACACAGCAAATAATAAAAATCCAACAAAATACATCAACATTGAATACAATACTGTAATACATGCATAAATAATATAAATATCTATCATTTAATAGTCAAAACAATCACCACAATTAAAATCGGAATCATGATGGAAAGGGACATGGAATAGCTATTTGTGTAACAAGAGTGCAAAGAGAAAAAAGTTTCTTGAGTGCAGGAAGAGTACTTTGTGCTCGAATTACACATTAAATTTTTCCTACAGTAATATTAAATGTAAACTAAACATAACAAAACAGAACAGAACATGCTCTATCAGCTGGCATGCGGAAAGTAAATCAGCAGTTTTACTTTCCAAACGCCAGCTGATCTGAGCGTGGGGAAAGAAGATCTGGTTTGGAATTACCTATTTTGCGTACTGTAATCAATTTAAAATAAACATATGCAGAAAAGCCACTTTTTAAAGCAACTTTAGGAAAATAGACTTTTTAAAGCCTATTTCTTACTGTTTATAAGTACATAAGTGTTGTAGGGGATCCATCATATAGTTTGGTTTGTTTTTGTTACATGAGTGATCAATTCATATCATAATGTTCAGGTTTCCATAAAGGCACTGAACTCTACTAACAGACAGTTAGCAGCGAACTCGATGTAACCCAACCAATGAAGAACGGTCCTGGTTTAAACATTTGAGGGATTGGTTTGGATGCATCAACAATGTATTGTTTTGGGCGGCATTCAATAAAATACGGATAGTTGTGATGATAGCAAACCTCTGACAGGAGATCAAGGTACCTAGTATCGATATGGTAGAATGCAAGAATCCATTAAATTATTAGCATTAATAGCAATTTTTAACTTTAATACAGCATCAACAGAAGCAAAAAATTAAAAGAAAACTATATTGATGTTGAAATTGAAAAGAAAGCTCACCTGGGTGATACATTGTTCACCAGCCATAAACTAGATTGACCCAGCAGCAAGTTTCAACTACAGCTCAATCAGCAGCTGGTATTCTCTGAAAAAAATGTGCACTATAAGTATTATATTCCATTAGACCTCCAAATTTATATGTCAATAGCCTACCCACATAAGACGCATTTTTAAGAAAATTTAAAAATACGTTCTTGGAATGCGTATTGTTCCAGAAATGAACATATATACGAGTATTATAATGTATATAACATTTTACTATTTTGATCTAGTAATTTTGAGGTTCGGTGTTCAATCAGTGAGTCAGGACTGACTGACTGTTCGGAACAAGTCAGGCATGAGGCATTATAAAGTAAAGTCGAAGTTGGAGAATATGAAATATTCATCCTATCTATCATGTGATTTACTCACTCGCATTTTACTCAGCTCTTCAAGGCGGTTTCAGTGCATATATTGGTTGCCTTGGAGTCGGCGTAGCCGAGTGGCTTATCGCTGGTCTGATAAGCCAAAGGTCCTTGGTTCGATCCCAGTTGAGCCAGCGGCTAGCGGAGTCAGGTCTCGCCCCCTCTTAATAATTTGTCATTATATTTTATAAAATAAATTGAAAAGTTACTGAATATGGGGTTAGATCTGGGAAGACCTACGATCCCTGGCCCCTATGGGGTTAGATTTCGCTGTGATGGCGACCTTAGGCTTATTAGGCCGGCCACACACATGAACAGTCGAGGCGAGGCAAATGACATTCGTCAAGATGCTTATTGACTTGCCTTGCGGCAAAGTGGACACACACAATAGAAGGCGAGGCAAGTCATGGCCAAAATTTGGCTCGGTTTCACAGCCAAGTCGCGACTGTGCTTTCGCAGAGTGAACATATCGCAGTTCTAGTGTTTCACTATAGCAGTTTCAGTAGTTTCATTATAGAAGTTTCTAGTGTATCTAGTAGCGAGGAAGAGATCGTTTTAATGATGTCAAATTTCATTCAGTTGCTGGATCGCAATGTGAAAAATAGAAGAATGTGGGTACACCCTATTAATCAGGTGTGCTCACCCCCCAAGCCTCACCCCCCTAAATTCAGCCCTCCCTATAAATTAGGCACCCCCTACAAAAAAAAAAAATAAATGTGAAAAAATAAGCCCTCATATTCTATCTAAAACTAAAAAAAGGTATAAAACTAAAGGGTAAAACTAAAAAAGGCATTGAAAAAATTCAAACCCAGTCAATAATATACAAAATGTAATATTAAAAATGTAAATTAATATTGTGCTTATTCCACTTTTTAGCTTTTTCTTTTTCTTCAGATGTGATTTATGAAAAATGTTATGAAGAATCATACTTTGCTTTGTTTTTGATAGAACTCTAAAGGGTATATGGAATATTATGTCTAGCTTCAACGACAGTGTATCAGTTCATTAATACTGTATTTATTTCTTATTTAATTTATTAATGTTTTATTATCTAAGAGAAAAAAGAAAAAAATGTTATGTTGCTCAACCACCTGTTGTAACTCTTTTGAGGAAACAATAAAGAATTATTATTATTATACAAAATGTATGTATATTTTTTGAGATTCTTTACATAGGTTACAATTTTTTGTAAAGGTAAAAAAGAAATATCAATGAAATGAATATACGGTATGAACTTCTGCTCAATAAACTTAATTGCAAAATAGCTAAATAAGAATGTGAACCTAAATGGTTTTTAAACAATCAAATATTCCCCCCCCCCACCACCAAACTTTTTTTGGAACCCCCAAGTATTTCAATAACGCAGTCTGCGACATAACTCCCCCCCTGTAGGCACCCCTGAATAAATCACAAAATGGATAGGAGTGGTTTCATTGTTGAGTTGCCATCAGATCCTCTGGCAAAGTGGACACTCGTTAGAAGCGGAGTGGTGATCACGTGACTTCGCGCATGCGCAAAACGCTCCAACTCTCAGTGACTTTTGGCGAAACGAAATTCTTGACTGTTTCGCTCTGTGACGAAAGGCGCCTTTTCACCTCGCCTCTCCGTGACTCTTGAAGTGTATGGTGCTCCGTAAGCGCCCATGCTTTCTCTGTCGCTAAAGACGCCTTTCGTCGAAATGCCTCGCCAAAAGTCGAAATGCCTCGCCTCAACTGTTCATGTGTGTGGCCGGCCTTACTGTCGAAGATATTCTTGTAAGAGCCTTTATAATGGAAGATATTTTACAACATAATTTACTATGTTATAGTGGAATACCGGCCTTGTACACAAAAGTTTAGAATTATCATTCTGATAGGCCGAGTACATACCAAAAGCAACTGTTGATAGCAACACAACAGCAACTCAACTCAGTCAACTGGAGTTTCTTTTAGGTTTACACCGCGTGTACATACAAAAGAAACCCAAGTTGACAAGTTGTCCAGTCACTTGTGCCGATGTCTTCGTCCGAGGAGGAGGCAGTTCTTCTATGTGTGCTTAGAAAAAAGAAAAAAAAGTATAATGGCAGCAACATACATAGAAGCCAGTGGCATGCCTTACAAGAATTGGAAGAATATCCTGAAAAGTTTTTTTTAACTATTACAGGATGAGCAAGGCTAGCTATGATTATGTTGCTGGATTTAGTGACCCCTCTACTGCTGAAAAAAAAAATACTAACTACAGAACCCCAATTGATGTAGGCGAAAAATTAACATTCACATTAAGGTAAGTTCAATGAAATGAATTTGTTGTTAAAGTTGTTAAAAGTTAGAAGTTGAAGTTTAAGTTAATAAAGTTCAAAGTTATAAAAAGTTATAAAATTAACAATCACATTAAGGTAAGTTCAATGAAATGTATTTATGTACTCTGCCACAGCCTGCCAAGCTTTGTCTGTCACCACCCTGTTACTGTATGACTTATTGTTGTTATGGTCATATAAACAATTAAACTGTTCAATGAACTGTGCAAATTTAATATTTTCTTGTTGTTCAGCAGCCATATTTATGTACGGTATGCACTTCACAAGAGCAACTGAGCAACTGGCAACTCGAGTTTACAGCTTGTCGTGACTCAAGTTGCCTGCGTTGCTCAGTCAAGTGACCATTGAATCACCGTCGCATCACAGTCGCTTTGGTATGCACAGGCCCATTAAACTGCTTGTGCTATTCATAGGCAACTCAAGTTGCCGTTGCGTTGTCGTTGCGTTGCTATCACCGGTTGCTTTTGGTATGTACGCGGCCATAGAAATAGCTTCCGGGCTTCTCTGACAAAAATGATGACCAAGAAAAAAATGTTCCTCTTAAGTGCCGCATTATTATCCAGAAAGGAGTGGTCTACTTACAATATTGTATCAAAACTTGAATTATATTAATGTAATGAATGTTATAATCTCGTGCATCAAGTTCTATCATGCTGCATTTACGTATGCAAGAAAAGTTTCAACACATAATATGTGTTTGTGTTCTTTGTAAGGCTGTTCTAATTAATTGATAGAGAGTTTTGCATAGCGCTCAGAAGGCTTTACAGTATCACGACGTTACTGGTGATTTAAGCCGTTCTTCACATGCTCTACTCTCTAATAACAGCTTGTGGTATACTTTGTCATTGCTGTACAAGATCACACGGTAAAGGGTAGTCACAAATAAAAAACAAAATAGATGTATTTAACAGATTTTTAATCATAATATGATAACATACATTAATAAATAAATGAGAAATAATGAAAGACCCCTTCAATATTCAACTTAAAAATAACTACAAAACCCATTGTAACATTGAACTAACTAAGGTAACTAACATCACTTTAACTAAGGTAAACCAGTTCAAATCAACAAATTGGTTGAAATAAATTTAGTAAAAGTTATAATACAAAAAATGAAAATATGGCAATACAGTTGAACATAGACTAAATGCTTTATTCTATAAATAGTCCATCAATAAAATTGATATCAAATACCAGTACTAGTTTTTGCGGTTTTATAATTACGAATTTTGTGTCAGAGAGAATAAATAATATATTATGGCAAGAGGTCTTTGTGTCTGACACCACCAATGAGTTTATTATAATCATTCAAGTCTCCTCTATGGAATACATATTAATATTATACATTTAAGTCAGCAAAAAATTGATTTATATGTTACCGGCTATAGAATGCCTAAACATTTTAGGCAAAGTATGAAATAAAATGAGTTTGCTAGTTCTTCACATGCACAGTGTAGGACGTCTAGACATTGAATATAATGCCTAGGCATTCTATAGACGAGTACTCACAGTTCTGCGGCAAAGTATACAGAGTGAACAGCATTGCTTGGTAACAGGAGCGTATTTAAGGTGGAGGAGTGGTCTTTGAGTCCGGCGCCCGAGTCCCAAGAAATAACTTCAAAATCTACCCCAAAATTAACATGTTTTGAAAATTTAGTTGGATCACAATTTCTTAAGTCTAGAATCAAAAAATAAGACCAAGTGAAATTCGGTATTCAGGTTTGATAAAACCCTAGATGCGTGATAAGCAAGACTTTCAAAATTTTCCATTAAAAGTTTATTTTAAAAAGTTAAATTTGCTATCTTGACCTTTTGAGGCCCTAGACGCGTAGGTGCTCCGAAAGGGTTTCAAAACACCACGAAATAGGTCCGAAGGTAACGATTTTTCTTTGCATGCAGAAGTCGCATTTTTATTTATCTTAAGACAATCATTATAACAACGCAGTAAAGCCTGGTTCACATTTTTTGCAAGTAGACCTTGCAAGTACAGGTCGGGTGCAGGTGATGACAAGTCAATTTACTTATTATCAAATTCTTAACAGTATGTACCCCTTTGCAAGTAGAGTAGTTTGCAAGTACACTAGCAAAGTCTAGCAAGTAATAATATTGGCAAAGCAAAACTATAAACGCAAACTATGGAATCATATCAATGAAACTAAAGGCCTACACATGACGATAAAAATAATCTGAATAAATAAAAAATAAATAATAATATAAAAAATAGTCTGAAAGTGTAGTTTTTCTCCAATCCTTTTTGGTCAAGGCAAAACTAATATGGTTTGAGCCTTGCTTGAAAATGACGACTTGTTACGAAATTGAAAAATATCGATATAATTAAATATGGTCGATATATCGAAATGTCGACCTTGGATGATGGAATATCGATGTATTGAAGGCAACTTTCAACAATCGATATTTAGGATATATCGATGATAAATTTTGTCATTTACGCGACGTGTCAAACTGAACCACTCAGGTGAACCAGCTTGTCGGTGGGACAGGTTGTCGTTCGTTAGTAAATTCGTATGGCTTTTCGTGGTGGGGAGACCCTTACGGGTAGTTCCACCTCGCCGTTTTTTTTTAACGACTGCTTTTTTTTTTATATGCAACCGGGACCGACGGCTTAACGTGTCCTCCGAAACACGGGAGTGGCTCGAGAAAAATATCTTGTACTCAACTGGGATCGAACCCAGGACCTTTGGCTTATCAGACCAGCGATAAGCCAACTCGGCTACGCCGACTCCTGACCAAAACTAATGGGACGATAACAAACTGTCCCACCGACAAACTGGTCTATTTCAATTTGCACACTGCCGACAAACTGTCCCAACGACAAACTATCCCACCGACAAGCTGGTCCACATTCCATCTGAGTGGTACAGTTTGACGCTGCATGCAAACGACAAACTGGTCCAAATTAGTTTTGGTCAACGAACGACAAACTGTCCCACTGACAAGCTGGTCCACATTCCATCTGAGTGGTTAAGATTGACGCTGCATGCAAAGGACAAACTGGTCCAAATGAGTTTTGGTCAACGAACGACAACCGGTCCCACCGACAAGCTGGTCCACCTGAGTGGTTCAGTTTGACACGTCGCGTAAACGACAAAATTGATCATCGATATATCCTAAATATCGATTGTTGAAAGTTGCCTTCAATACATCGATATTCCATCATCCAAGGTCGACATTTCGATATATCGACCATATTTTATTAATCGATATTTTTCAATTTCGTAACAAGTCGTCATTTTCAAGCAAGGCTCAAACCATATTAGTTTTGCCTTGACCAAAAAGGATTGGAGAAAAACTACTCTTTCAGACTATTTTTTATATTATTATTTATTTTTTATTTATTCAGATTATTTTTATCGTCATGTGTAGGCCTTTAGTTTCATTGATATGATTCCATAGTTTGCGTTTATAGTTTTGCTTTGCCAATATTATTACTTGCTAGACTTTGCTAGTGTACTTGCAAACTACTCTACTTGCAAAGGGGTACATACTGTTAAGAATTTGATAATAAGTAAATTGACTTGTCATCACCTGCACCCGACCTGTACTTGCAAGGTCTACTTGCAAAAAATGTGAACCAGGCTTTACTGTGTTGTTATAATGATTGTCTTAAGATAAATAAAAATGCGACTTCTGCATGCAAAGAAAAATCGTTACCTTCGGACCTATTTCGTGGTGTTTTGAAACCCTTTTGGAGCACCTACGCGTCTAGGGCCTCAAAAGGTCAAGATAGCAAATTTAACTTTTTAAAATAAACTTTTAATGGAAAATTTTGAAAGTCTTGCTTATCACACATCTAGGGTTTTATCAAACCTGAATACCGAATTTCACTTAGTCTTATTTTTTGATTCTAGACTTAAGAAATTGTGATCCAACTAAATTTTCAAAACATGTTAATTTTGGGGTAGATTTTGAAGTTATTTCTTGGGACTCGGGCGCCGGACTCAAAGACCACTCCTCCACCTTAAATACGCTCCTGTTACCAAGCAATGCTGTTCACTCTGTATACTTTGCCGCAGAACTGTGAGTACTCGTCTATAGAATGCCTAGGCATTATATTCAATGTCTAGACGTCCTACGCTGTGCATGTGAAGAACTAGCAAACTCATTTTATTTCATACTTTGCCTAAAATGTTTAGGCATTCTATAAGTTAGCCGGTAACATATAAATCAATTTTTTGCTGGATTAAATGTATAATATTAATATGTATTCCATAGAGGAGACTTGAATGATTATAATAAACTCATTGGTGGTGTCAGACACAAAGACCTCTTGCCATAATACATTATTTATTCTCTCTGACACAAAATTCGTAATTATAAAACCGCAAAAACTAGTACTGGTATTTAATATCAATTTTATTGATGGACTATTTATAGAATAAAGCATTTAGTCTATGTTCAACTGTATTGCCATATTTTCATTTTTTGTATTATAACTTTTACTAAATTTATTTCAACCAATTTGTTGATTTGAACTGGTTTACCTTAGTTAAAGTGATGTTAGTTACCTTAGTTAGTTCAATGTTACAATGGGTTTTGTAGTTATTTTTAAGTTGAATATTGAAGGGGTCTTTCATTATTTCTCATTTATTTATTAATGTATGTAATCATATTATGATTAAAAATCTGTTAAATACATCTATTTTGTTTTTTATTTGTGACTACCCTTTACCGTGTGATCTTGTACAGCAATGACAAAGTATACCACAAGCTGTTATTAGAGAGTAGAGCATGTGAAGAACGGCTTAAATCACCAGTAACGTCGTGATACTGTAAAGCCTTCTGAGCGCTATGCAAAACTCTCTATCAATTAATTAGAACAGCCTTACAAAGAACACAAACATATTATGTGGAAACTTTTCTTGCGTATGTAAATGCAGCATGATAGAACTTGATGCACGAGATTATAACATTCATTACATTAATGAACTAACTACAGTAGTTGTTAATAGTATAGTAAAGAATAAATCTAATAAATTAGAGGTGCAAGCTGGAGTGCCTCAGGGGTCAATACTAGGTCCATTGCTTTTTTTGTTATATGTCAACCGTTTACCTAAAGAATTAATTAGTGGTAGAGCCCTCTTATTTGCTGATGATACATCACTCATTTTCAGCAATTCCATTCTAGATAATTTAGAAATAAGTGCCCATATAGGTGTGCAGTCCATTGTCCAATTTTTAAACCAGTTGAAATTAACTATAAATAGTAAAAAATGCCAATACCTTCAATTCAAAAACAAACATAATTTAAATGAAGATAGGGCTATAAACGTGTTTGTAAACGATAATCAATTAGACCAGGAAGAAAAAATTGCATTTCTAGGAGTTACGTTGGATAGACGATTGACCTGGACTCCATACATTGAGAAAATATGTAGTAAAATTTCATCTGGGGTATTTGTCCTGCGACAGCTCGCTAGATTGAATGACAAAAAGTTACTTTTTACAGCTTACCATGGGCTCTTACTGTCACATATTAGGTATGCTATCTTAGTATGGGGTAATTCATCAAAACAAAATCTTGATAGGGTGTTTAAGATCCAAAAGAAAGCGGTTAGGTGTATAGAAAGAGTAAATAGATTAGATTCATGTAGGCCGTTGTTCAAGAGACTTGGTCTCCTAACTGTACCCTGCTTATATGTGTATGAAGCTACTTTATATGTAAAAACGAATGATATTAACCAAAATCTTGATGTACATGATTATAATACAAGAAGCCGAGGAGATTATCACTTGGTGAGTCACAATAGTAGCCTATTCAAACAAAAACCTAGTTATATTGGTAGGAAATTCTACAACAAGCTACCGCAGTTTTTGAAGAGTCTTGAAAATATAGAAATATTTAAAAATCAATTGAAGAAATATTTAGTTGATAAAGCTTTTTATAGTGTACAAGAGTTCCTTTCACATCAAAATTAAGCCTCACCTCAACTAATTGAAGTAATTATGGTATCTAGTGTATAATATTGTTGATCTGACTTGTCTTATACTCCTTAACTGGAGTCTCCAAGACGTAATCTACAAAAAAAAAAAAAAAAAAAAAAAAAAAAAAAAATAATATAATTCAAGTTTTGATACAATATTGTAAGTAGACCACTCCTTTCTGGATAATAATGCGGCACTTAAGAGGAACATTTTTTTCTTGGTCATCATTTTTGTCAGAGAAGCCCGGAAGCTATTTCTATGGCCGCATACATACCAAAAGCAACCGGTGATAGCAACGCAACGACAACGCAACGGCAACTTGAGAAAAAGACAATAAAAGACAAACTGAAATATTCCACACCAATCTCAATAAAATCCATCCCAATTTAAAATTCACCTTAGAACTTGAACACAATAATAGTATTAACTTCTTGGACATCACTATAACAAAGCAGGAACATGCATTCAAAACATTTAGAATTTACAGTAAACCCACAACAACTGATACATTAATACATAACACATCAAATCACCCAACCCAACATAAACATGCCACTTTCAATCACATGCTCCACCGACTAATAAACATTCCTATGTCACAAGAAGATTACAATATAGAATTGAATACTATAAAATACATAGCACAACAGAATGGTTACAAACACACACTAATAGACAAACTACTGCACAGAATATCAACAAAACCAATCACTCACACCAGCAACAAACAGAATGACAACCCCCATACATTCATCACACTTACTTACCTCAACAACAAAACTCATAAAATAGCAGCTTCATTCAGGAAACTCAAATATAAAATAGCTTACAGAACAACTAATTCCAGGACATTCACCACTAGATTCAAAGAACACACAAGAGCCATCTCACACCCAAACACACATTCCACTTTTGCTGAACACATCATTTCAACAGGCCACAGTTATACAGACATTGACACTAATTTAGACACACTACACTTCACTCACAAAAGCCAGAAACTCAATGTTTTAGAACAATATGAGATTTACAAACATGCAAAGCAGGAACCTGACAACATTTTAAATGATCAACTTAACTTCTTCTCACATACTCTATTTGACAAAATAATCCCAATTTCAAACCTCCCGCCTACTCATCCCCCCACCCCATCACCATTCCAACATACATAACCCTCAAACTCATACCTTAAGTCAGTGTACTGTGGGTCGTCTGACGATGCTCTAGACAACAGAGCGAAACGGCCGTCACGCCATAACATGAGTTAATTTCCATTTAAAAGTGTTTTTTTCAAGTTTATATTAATGTGATTGTTAATTTTATAACTTTGAACTTTAACTTAAACTTCTAACTTTTAACAACTTTAACAACAAATAAATACATTTCATTGAACTTACCTTAATGTGAATGTTAATTTTTCGCCTACATCAATTGGGGTTCTGTAGTTAGTATTTTTTTTTTTTCAGCAGTAGAGGGGTCACTAAATTCAGCAACATAATCATAGCTAGCCTTGCTCATCCTGTAATAGTTAAAAAAAACTTTTCAGGATATTCTTCCAATTCTTGTAAGGCATGCCACTGGCTTCTATGTATGTTGCTGCCATTATACTTTTTTTTTTCTTTTTTCTAAGCACACATAGAAGAACTGCCTCCTCCTCGGATGAAGACATCGGTACAAGTGACTGGACAACTTGTCAACTTGGGTTTCTTTTGTATGTACACGTGGTGCAAACCTAAAAGAAACTCCAGTTGACTGAGTTGAGTTGCTGTTGCGTTGCTATCAACAGTTGCTTTTGGTATGTACTCGGCCTATCAGAATGATAATTCTAAACTTTTGTGTACAAGGCCGGTATTCCACTATAACATAGTAAATTATGTTGTAAAATATCTTCCATTATAAAGGCTCTTACAAGAATATCTTCGACAGTAATAAGCCTAAGGTCGCCATCACAGCGAAATCTAACCCCATAGGGGCCAGGATTGTAGGTCTTCCCAGATCTAACCCCATATTCAGTAACTTTTCAATTTATTTTATAAAATATAATGACATATTACTTGTATTGAATAAATAAAATACTCAAAAAAAATTGCAGAACAATAAATATAAGACGAGACCAATTTATAATACTAGACCCTTTTATAATTGTGTGATGGTGACCTTGGGATTATATTCCACTATAAAAAATTTGATAAAATATATAAACACATCTAACCTTAAAGTTCTTCAGTATACTACATGTAAAGCCAAACTATTAAATTTCATGGATTAGAATACTTTGAAGAAGTAAATAGGTACTTTATAGAATATGGCATTTTACACTTTATAAGTTTATGTGTATGGCCTTTTAAATATGGCAATTTACAGTCAAAGAACTAAAAGAACCTTTATAAGATATTTTATGGTTGAATACCGGCCATAGGATACTCTCATTATTCAGTGCACATCGCACACAATAAAACTAGGCCTAACTGGACAATTATATTGCAGTAGAGTCTACAATAAGCTATTTTTCAATACACAACTTCCTATAGTTCCTATAATAACCAATTTCATAATTATGTGCGAAAGCTCCTTGCTCCATAGTATGTGTTGAGATGAAATATTTCACGTGTTAAATCACTGTGATCTTTCAGTATGTAACTAAAGTTTTCGCCACACTAGGACGTAATGAGCTGTTTTTCGTGCGTCATATGGAGGCCGAAAGTGTTTGGTTTCCGACGAGGTCTGTAAACGTTTACCGCCCTAGGGCGGAAAAGAAAATGACCTTGAATGACAGCTGATCGTGTCTGGATGTTATGTTATGTTATGTTATGTTTGAAGGGACGGATTCAAAGATCCAGAAGATTCAAAGATCCTCACACGTCAACCGAAGCTTATTGTGTGTCCCTAGTACGTTAGTTAGGCAAACCAATACCTGTGCCCTTTACAAGATCCAGGAGTTTCTTCCCTATGCTAACGTCCCATTCATCACCTGGTTGCTTAAAGCCAAACAGAGCCATTCTCCTTGCCCCGAGTCTCTCGCAATCCAGTATGATATGCTTGGCAGTCTCTTCAGACTGATTGCAAAGCCTACACATCTGATTTTCATTTCTGAGTCCGATTGTGTGGAGATGTTTCCTGAAGTGGCCATGTCCAGTTATCAGAGCAATTAGCTGCTTAACCTGACCTCTACCCAGCCTCACCAGCCAGTTGGTGAAGTAGGAGCTTGTGTCTGCTAGCAGCCTTTTGCCAAGTGCTTGGCCTGAGTGACCTTGCCATTGCTGGTGATGTAAGTCCCTGGACCATTTGTTTATTGTGTGGAAGGCAGTAGTTTTGCTTATGCCACAGCTTGGCTCTGGGCCAAAGAATGACCTACTAGAACCTTGCTTAGCAAGCCCATCTGCACACTTGTTGCCACCTATGCCTACATGGCCAGGTACCCAACCAAGATGCACAGAGTTGTGTGTTGCGAGCTTGCTGAGTGTTTTGTGACACTCCCACACCAATTTTGACTTGATTTCATTAGAGTCAAGAGCCTTGAGGGCTGCCTGACAATCTGACAAGATTACTATATGCTTGTCGCAATAGCGTCTGGCAATGCCTATATTGGCACAAGCCATGATGCCCCAAATTTCTGCTTGAAAGATAGTACAGTATTGTCCCAGACTTGCACAGATTTCTGTTCTGGGTGATTCACTGTACACCCCATAGCCAGATTTCCCTTCAATAAGAGAGCCGTCTGTGTACCAGACAAGGCTACCTCTCCTGATATAGGGCCCTTCCTCAGACCTCCACTCCTCTCTAGAGCAGAATTTAACAGAAAAAGGTTTAGTGAAAACCATCTCCATACTCATGACATCTGAAGTCATTTCAAGCACAGGGCTATGAGCAACAGCTTTGGTGATTGTGCAATGGCCTGTTCCAGACAGGCCTTCCCTCCATTGGCCTGTGACTTTCAATCGATAGGCTGATTTTCGTGCTTCTGCCTTGATAAAAATATCCAAGGGCAGCAAGCCAAGAGCAACTTCAAGAGTTGCTGATGGGCTGCTCCTGAAAGCTCCAGTGACTAGGAGTGTGCACATCCTTTGTAAACTTGTGAGTTTGGCTGTAGCTGTAATCTGGTTCACCTTTGTCCACCAGACTAGTGATCCATATGTGACTTGAGGCCTTCTTACTGCCTTGTACAGCCACAGCGCTATGTGAGGCTTGATCCCCCACATGGAGCCTGCAAATCTCCTGGACGTCATAAGCGCCCATTTTGCTTTGTGCAGTATATTATTCAAATGATTGTTCCAAGTCAGCTTAGAGTCGATAGTCAGCCCTAGGTATTTGACTATACCTGATACTTTGAGCTGTGTTGGTCCAAGTTTCAACCGGGAGAGAGACTCCAGGTTCTTTTTCCTTGTAAATGGAACAACTACAGTCTTTGAGGGATTTATACTTAGTCCCTCTCCAAGACACCAGTCATTAACAAATTGAAGGTTGACGTTCATGACATCAGCAACAATATTTGTGAACCTTCCCTGTACCATGAGGACTATGTCATCTGCATAGCCCTGGACAAAGACACCTCTACTAGTGAGTTCACAGAGGAGACCATCCACCACAAGGTTCCACAGAAGAGGAGAAAGCACACCTCCCTGCGGACAACCTTTTGCAGGTATGATCACCATCGATTTGTCTTGAAGATCAGCCCTGATCCGCCTGGAGTGGAGCATGGCCTCAATCCACCTACATATAGCAGACTCAAGACCACGCCCATGCATTGCCCGGACCATGGCCGTGTAAGTAACATTGTCAAAAGCACCCTCAATGTCCATGAAGGTGCATAGAGCAATCTCCTTGGCAGCAAGGCTGTCCTCCACCCTGCTCACAAGTTGATGCAGGGCTGTTTCACAGGACTTACCAGGCTGATAGGCATGCTGATTCCGATGAAGAGGAGTACCTGAAAGCACTCCCTTTCTTAGATGTCTCTCCACCAGTCTCTCCAGTGTCTTCAAGAGAAACGATGTAAGATTGATGGGGCGAAATGATTTTGCAGTTGAGTAGTCTGCTCTTCCTCTCTTGGGAATGAAGACCACCCCCTACTGAGGCGCCAAGCTTGAGGGATGTACCCATAAGCCAGACTTGCTCTGAAGAGTTCGCACAGGAGGACCAAGAGAGCTTCTGGTCCTTGCTGCAACATAGCCGGTATGATACCGTCCCCCCCAGGAGATTTGAATGGGCCAAACTTGGAGATGGCCCATTTAACTTTGGAAAGTGTGACAATACGTCTGGCTAAAGTCCAGCTTCCACGATCAGCTCTTGGCCGTGAGCCCATTTCGCTGTTGCCAGACATGCCTGAGCAAGCACCCTCAAAAACACAGTCTGGAAAGTGAGTCTCAAGGAGAAGTTTGAGACTTCCACCAGTTCCAGTGGTATATTGTCCCCCTGGTAACCTCAGAGTTCCCAGGAGGCCAATTGGGCTTGAAGCTAAGACACGCTGCAGTCTTGCTGCTGCCCTAAGACTATTTACCTCCTGTGTAAACAGTCTCCAAGAGTTCTCTTTGGCTTTCTTGATTGCAAGGCTGTATTCTGTGAGTGCCCTGTGGTATGGTTCCCAGTTACGGCTCCGTTTGCAATGGTTATGAAGCTTCCTGACAACCGCCCTTCTGCGGTCAAGGTCAGCAGTCCACCATTTAGTATTAGTACGACTCTTTCCCCGCCGCAATGGACAATTGTCCTGAAAGCAGCTTATGATTGCATTCTGAAGATCGGAAGCAATCTGATCAATGTCTGCAAAGCAGGTGACCCTCTTGCCTAATGATCCAAGTTGAGACAGGAGGTCAGACTTATAGAGTGACCATTCTGTTCTCCTTGGATCTCGATAGCAGGATGAGCTGCCTTCACTTTGCAGGTTAAAACAGATGAACCTGTGGTCAGACAAAGAGGCCTCATGACTTACGTGCCAATTGTCGATGGCACTAAGGAGTCCTTCTGAGCAAAGTGTAATGTCAATAACCTCACTTCGATTTCGTGTAATGAACGTTGGACGGTTTCCAGCATTACAGACATAAAGATTATTAGATATGAGAAACTGAAGGAGAGCCTCACCTCTTGGATTAGTGTCAGAGCTTCCCCATCCAATTGTGTGATGAGCATTGGCGTCACAACCTAAAAGGAGTTGTTGTCCGCCAGCGCAAGATGACTCCACCAGAAGTTCGAGTTCTCTTGATGGAGGAAGGTCCCCGGAGTCATAAGGCAAGTAAACCGAGCCTGCAATTGTGCTCCATTCCTTGCCTTCATTGCTCCAGGTTATAGACACCGCAGTGAGATCTCTAGAACAGAATTCAGTGAGTGTTAGGCAGTCCATACCTCTCTTCACAAGTATGCAGGTTCTAACATTTTTGAGAGAGGTACAGTAAATTAACCTACCCTTGGTATCACCCAGGCCTGCAACCCTTCCTTGGTGAAGCCATGGTTCCTGGATCAGTGCCAGGTCAAATCCCTCTCTGAGGAAGAACTGGCAGAAAGCAGCTGAGGCTGCTTTACTGTGATGTAGATTGATCTGGAGGACCCTGGGCATTGTCCTTGACTGTTGTTGAGACAATTGAGACTTGCCAGAGTCCTAGGTTGGCTCTAGAGTTGGCCGACCTAACAGCATTGAAGCAGGCCTCATCCAGGAAACAGACAAATCCATAACCTTTTGGGTCTGGCTTGGCTGGCAGGACCTTCCACTCCTTCACCTTCAAGGTGGGGTTTTGCTTGTCAAGCATCTCAAGGACCTTTTCTGGAGTCTTTTTCAGAAGCTTTGGATGAGCTCTAAAGAATACCCTCATTGACTTCATAATGTCTTTCCTCAGACCAACAATGAGTTTCTTCTCCCCAAGTGGTTTGAGTCTGGGGATGAGTACCTCCAGCCAATGCTTAGTAGCATCGTTAATGCAGGATATAATCAAGACACCTTTTTCCATGTAGGTGCCTGCAAATGATGGAGTGCAGCCATCCTCCAGGAGCTCATCCATAATGGCGTCTTCAATGACCTCTCCTTGCTCTGCTGAAAGCTTAGCCTCAGGATAGCTTTCCAAGACAATGGCCATTTTGGTGGCAGAAATGTCCCTGTAAGAGACTCCTTTACTAGAAGTCCCTAGATTAAGGGGTTGGACATCATGACCTCTATGAGTTCCACTCCTGGCCTTTTTTGTAGGTCCTTCCGCTGAGGGAGGGGTGGCCATGTTGCCTCTAGGGCGCTTGGCCACCCTTGACCCAGCCTCTAGACCCACATTTGTGCCTGGAGTTTCAAACATCTCTGGTCTCTTAGGTTTTTTCTTTTTACCCCTCCGAAACTTTGCTGGGTCAAAAGCTTCACCTCTCTCAAGAAGTTTTGCCTGAATGGCCGCCCTTCTTTGGGCAGTGGTGAGGTTTGGTTTCTTTACCCGCAAGCTGCTCAGTTGCTCTATGGCATCTTCAAGCATACCGGCGGATTTTGGTGTTTCTGGACTTCTGAGAAGCTCATCCTCCCCCTCCAGTGGGGCTGATGTGATTGAGCTCATGTCGTCCATGTTGATATCCATAGAAGCCTTCTCAATGTTGATAGCCTCTACATGAGAATGCAACGGAACCTCCTGTGTTCCTGATGCACCCATTTCAGATTGAGGAACCTGCCCTGATGGGGCGGATCCTGATGGGTTTGAGGGCAAGGCAACTTCTGGAGTTACCTTGGGGTTTGGTTCTGGTTGTTTTGAATTTTGGAGATTCATGTGGTTCCCACGAGCAGCTAGGGAAGTGGAGTCAACCCAGACAGAGCCCCGCATGCCCGGGCAAGGCTACATACTGCAGGAGGGCGCCTGGTGTCCTGCAGGCACCGTTTGAGACACTGTACAAAAGGCCCAGTGTCATCCACCCATCAGCACGGTTCACATCACACCTTGGGTTGGCCTATAACAGAGAAAGAGGAAAGAGTGGAGGAAGGGGCTGGGATGAAGAGCAGGATAAAGGATAGGTTTCCAGGATAATGAGGTCAACGGACAGTTGCCCTTTTAGTCGCCTCTTACGACAAGCAGGGATACTGTGGGTGCAATTCTACTACCCCCACCCACTGAGGAATCGTGTCTGGATACAGCAGTCATGATTGTAAAAATGAATCCTTCCAACTTTTATGTAAAACAAAAAGATTTAAACCATCAATAAATTTTTATTTTTTTAATTTAATAGGTACGTAGTATTTAAAATGTCAAAAATGATCACTTTTTATAACTTAATATGTAATATTTTGTAGTTTTGATATCAAACAATGGACGCTGTTAGTGATGACGTGATCCGTTGCTAGGGAGCCAGTTTTGTTTCCAATCAACCGTTGCTAGGTGTCTGTTTCCATGTTATTTATATCGGCGTAAAACAGTGTCTCAGATTTTTATCAAAAGCAATAAAATTACAAATTTCTAAGAGTTTTGAGTCCTTTTTTCATGTACCAGAATACCAGAGGATTGAGTATCAGGCTTTTTTTCAGTTGTGATATTGGATATAGAACTATTTTCATAGTATTTTGTTCATAGGTTAGGCGTAGGCTATGAAGCATTATATGATTAGACTAAAAAGCCAATTTATGGCCATCAAATTAGGGGAAATAGTGAGATTTTGGGGGATAAACCAAACACGGTAAAAAGTATAAAATACGATGGCAAATTAAAATATTTGGAAGGTGTAGTGCAAACAAGTATGTGCAACAGATCATACAATGCGAAGGTATGTAATAACCTATGACGCTAATGGGCTTATAAAACAGTGTCTTAGATTTTCATCAATAAATAAAATTGCAAATTTTTAAGAGCGTTGGGTGTATACCAACTGGACTATTACCATCTACCAACTCGGTTGCTAAACATGTAAACTTGATTGTTGTATGGGGAACCATTCCAACTTCCATCACATCCTCGTTTTATAGGCTTTAACGAATTTTAATATTAAACCAAATCTTTGGTATTTGCAGCTAGGCTGTCTACAATTTAGTCTCCCAATACTTTTTTGCACTCTGTTCATGCCACTAAGACTAATTGCAGCATTATTCTATAGTCTGTTCTATAGAAGTTAAACAAGTGCTACCGGTATGATTGCTGGTAGGTACTGTGACTTTTGCACAACTTTATTATTATTATGCACGTAATAGACCAGATGATTTGTATAGTACAGGTAGCTGTAAATGCAATGTCTGCATTTACTAGTGGTTTTAGGTTGCTTACACAGTGGAGCATCCAATAATCGATGACAGTCACCAAAACAAAATAATTAACTTGCTGCGGAATGGTGGTATTCACACAGCTCAATCTGTTATACTCCATTAAACAGCATGAGTTTGATTTTGCGACAGTAATTGTTATCAAGTATTGGATGCTCCACTGTGCAAGCACCTTTGGCCAATGTTGTGATAAGTTAGTGCCCATCAAAATATGTAGGTGAATTGAAATGCGACTGCTAGAGTTTGTAAAGTGCAGAATTCATAGTTATTTACATCAGCCTTGAAGAAATAGGCAACATAGTGTTAATTTTTACAAAGTATTATCAGGTTTCACAATATTCTACTCACCCATATAGTTTCGTGGCCACTACTTTGGTGTCAAGGACCGTTACAATTGCTGTTTGATTTTATTCTAATTATGAACATTTTCAACCAGTTATTTGAAGAACTCAGTTGAGTGTTGTTTTTTATGACATCCAGACAACGTTTTCAACAAATCTATGCTATTTATTGATAGTCTCATTATTGAAAACCTCATTAATGTTAATAAAACTATTAACTTTTTATGTGAATCCGACGACAGTCAAATTTTCATCAAGAATAAGTAGAATTTACTTACTCTGTAGGCCGAGCGCTTTTGAATCATTGAGATCCATTTTCAGAAGCCTTCTGGATCTCAAAGATTCGAAAGCGCTCGGCCTACAGAGTAAGTAAATTCTACTTATTATTGATGAATATTTGACTGCAAGTCGTTGAATTCACATAAAAAGTTAATATTAACAACACAGTTCGTCATGGAACAAGAAATCCAGGAATGTGAATAAAACACTGCTGAATGATGATTCACTTATATAACACTTACAATTTACTAAGAAATAGTAGATTTCTATTAGTACCTTGTTAGTTATCTATTATTAGAGTTTTCAGGCGATGCTCTAAAAGGTGAGATTTGTAAAAAATATTCTATTGAGTTATGGTGCTTGCGCAGTGGAGCATCCAATACTCGATGATAGTCACCACTGCGAAATCAAACACATGCTGTGGGTTGATGGTATTCACACTGCTCGAATCCGCCAAGCAGTGCAGCAGTGACTATCATCAAGTACTGGGTGCTCCACTGTGCAAGCACCGTAACTCACTAGAATATTTTGTAAATGTTGAAAGTTCAACAATCATTCAATTTTTTCTTAATTTTCCTATAAATACATAGACAATTGAAACAGTTCACACAACGAAATTAGGCTGCTCTGATAAATTACGGTGTTGCCAGCACATGATAGTAGAGAATCACCAACCTCAATGCTCGAATTGACCACACTAATCATACCACACTTGCCTAGTCTATGAGTCTGATAAGGCTAGCAGTCATATATGGTTTGTCACCACAGTCAGTTGTTTTTGCTACACTGTAATTTCTTTGAGCCGCCTAAATTCGTGGCATGAAGTAGACGGTATAATGTATAGTTGAAGCTTTCAAAAATTCAAAGTTCTAGCTTAGAATAAATTTATTTCACACTTTATCTTCACAGTTTTATCAAACACAATTTTCAAAAACAAGAAATAATTATACATCAAAGGAGCTAGGAATGAGAGAACTACTAAGGAGCAAAAAGCCCTCAAGAAAAACTGTGTTCGATTTGAATGTTAATCTATTACTTCAATAAGATATATGAACTGTATTTTTGGTAACTGCAGACCAATGAATGTGTAGATGGCTCTCTATCTGCTCTTCTGGAACAAATATCTTCTGAACAGTAACATTTGTTAGAGAAACCCACATACAATTAAAAATATTTAAGGAAAACTAGGAAGTAGGCACAAGTTACCATAAAGCGCTATATAGGCTAGCGATGTTTTTGTTTGAGTTACAAGTTGGTAAAATTCACTTTTAAACAGGTGATCACTGTTTTGTAAATCAGAATGCAATAAGCACAATAGAAAATATGCATCAACCCCATACGAAGTACAGGTAGGCTAATTAAGTTAATATTTTTACACGTAAGGGTAGAAATGAATGAGTACATCTGAATAACCAATTCATCTATCACTGCCATTCGTGATGAAGTTGGAATGTTATGTTAGTCCAATATAGAGTCAAATCATCTAATAATATACTAAAATATTTTATTGATTAGCGCCTTTCAATTTACTGTCACATAGATCAATAAAACCTGGGTAATGATCAGGTCGAATAACTTAACATGTAATTAAATTGCTTCTATTATAGGAAATAGATGTACAAGTCATCAGTAGTTAATTAATACGAAATTGCAACTTTGTATTTGAAAAGGAATCAACCGATACGTTTGTGTTTAATTTAACAAGCTTTATGAACTTAATATCACTTGAAACGAAAGAACAATAACATAACCTATGCATGTAGTACATACCTGTTTGCAGCGATCCAGCTTTTATTTTTGTTGGGATCATTTGGGAATCTATAAAAACTGCAAACCTTAAACTCGCTGTAATGTTTTCAATCAGGGAGAAAGCACATAACCATTTTGTTTGATTATAAATCGCAACTAAAAATTGGTCTCATGCATTTTAAATGGACTTATAAAGCTGATTGGAAACATGTAATGGCGGATAGGGGCTTGTGACGTCACACTAACAGCATCCATAGAACCTTTTTATTCAACCTACAGAGCTCTGGGTGGGAATTTTGTGAACTACTACAACTGTTGCTAACCTCTCTTGGTTGGTTAGGTTTTTTGTTTTTAGGAATTTTGTCTACTACTGCAACTATTGGTAGAGGTTACTGTTGGTATAGAAAGGTTAGTTGGTTAGGTTTTTGGTTTTTTATGCAGGTTTTGAATCAGGAACAGGAATAACAACAAAAAACCTAACCAACTAACCTTTTGGCGTACAGTTGTAGTAGTTGACAAAATGCCCACCCAGAGCGCTGTAGGTTGGATAAAGAGGTGATAGCCGTTCCTTGTATTCCAGTTTACCTAAACAGAGTAAATTCTAGAACAAGGAAAAGACTACACAAAAATTCATAGAGAAAGCAGATAACATAGAGTAGTGTGTCAATGCTGTAGTTTGTCGAGGTAGTGGTGGTCCTGCAGATGCAACGCAATAAAGAAGATCAATAAGGCATTGCTTTAATTTTCGAGTACAGTGAGAGTGAGAGGATTTCAGTTTGGATTTGGAGGTTAAGTTGTAAAATACATACATAGCTAAAATAATTTTGATTAATATTAATTATTATCCACAGCAGTAATTCAAAAACTAAGTCCTTCATAGGAGAAGGGTGATCAAACAAGAAGATTTACATTTACAAAATTATGATGAATTCGTCAAAAACCGAAAGTTGTACGATTACTAACTTTAACTTTTTGATGTGATAACTCATCAATGTACCAGGTACGATACATTTGATCTGAAATTGAACCTTCAAACAAATATTACCCAAATTATAAGTTACTTGAATCAAGTTTAGTGATAACACAACAGTAAGCTGCTCAGTAATCCATCCAATCGCAGTCTTGGGTACTCATGACGTGGCATCATGCTTGCCAACCATTTTTTTTTTAAATCATTTATTCCTCATAGAAAAAAACATTATAAAATACAATACAAGAAAATAAACATAAACACTGTCATATAAAAAAAAACAACTGAAAATGTAGGAATTACTCCCCCAAAAGAGCAAGCTCGAGCTTAGGGAAGGAGCCCACCTATCTATGGTGGGCTACAGTGAATAATACATAAATTTATATCCTTCTAATTAACACTGAACTTGAAGAGTAATAAAATACAAATAATAATTAACTAAAAATTATTTCATATAAGTAAAGAATACATAACCATTCAAATTAAGAATAAGCATTCAATGTACATAAAGAAAAAAAACACTTATATATCCATAACTAACAAAATAGTAAAGACTAACAAGCAAAACAAGAGTAACAGAACAAAAAAAACTACTTACAAGATATGGAACAGACCCATTACATTCATAACTTATTCTGAGCTTGTCTGTTGTGATTCTTTGTTAAATTTTATGATTATTTTTAAAATAATTATCTTGAACTCACTGCTGGCGATCAAGTTTCACTTCTGCAAGTAGTGCCATAAGCTTTATTCTAGAAATAAATTTTATTTTTATTTATATTTCAGTGTAGTTTTTGATTATGAAGATTGTGTACATTTTATGTTACTTGAATTTTGTATTTCATGAATGGCAATAAAAGTAATCTATTATATTACTAAGGCTTGTTTCACACATACCCGGTGTCATTTACCTGGCCATAGGGACACTGTCATATGGAGCGCTTCACACTTACCCAATTTTTGAAATCACTTTATACAATTTAATATGTTGTAAGCCCAACACACATGAACAGCAATCCAGCGGCAATTTAACTGCAAAATTGCTGCTGGTTGCTGACATGAACTCAGCTTCTATTGCTCAATGCTGAGCCCCACTGACACCAGATCCCCAAAGGGGCAAATTCGGCTAACGGGGCTGCAGCACTATCTAGGAACCTCACTGTCAATTTGCCTGGTGCGCCTCATCGAAGCTTTGGCCTGCTACACAAGTGTGACACAAGTGCTACAGTTCCGGCGGGATGTGGGCGGATTTACATGTGCAAGCAGAAGCTGCAAGCAACAGCTGCAAGCACAAAATGCCCGGACATACTCCTCAGCGCCCCAGGAGACTTGGAAAATGCCCGGGAGGAAACTCATGTGTCACAGGTCATGACTGGTATGCAAGAGACTCACATACCAGTCATGGCCCATGGCAGAATAGGAACCAACCAGGGCGTTTCGGAAAGACCTCCCAAAACAGAAACAATAGCATCCCACCAAGAAGAGTGACCAAGAGTAGGCCAACAGAAAAAGAGGTCATGGGGATCACTAGGAGATCACCATGTGTACAGGAGAGAGAGAGAGACACAAAGCAAAGTCAATGGAAATCGTGTCCCCCAGAAAAAAGGACCATAGCAGATAGAATTTAATGTAAGGAGAAGAAGAGGTGCTATGGGGGGGTCTCCCACACATAGCCAAGGATCGGTCTCGTCCAGGCTAGGAGGGAGACATCCCTTTTAGTCACCTTATACGACAGGCAGAGCATACCTTGGGTCTATTCTAACCCCAACCTAGAGGGGTAGGGCCCCTCCCACACTAGCCGAGGATCATTCTCGTCCAGACTAGGGAAGGGGCAGCCCTTTTAGTCGCCTCATACGACAGGCAGAGCATACCCTGGGCATATTCTAACCCCTGCCCAGAGGGTTGCTGCCCTGTCGGTTGCTGACAGTAACACAATTCAATGGGATTAGATACGAAATGTAATAAAGCACACACACGCACGATGTCAACAGAGCAGCAACTAGCCGCAACTGCCGCCGGTTGCTGTCGGTATTGTCAGCAAGCCGACTGCAAAACTGCCATCGAGTCAACATACACAGGTGGCAACAGGACTGCAAGCCAGCGTCAACTTCATCTTCAGCGCTCCTAGTGCTTCCTAGGTGATGCTGTACTGCCGTCAGCTTGCAGTCATGTCAACACACACACGATGGCAACAGAACTGCAAGCCAACGACAGCCCGACATCAAAAATGAAGTCAAAATGCAGTTGGTTTCGACGGCAACTCAGCGGCAGTTCAACTGCAATTGCCGTAAATTTTTCAGTTGAAATTCCATTCATGTGTGCAAGGCTTTAGGGAAGTGATAGCCGTGAGCCATAGCAGGTATCTGTTTAGTCAACTAAAGATAAACTAAGAACTCCTGGGACCTCTTTGTAAGGATGACCGACTGGATTGGCCAGCAAAAGACTGTTCTCTGCTGTGAAATTACTTGCCAGTGGATTGGAACCCACCTTTTCTACTATTTTATTGATCTCTTTTTTTATATTACTTTTCAGTATGTTCTATTTGCAACCTTAACATTTATCTGTAATAATTTATACCATAATAAGGTACTTATATCTCATGATAAGTTTTCCTCTCTTTTTATTATTCTACATTCTTTGCATGACTTTTACAGTATTTTCCCATTTCTGTCTTAAAAATGTATAAATGTACGGTATCTTTGATTTTAATGATTGTACAGTTAAATGATTTTATGTGAACTGTGTTAAGGAAGCTTTGTTGGGTGTAGGCCTGTAAGCTTCCATCTATGCTTTGTACTAAATAAATAAATTTCAATAAAATAAAACTGTAGGTTCATCTTATCAATCACCACCAACTCATTAACCACGCACAGGCTTCAAACCTATGAGGGCTTCATCCTTAAAAGAGTTAGTATAAGTAACAGTTAAAATCACATTTAAACTATGTAACAATTTTGTAAAACAATGTTTTGTACAGAACAATTATGTTTTTCGAATTCCTAAAAGTGCTATCAATAACTATACTGAAGAGTTCCGCAATTGCGGATATTAACGACAGTATTGAATAGCTGATAGAAATTGATGAGCGCTACTAAGTATAATTGATAAAACTTCGAAATTGATATAAATTATGTTCTATATATTTGACAGTTTGTATTTCTCACCTGAATAGCCGACGTTCGCAGTGCAAAGATCTCGTTGAGCACTCCCTTCATAAAGCCATTTATGTTGACAAGGATATGAATGCCGTCCGCATTGATCTGATCGGTCGCCTTTCCGTTGCATGGAATCTGGGACAGGTCGACAAAGTGATCCGACTCAGTCGCTTTGCCATTGCACGGAATCTGCGACAGGTCGACAAAGTGATCTGACTCAGTCGCTTTGCCATTGCACGGAATCTGCGACAGGTCGACAAAGGTCTCCAACTCGCAAGCGATCTTGGCGCAAAACGTGGTGCCGTCGTCCGGACTGAATGCGTAGCAGAACACCTCCACTTTGTTGCGGTCGTGCCGGTCGGGAATCGACTGCATCAGATGCGAGGTGGGGTGGTTGCCGAAGTCGGAAGACACGTAGCCGATGCGCGGGCGCTGGCCGCACAACTCCTTCAGGTATTTGTAGGGCGGCATGTGCAGGATGTGAATCTGAAAAATCAGTGATAGTTAAGTTATTCAAGAGCTGGATGTACTGACAAACACGATCTAACACAAATGTACAAGTCCTTTTTTTGGACAATTGATTTTGTCAGAATGATAGTGAAGTAAATTCATTTTGCTTGGGGAGGACAGTGGCCACCAATATAACTATATTACTAACTAGTAGCATGTAGTCTAAAAATATTATTATTTATTGTTATACTTATCAATTTAATACTCAATAAATTAGTAACATGTAACTTTGTAAAACTAACGTAATATTTTTTTGCATGTTCTAATACCCTATAAAGAAATAGACAAAATAGTGGAATCCCGACACATATTTATATAGTGGGAACCACAAAGTTCACAACTGCAATACTTTAGATTTAAGACTTCAATTTATTTTCTTAAATGATAATTTTTTAAATTTATTGTGAATAAACTCCTCTGGCAGTGCTGTACTCACAACCAGAGAAATTATTATTATTATTAATATACGGTAAGCCAAAAGTGAAAAAAGCTGTATAGATAATTATTATATTATTATACCAAACAACAAAATTACTTTATTGGAATAAGATATTAACTTGAAAAAATAGTAATAAGAAACAAAATTGTGACAAAATTCAAACTCTTCAGATAGATTTTTTAATAAATGCCCCTTCCCCCTCATAAGCTGGACTAAAATGACGCCCTTGCTTAGACCTAGTTTTTTGATATGAAGGTTTTTGCGATTTATTCCCATGATTTTTTTTGGAGGATGAAGCCCACATAGGACTGAGACTTGTGCGTGGGTAGTGAATTGGATGATGGTGATTGCTGAGTTGGACTTACAGTTTTAGGTGGATTCCGAACCACCGGGAAGTGATTATACAGCAGAGAACAGAGTCTCTTTTGCTGGCCAATCGGTCACCCTTACAAAGAGTGCCCAGGAGTTTCGTAGCTTATCTCTGATTGAACAGATACCTGAAAATGGAAAGCAGAAATCCAAATCACGCACTATTTCCACATCAAATTCTACTCTAAAGAATTTTCACATCATTACAAGAATTAAAAATTACTATTCTTTAGACGTCCTATATGTTCTGCTGCTCGCATGAATACTAGCTCAAAATATTAAGTTTAATTCAATTTTTTCACATAATTTAAAATAAATTAAATTACACAACAATCTAAATAAGAACTGCGAATGATAGGATGATAAAATAATAGATGCCTACATGAGAAAATAAAAAAATTAAAATTAACAACACCTATTACTTGGCCCCAAAAGGGAATTGAGAACAGAAAGGAAGAATAGTAAAAATTCATGAAAAGCGGTAGTGAGAGACCACCAAGATTAGTAGCAGATAGATCTGTCTACTAACTTTGGGTGTCCCTAACTTCGCCAATCGCCAGAGCCTTGTCGGCCGCAGTCACTGTGGTATCCCACCGTCAGGGGACATCTCAACACTGCCTCCAGTCAAGAGATGAACCAAACCGAGGGCACCCAGGACGTACGTTTCCCAGCCCACACGAGGTGTGGCATCAACACCATTCGAGGACGTAAGGTTGACTTGCCCCCCTTCCGGGAGGGGCCTTGTGGGCCACGCGAGGTGGATACTGCTCCTAACTACAACCCATGAACGGAGGGAAGTAGTGTTGGAGTTGAGAGGCAATCCCTGGGGTACCTCCAGAGATCACCTCTGTCCTGCCAACCAAACAGTATCCCCTGACCACATTTTCTATTAATAAATAATAATTGTTTTAAAAAGAATATATTTTAATATAAATCTCATTTGCTGGGTTTTCTGCAGTACTCCTCTGATACAACAAATAGACATCAAAAGCTATTCTACAAACTGACACCGTAGCAACACAATAGAACCAGTACCGCAAACAATACCCCCCTCCAGCAAACAATACCCCCTCCCTAAACACCAAAAAGAGAACATCATCAAAATACACCAGAAGAGCAGAACTTCAGATGTAATTTAAGATGGACAAAAAGAGCCTCTCAAAATTCTCCATCGGTTTGTACAGCAGAGAACCCAGTACAAGATTTTATAAATGAAATTCATACAAAAGAGAAAATAATTTTGAATAAATCATAACATTTAAAAAACAATGTTTCCTATCTATATAACAATAAAATATTATTAAAAGTGGAAATTAAATTAAATGTTGATCATTCAATATAATATACTAAGAAAGATGGAGAAGCCCGTGGCCTAGACCTCCCACCTTTCTCGCTTCTTCCTTCTTCTGCCCTTTTCATCCTGTATTTTTATTTATTATTATTTGAATTTTTTAAAGATTAAGCCTTGAAAACTCCACACATGGAGTACAAGACAAGTCAATACCAACAGTATTCTCACATTACATTAGTCACCATCGATAAAATTACAGCAGTTGAAACTTGAAATTATACTTAAATTATAAATCATTATCAACTAGATATATCTTCAATTGTTTGAAGTGGGAGCTGACATTTTTTAACAATGATTGATACAAAGTGTCTGGTAAAATCAATGACAAGAAATACACAATAAAACAAATAAACGAAGTAACAGAGAACTGCATGCCCTACCTAGTAGTGGATTGTACAAACTGTGTTTCAAAATCATGCCTTGAAGTATTAAGACTAGTCAATACAAACAGTATTCACAAATTACAATAGCCACAATCGATAAAATTACAAAAGTTGAGACTTGAAATAATCTGAAAAGGTCACTTGTACTCTATAGAAACTTTATCAACTATATATATTTTCATTGTTTGAATTTAAATAGAAAATGATTTTTCTGCTATTATTAATACATAACGTTTTTTAAATCAATGCCATGAAAAACACAATATAACAAAGAATTGTAACAACATAAATGCATGCCCAATTACAAGTACAATATAAAAAGTTGCTAAAAAATATTTTTTTAATTCCCGACATACTTAGAAAAACGTTCCGGTATAACCCTGAAATCTGCGTTCCAGAATTTGTGCATAATTCCTTCCCCACCAGTAGAAAAGCAAAAAACAATTATTATTTCAACATTAAACAAAAATTATTGCATTTCAATTCTGATTAAAAGGTTTATAATACCAACGAACTACTGAAACTGTGTATTGGTAGCCTAATCATGTTTACAGAAATTTCCTGCATCAATATGAAAACAATATAATCTTTTGAAGAATATTATTCTATCATTTTCAACAATAATATTTTTTCAAGTAACTATCCAGCTAGCAGTTTGTCTGGATCATCAAATACCAAGCTTCAAACAAAAATTCTGTTCAGGTAAGCTACCGGTACTACTATATATCTTATCAGTTTTAGTTTTGGAGTTTCCATCCTCTTTGATAGCAATTAGATGAACACTTCTGCTGGCAAACTAGCCTAGAAAACAATCAGAGATAAAAGAAATTTTCAAAGCATAAAGTCCACTAAATAGTTTTAAAACAACATAATTTAATTTTTAATTCAAATAATCAAGAATAGTTTAGAATTGGATAGCATTTAAAAAAGCTAAGTCGGATTGGCTGGATTTTTTTATCTGATTTATTGATGGAGATTCAGAATCATCACTCATGGAAACATTCAATTATTACTGCGTTGAGATATCTGGACAAATCTCAAAATGCAATGCTTGAAACTCAGCACTGGATTAGATATTTGAATTGCTCTGAAACCGAATCTGTTTAGCTATGAAGGCTATTGTGATTTCTTCAGTTATTTAGAATAGATTCTACAAGAAGAGAAAAACAGTTAATTACCTAGTAGATGAAGCTTAAAAAAAGACTGTAGCACGAATGGAGTTGAATCTGTTTGAGAAGAATACCTGAGAAGAAGTGGTGATGACAACAACACAGTGTGGCTGAAACAGACTTGAGAAAGAGTGATTAAATGGGGAAAATTCCTTATTTAACAATAGATAGTATCACACATTTGCACTCCTACCATCTGCAGGCAAGCGCCAATAATCTATCAATAAATAGTATCAAATTTTTTGCACCCCTACATCAGTAGGCAAGCGCCAATAATCTATCAATGAATGATTTCAAATATTTTTGCACCCCTACATCTGTAGGCAAGCGCCAGTAATCTATCAATAAATAGTATCACATATTTTAATTTCCTAGCAAGTATAGGACAGCACCCTTGAATTATTGCTTCCATGCTTGAATGTACCCAAGTGAACTCTATTCTCAGTGTGGTAGAGCTTATGACATTTTCACTGCCAAAGCATTGCCAGAGAGAATGGCATAAACTCTAAGCACAAAGCCAGTAGCTGAAGCTAAAGTGAGAGCCACTTCCCCAAATTTTGAATAATCAATGTCTAATCTAATTTCTTATCACATTCACCGTACATGAATAGGCAAGAGCCAATAATCTATCAATAAAAAGTATCAAATATTTTTGCACTCCTACATCTATAGGCAAGCGCCAATAATCTATCAATAAATAGTATCAAATATTTTTGCACCCCTATGTCTGTAGGCAAGCGCCAATAATCTATCAATAAATAGTATCAAATATTTTTGCACTCCTACATCTGTAGGCAAGCGCCAATAATCTATCAATAAATAGTATCAAATATTTTTGCAATCCTACATCTGTAGGCAAGCGCCAATAATCTATCAATAAATAGTATCAAATTTTTTTGCACTCCTACATCTGTAGGCAAGCGCCAATAATCTATCAATAAATAGTATCAAATATTTTTGCACTCCTACATCTGTAGGCAAGCACCAATAATCTATCAATAAATAGTATCAAATATTTTAGCACTACTACATCTGTAGGCAAGCACCAATAATCTATCAATAAATAGTATCAAATATTTTTGCACTCCTACATCTGTAGGCAAGCGCCAATAATCTATCAATAAATTGTATAATATATTTGCACTCCTACATCTGTAGGAAAGCGCCAATAATCTATCAATAAATAGTATCAAATACTTTTGCACTCCTACATCTGTAGGCAAGCACCAATAGTCTATCAATAAATAGTATCAAATATTTTTGCACCCCTACGTCTGTAGGCAAGCGCCAATAATCTATCAATAAATAGTATCAAATATTTTTGCACTCCTACATCTGTAGGCAAGCGCCAATAATCTATCAATAAATAGTATCAAATACTTTTGCACTCCTACATCTGTAGGCAAGCGCCAATAGTCTATCAATAAATAGTATCAAATATTTTTGCACCCCTACGTCTGTAGGCAAGCGCCAATAATCTATCAATAAATAGTATCAAATATTTTTGCACTCCTACATCTGTAGGCAAGCGCCAATAATCTATCAATAAATAGTATCAAATATTTTTGCACTCCTACATCTGTAGGCAAGCGCCAATAATCTATCAATAAATAGTATAATATATTTGCACTCCTACATCTGTAGGCAAGCTCCAATAATCTATCAATAAATAGTATCAAATACTTTTGCACTCCTACATCTGTAGGCAAGCGCCAATAGTCTATCAATAAATAGTATCAAATATTTTTGCACCCCTACGTCTGTAGGCAAGCGCCAATAATCTATCAATAAATAGTATCAAATATTTTTGCACTCCTACATCTGTAGGCAAGCGCCAATAATCTATCAATAAATAGTTTCAAATACTTTTGCACTCCTACATCTGTAGGCAAGCGCCAATAGTCTATCAATAAATAGTATCAAATATTTTTACACCCCTACGTCTGTAGGCAAGCGCCAATAATCTATCAATAAATAGTATCAAATATTTTTGCACTCCTACATCTGTAGGCAAGCGCCAATAATCTATCAATAAATAGTATCAAATACTTTTGCACTCCTACATCTGTAGGCAAGCGCCAATAGTCTATCAATAAATAGTATCAAATATTTTTGCACCCCTACGTCTGTAGGCAAGCGCCAATAATCTATCAATAAATAGTATCAAATATTTTTGCACTCCTACATCTGTAGGCAAGCGCCAATAATCTATCAATAAATAGTATCAAATATTTTTGCACTCCTACATCTGTAGGCAAGCGCCAATAATCTATCAATAAATAGTATAATATATTTGCACTCCTACATCTGTAGGCAAGCTCAAATAATCTATCAATAACTAGTATCAAATACTTTTGCACTCCTACATCTGTAGGCAAGCGCCAATAGTCTATCAATAAATAGTATCAAATATTTTTGCACCCCTACGTCTGTAGGCAAGCGCCAATAATCTATCAATAAATAGTATCAAATATTTTTGCACTCCTACATCTGTAGGCAAGCGCCAATAATCTATCAATAAATAGTTTCAAATACTTTTGCACTCCTACATCTGTAGGCAAGCGCCAATAGTCTATCAATAAATAGTATCAAATATTTTTGCACCCCTATGTCTGTAGGCATGCGCCAATAATCTATCAATAAATAGTATCAAATATTTTTGCACTCCTACATCTGTAGGCAAGCGCCAATAATCTATCAATAAATAGTTTCAAATATTTGCATTCCTACCATCTGTAGGCAAGCGCCTCTAAGCAATTGATAAATAGTATCACATATTTCCACTTCCTAGCATGTCTATAAGAGCCCCAGAAAATTTTTTGATTCTTTCAAATCATGATTTGTACTTTTGAAACTGGTATATAAATACCATATAAACTAGTTATATATTTGTTGATTTAGTGCAATTTTATTTTATATTATTCAGATGTATTTTTTATATTTTTATGTTTCTATTTTTGTTGAGGAGGATATATAAATGATTTGATTTAGTGAACTCTATTCTCAGTGTGTTGGAGCTTATGGCATTTTCACTGGCAAACAGTAAATACGGCATAAGCTCTAAGCACAAAGCCATTAGCCGAAGCTAAAGTGAGAGCCACTCCCACAATTTTTGCATAATCAATGTCTAATCTAATCTCTTATCACAATTACCAAACATAAAGGTGCTAACACCTGCACTCAACATATGTCGGAGACATCATTACTCCAGGGTTTTCACCTGGCAACCGGCATCTCTTGATCACAGGGTAACACAGTCCATGCACAATGAATGTGACATGAGAATCCTGACAGGGACCTAACAGCAAATCCCTATTTACATTTGTTAGCCTTATATCAACCCACCAGCTGCAATGAAATGTACCACACCATAATAAAATGGTTGTGGCGACTGAGCAGTGCACCCTGTTCTCCTTGTGGAACTAACAAGTAGTCACAAGGCCTTAGCGAGGAGAGAGACTCTCGAAGCATCCGTGAGAGCCACTGAACCCAGCCAAAAAACCATCAAGCGCGATAAGATTATGTCATGACACAAATCAAGAGCCCGGATAGAAAGTGTGATACATGATTAACAACTGCAAATGCCCTACAACCCAACAAATCTCCATTCACGATTGTTAGCCTCATAACACATCCCACCAGCTACAATAAACAGTACCACTCCATCATAAGACGGACGTATAGCAGCGTTATCTGACAACTGCGGTCATGAACTCTACAAGAGAGACATGGACTCTCAGATGCAGACCCTGCCATCGAAGCCACAAATATGACTTTGTGGCACAATCCAAGAGCATGGTTGAAGAGTGTGGTACTTGACTAACAACTGTAAACCTCCTAGCATATGCAGGAGAATGGTGGGAAACTTCTAACCTAACTGACTATAAAAGCAAGATACATAATACCAAATCTCCAGTTTCACGTCCTGGCCAGTTTGTACTCCACCATCTTGACCTACTGAAGAGGTTACCGTGAAGTTGAGTCTTTTCATATCTCCTTCTTGAAGTAGGTTGAACTGATCAGTCATCCTGTTGAAAAAAAAAAATAGTTCAGTTAAGCTATTACAAATTTGGAGGTGTGTTGATTGCTTCAATTATATCAAAATATGTGGTGGTGTTACATTGATAAAAGTTTGTAAAGTTGATTGGAAATTGATATGTGCTGGCAATATTCAATTGACTATAGAATGTGTTTGAAGTGATGATGTTGATTAAGATCAAGTATCTTGAGCATTAAACAATGTGTCCTAATATACTGATACTGCATCATATGTTTTGCTGGATATAGTTGAAAACTCAGAAATACTTGTTCTTAAAAATGGAAAGCCATACAAAATAAACCAGTATCAATACGGCTCCAACAATAATTATATTGAAATTTTGATAGGGTAAAACAGCCACTTCATTCATCAAGTATATCAATGAACAATCTCTGCCCTTGAGAATAATGTTGGAGGATACTTGGAAAGAATTAAAATTTCCTATTCAATCCCAATAAGACTATCATTAGTATATATTAGAATTAATTGGTGATCCAATGGAATTGAATTTGGAATGAGTCATTTCGATTCACTGGCATGGAAATAACATCATGATCAATTTAATATATGGTTCATGCCTGGTTTCTTAGTCGTTTAGAAAATCATTCAAAAGCTATTGATTCATTAGAGGCCCTAAGGCTTGTTTCACACATACCCAGCAGTTTGGTAACCATTATTGTTTATCCGGTATGATTACATAGTCCCATATAATGCAATGTTCGTACAGCTGGGCAAACAACACCAGTTACCCGACTGCCGGGTGTGTGTGAAACAAGCCTTAGGGCCGCTAATGAATCAATAGCTACTGAATAATTTACTAAACGACTGAGAAACCAAACTTGAAAAAATATTTTACAAACTAGCTTCAAGTTAATAATCTTGCTAACTATATTCAGCAATGCCTGAAACGACGTCAAATAGTGGAACCCAATTTTATAATATCCTAAAAATAATTGTGAAATAATCAAAGAAATTGGTCAATCTGGGTTGCAGCAACATAATTTTGAGAAAATGTTGGATTAGTACAGTAGGCCTATCTATAGTCACTGAACATGTCAAATTGCAAATGGGATGTGTATATATTTGAGTAGTGAGTAAGTGGAGTTTGAGCAAAAGGACAGAGATTAAAGATAATAATTAAATGAGACTGAAAAACATTTTCTCATTGAAAAGAATATGGATTAATTATCTATAAGGATTGGAATAGTTTGAATCAATTATTGGTAGATCATGGTTCAAATCAGTATGGTAGCTGCTGGCTTGTAAGAAACATTTCTTGAAATCATAAAATTAAATTAGCCCAGTATGCATACAAGTTCTAATAAGAGGTTTATCAATATAGTTACTAGTTACTTGGATGATCATCATGATATAAAAGCTCATTGAAATTCCACTAAGATGCTACTAGTGTGATAACTAATTTTAATTTGATTATATAATATCACTATCAATTTATAATAATTATAATGTAGGCGACGACCAGTTCTGAACTTATTTTTCAAACAATGAATTATTTCTTTTTTCAGTCAAAAACAATTTAAATTCTCTGCTTTTGATTTTTGAAGGACGTTTCAATTGATGGATAGTTTTAAGATTGACTTTTGAAGCACACTGTCTGGAAAATAATGTCCAAGGGAAAATAGAAGCAATAATAAAAATAAATTCATGAGAAATTTGAAATCAAGCAGCATTGGTAGATTAAAACTAACAAAATGAGAAAATGCATGTTCACTGAGAATGTCCCAATAAAATTTATAAATTCTAATGATCTATAAAATAAATTGGTACCGTAGTCAAGGTCAATGTATAATAATGAATAGCAAGAAGTCTACCTAAAAATGAATAACAATTCTTTCTTGGTTTTTATATTAAAAACTGTAGTTATTAAATAGTTTCTTAGCTTGGCTTTGAAATAAGTTAATAAAGGGGAAAACTAGTAGAGTTTACCCTACCCGAGTATTGAAACATAGTTATTGAATTAGAGTTGGTAACTGAAAATGACTAGACAGATTTCAAAGAGTTAGTGATGATGAACTTTTTAGGTTAAATTTTAGCCATTTCATTTTAGTTATTTCTCACTTCAAAATAATGGAGCAAAGCTATGCAATTAAGAAACTATGGTATTTAAGGGTGTCTTAAAATAGACTAAATTGCAAAAATTGATATGAAACTGCTTACCTTGTGAAAGATATCCAGAATTGATTTTCCATTTATTCATCACTAAATCATTTGAGCACTTCAGTATTTAATCAGTAGGCACTGTTTAAATAGCAAATTTAAGGTAACATTCCAGTGATGTGTGTTGAGAAATCTACTGGAGCACAAAACAGCTCTTCTCTCTATCAGTGCTAGACATCAACTGATGAAGGTTTGAGGTTTGAGGATGAAAAATGGAGGCAGTCAGCTGATTATGAAAGCCGGTAACTGGTAGCAATGCCAACTTGATTATCATGTGGTTCTAGTTGGTATTACTGGGACTATTTTTGTTTACAGGAGACCGAATCAAAGTGGACCCGGTTCATCAGCTGATGTTACCATATTAACGCTCTCAAATCGACAATATTGACCTAATCGACAATAACTATAATAATTATTGTACTTTTTAAAACTATATATTTTTGGATTTTCAAAATTTTTCTTAGAAAAAATAACAGTTTTAGATCAAATAGTATTGTTACTAGTAATACAGTCGTCGCCCTTCTACTTCTTGATTGCCCATTTTGTGCCAAAAGCGTTTTCAAGCCCCCCCCCCCAAACAATTTGTAAAATCAGGTTGAAAAGTAGATTATTGGTTGAGTTTATGAGAGCCTTCTCATTTACTGGTAAATGATACTGGTGGAGTCTGATTGGTCTATTCAAATTCTTCAACATCTTTGAATTTTAATAGACCAGACGACAGGGAAGTGATAGCCGTGAGCCGAAGCAGGTATCTGTTCAATCAGATAGGGATAAGCTGCGTTCTACTGGGCACTCTTTTTAAGGGTGACCGATTAGATCGGCCAGCAAAAAAGACACTGTTCTCTGCTGTAAAATCACTTCCCGGTGGTTCTGAACCCACCAAAAACTGGTTAAGTGGTAGATTGGACATAACTGTCCAAACTTCGCCACGTCAACAAATAAAAAAGTCATTCTATTCTAAAACTGTAGGTCCAGCTCATCAATCATCATCATCATCATCATCATTCAACTCATTACCCACACACAGGTCTCAGACCTATGTGGGCTTCATCCTCCAAAAAATGACACTGGTAACATTTACTGGTTTTGAAATCTTGAAATTTGGTATACATGACGAACTGCGCATATTACTAATAATAATTACAGTATTTGACTTTATGAATAATTGCACGACTATGAAGTCAAATATTTGAGTAGAAAATTAAAATATTTTACTCACTGAGGACTGCAGTGGCGGCCGGCAATCAAAAATTTTGGTGAAGGACTCTTATATTAAATTATTCCACAGAAATTAAATTATTTTTTAATATTTTGATTTTCTCTTAGTGTTGGAGACACATTTCGACCATTATGCTAGAAATGGGTGATCACATAGGGAGGTCGGCAGGATGGCTGTAGTATATTCGTCATTGAATTGGAAGTAATTTTATTTATGATGTTGAAGATCCATCTTGTTTCCACTAATAAGTAATATAAACTTAAAAAAAGAGGACAACATTGATCCATACCTACAGGAACACTCGAATTAAGGTTATGAAATCATCCCTTGCCATATCATTCAATCACATTTGCATCCATAACCAAATCATCCCAAAATATGCAAGAATTTCTTTAAAAAGCAACAGCATACCTGCTCAAAAAACTGTGAAACAGGCTCAATTATTATTCATCAAAAACAGCATACAGCATCTACACAGACAAAAGAATGAACTCAACAAGAAAGCATATTATTTACATTTAAAACTCAGCTCTATTCTTCACTACACTGAACTACAAGAAATAATCACATATACAAATAGCATAGTCAATCTCATGAGCAAAAAATTAAAAACGAAACATAACCAAAAAATTGCACAACTTCAAAATGCACAGACCCCATTAATCACCACAGAACAGAAATTTTATAAAAGAACAATGAATACCACACAAATCGAATTCAATAGATCTGAAATTGAACTACTTGATAAGGGACTAAAACACAATATTAACACACAACATGACCTCTCACAAAAACAATTGACTGAAACTATAATAGACACAGAAACTGCTATACAAAATACAAATATCCATGTACATGAATACCTGAGGCAGGACATATCACGCAATAAAAACACTTTCAAAGTCCAATCCAAAACCAACCCAGATTTTATAACCATGAAAAATATTAGGAAAAAACAGAAAGAACATAACCTGATCATAACCACAGCTGACAAAGGCAACATCACAGTCATTATAAATAAAACAGAAATAGACACAAAGGTTCAACAATTCATTACTAAAAATAAAATCATGGAACTAAAGAATGATCCCACTCCCAAATACCAAACACAAATAAAAGATGCCATCAATCGTACTCAACACATCATTCCTCACAGCCACAAAAAGCACCTCAAGCACATAAATCCATCAGCACCAAAACTAAATGCCTTACCAAAAATTCACAAAGCAGATATTCCCATCAGACCTCTCATAAATCACACACATGCACCTGCACACAAATTAGCAAAACTCCTAGATAAAACAATAAGACAGAACATAACATTCCATCAGCACACAGCAGTAAAAAATAACATAGACCTGATAGACAAACTACAAAAAATCCATATACCACACAATTCCACACTATCTTCTCTTGACATTACAAATCTGTACACCAATGTACCCATACAAGAAACACTTCTTCACCTTAAACAAATGCTCATCCAAAACAACACACCACCTGAACAGCTCCAAGAAATTTTAGACCTCACAACACTAGTTACCTCACAAAATTACTTCACATACAATAATAAATTCTATTCACAACCTCATGGCCTTCCTATGGGTTCCCCAATTTCTTGCATCCTAGCTGAAATCTTTGTCCACAATATAGAACAAAAACATATCCTACATAATACAGACAAAATCATCAGCTGGCACCGATATGTTGATGACATTCTAATTCTATACAAAGGCAATAAAAGACAAACTGAAATATTCCACACCAATCTCAATAAAATCCATCCCAATTTAAAATTCACCTTAGAACTTGAACACAATAACAGTATCAACTTCTTGGACATCACTATAACAAAGCAGGAACATGCATTCAAAACATTTAGAATTTACAGGAAACCCACAACAACTGATACAGTAATACATAACACATCAAATCACCCAACCCAACATAAACATGCCGCTTTCAATCACATGCTCCACCGACTAACAAACATTCCTATGTCACAAGAAGATTACAATATAGAATTGAATACTATAAAATACATAGCACAACAGAATGGTTACAAACACACACTAATAGACAAACTACTGCACAGAATATCAACAAAACCAATCACTCACACCAGCAACAAACAGAATGACAACCCCCATACATTCATCACACTTACTTACCTCAACAACAAAACTCATAAAATAGCAGCTTCATTCAGGAAACTCAAATATAAAATAGCTTACAGAACAACTAATTCACTCATAAAACACCTGCATTCTCAGACAACATCTCAAAACAAGTACAACAGATCTGGAATTTACAAATTGAAATGTGATGACTGCAACAAGTTCTACATAGGACAAACTGGCAGGACATTCACCACTAGATTCAAAGAACACACAAGAGCCATCTCACACCCAAACACACATTCCACTTTTGCTGAACACATCATTTCAACAGGCCACAGTTATACAGACATTGACACTAATTTAGACACACTACACTTCACTCACAAAAGCCAGAAACTCAATGTTTTAGAACAATATGAAATTTACAAACATGCAAAGCAGCAACCTGACAACATTTTAAATGATCAACTTAACTTCTTCTCACATACTCTATTTGACAAAATAATCCCAATTTCAAACCTCCCACCTACTCATTCCCCCACCCCATCGCCATTCCAACATACATAACCCTCAAACTCATACCTTAAGTCAGTGTACTGTGGGTCGTCTGACGATGCTCTAGACAACAGAGCGAAACGGCCGTCACGCCATAACGTGAGTTAGTTTCCATTTAAAAGTGTTTTTTTCAAGTTTATATTACATATTAGTGGAAACAAGATGGATCTTCAACATCATTAAAAAAAACACTTTTGAATGGAAATTAACTCACGTTATGGCGTGACGGCCGTTTCGCTCTGTTGTCTAGAGCATCGTCAGACAACCCACAGTACACTGACTTAAGGTATGAGTTTGAGGGTTATGTATGTTGGAATGGTGCTGGGGTGGGGGGATGAGTAGGCGGGAGGTTTGAAATTGGGATTATTTTGTCAAATAGAGTGTGTGAGAAGAAGTTAAGTTGATCATTTAAAATGTTGTCAGGTTCCTGCTTTGCATGTTTGTAAATCTCATATTGTTCTAAAACATTGAGTTTCTGGCTTTTGTGAGTGAAGTGTAGTGTGTCTAAATTAGTGTCAATGTCTGTATAACTGTGGCCTGTTGAAATGATGTGTTCAGCAAAAGTGGAATGTGTGTTTGGGTGTGAGATGGCTCTTGTGTGTTCTTTGAATCTAGTGGTGAATGTCCTGCCAGTTTGTCCTATATAGAACTTGTTGCAGTCATCACATTTCAATTTGTAAATTCCAGATCTGTTGTACTTGTTTTGAGATGTTGTCTGAAAATGCAGGTGTTTTTTGAGTGAATTATTTGTTCTGTAAGCTATTTTATGAGTTTCCTGAATGAAGCTGCTATTTTATGAGTTTTTTTTGTTGAGGTAGGTAAGTGTGATGAATGTATGGGGGTTGTCATTCTGTTTGTTGCTGGTGTGAGTGATTGGTTTTGTTGATATTCTGTGCAGTAGCTTGTCTATTAGTGTGTGTTTGTAACCATTCTGTTGTGCTATGTATTTTATAGTATTCAATTCTGTAACGTAGGTGGTAGAAGTAATCACAAACTCATTGTAATTGATGAAATACATTTTATTAAAAGAACGAATAGCGTAAGTAAACTCATTACATCATGAAAATTCAATCGACAATAGAGACATAGTACAGTAGAGGCGTTGTCTCTCTGGTGTGGCACAGTCTTGCCAACTGCATAAAATAAAACTAAAATTCATGATGTACAAGGATATATGACACCTCACCCCGTAATGAAACCTAGGGTGAATACCTTTCAGGAGGTTTTCTGAACCTAACAGGTCTAGCCTGTGGCGTATGGTAAATAGTATCTGTCACAATCGGTAATTTTGTAGAAACTGGCGTTGAATGTAAAACATTATTGAAAGAATTAGAAAAGAAAGTAGAATCATCAACATCATTGCTTGTAATAGCTTTCGATTGTTCAGAAAGTACTGTTGATTTAGGCACAATTACATCAGTATCATAATTTACATTAGGTATATCAGTTGAAAAATCCTTTAAATTAATTTTACAATCCTTCATTTGATTAGCATGTCTCCTAATAGAAAGATTATCATCAGTAATGATATTGTACATAGAAGAACCAATTTTATCAGCTACAATACCTGTATTCCATTTACCCTTATTATTGTAAATTCGGTACATAACTCTATCATTGATATTGAAACATTTATCTTTAAATTCCTGGATTTCCCGTTCCATGACGAACTGCGTTGTTAATATTAACTTTTCATGTGAAATTTAACGACATGCAGTCAAATATTTGTTAAGAATAAGTATAATAACTCACTTAAACTGGCCGAGTACTTTCGAATCTATGAGATCCATCATCAGAGGCCTCATGACTGCATGTTGTTAAATTTCACATGAAAAGTTAATTTATCTTTAATTGTCTGTTTTTGCATTTCCTTTCTTTGAGTATCTAACACTTTGTCAGTAATATTGGGTAGCATCAAATCTAGTCTAGTTCGAATATTTCTTTTCATGAGTAAATTACATGGACTTTCACCAGTAGTAG
Source organism: Conomelus anceps (assembly GCA_948455865.1). Taxonomy (NCBI): domain Eukaryota; kingdom Metazoa; phylum Arthropoda; class Insecta; order Hemiptera; family Delphacidae; genus Conomelus; species Conomelus anceps. The sequence continues at coordinate 9,249,514 of OX418220.1, forward strand.
CATGTGGTGCTTTTCTGTAGTTCATTAAAAAATTATTTAATTTGAACCGTAAAGTAGAATTTACAATCATACCTTCGCAACATTTAATTAATCCTGACTTCACAGTTTGTACAAAACGTTCTGCCTGACCATTGGATGCAGGAAAGAAAGGAGCACTGGTAATATGCTTTATACCATTATTAGTACAAAAGGTTTGAAATTCACTAGAGGTAAACTGAGTACCATTATCTGATACTAGTGTAACTGGTAAGCCAAATCTAGCAAAACATTCACGCAAATTTTCAACTGTTTCTTTGCTTGAAAGAGTTTTCATTATGTAAGTTTCAACCCACTTACTGTAACTATCAACAATTATTAACAGCCATAATCCTGGAGAAGGATTAGCAAAATCTATATGTAATCTTTGCCATGGTCCTGAAGGAAATTGCCATGGATGTAAATTCACATTAGACTGTTGTCTAGAATGACGCACACAATGTATACAATTCTTTGTAACAAGCTCAATATCAGAATCAATATTTGGCCAATAGACATAACTTCGTGCAAGGCCTTTCATTTTTACAATTCCTAAGTGTCCTTGGTGTAGTTCCTCAAGTACTTTAGATTGTAAAGATTTTGGAATCATAACTTGTAAGCCTTTCATAATACAACCTTGTTCAACTGAATATTCAGCAATATTATTTGTATTTTCACCATTTTCAGTACCTAAAATTTGTCGAAGTAATTTACACATATCTGGATCTTTTCTAGTTTCATGAGCTATTTGTTCCCTTGTAACCAGTAAAATATTAACTTGATTCGTTTGTACAATTTGAACCTCATCAATAGTATTGTCATTAACCATTTCCATAGGAAATCTTGAGCAAAAATCAGCATTCATATGTTCAGTGGTCTTATGGTATTGTATGGTGTAATCAAAACCTTGTAAAAATAATTAATAATGTAATAAACGTGTAGCACTGATGGATGGAGTAGCAGCATGAGCATTTAAGATGCTTTGTAATGGTTTGTGGTCAGTCAGTAAAGTAAAATGACGACCAAACAAGTAATTGAAAAATTTCTTAACTCCCCAATAAATTGACAATGCTTCCTTGTCTATCTGGGAATAATTTCGCTCAGCTGCAGTGAGACATCTACTAGCAAAAATTATGGGCCTTTCCACACCTTTTTCATCTAAACATGAAAGAACCGCACCAATAGCATATTTACTAGCATCAGTAGCAACAATTATAGGTTTAGTGACATCAAAATCCGCAAGAGTAAGTTTTGTTTCAATATCTTTCTTAATTGTTTGAAATGCAGTTTCACACTCTTGTGACCACGAAAAAACAACATTTTTCCTGAGTAAGTTGTATAAAGGTGAGAGAGAATTAGCCATGCCCTGTATAAACCTTGAGTAATATGTAACAAACCCTAGAAAAGATTTCAACTCTGATACATTTGTAGGACGTTTTGCATTCTTAACAACTGCAATCTTATCATCAGTTTTATGTATGCAATCTTTGTCAATTTTAAACCCTAAATAAGTAATTTCAGATTTCAGTACTTCACATTTTTCCCATTTAAGTCTAATACCATTTTCACGGCACATACTAAAAAACATATTTTAAAACAAAAAAAGAAACCGACTTCAGTGAAATGATTAAATACTCACGTACTAAAAAGTTTAAAATAAAGTATTTACTTTAAACTGAGAAAATTTTAAATTTCATACAAGTAATCTTTTGAAGTCGGTGCCAAATATTTTATGTAGTTGATAAGAAATTCTATCTAATATCAAAACTAACAATGTATTTTTTTGGAGGATGAAGCCCACATAGGTCTGAGACCTTTGCATGGGTAATGAATTGGATGAAGGAGATTGTTGAGTTGGACCTACAGTTTTAGGTGGGTTCCGAACCACCGGGAAGTGATTGATAAGAGATTCTATCTAATATCAAAACTAACACTGTATTCCAATTAAATATGTGATTTACACTCACTTTTACTGAAATACATAGTAATTGATAAGAAATTCGATCTAATATCAAAACTAACACTGTATTTCAATTAAATGTGATTTACACTCACTTTTACTGAAATACAGTGTCAGTTTTGACAGGGGTGCCCACCCCCCCTAAGACTCATGACGCACCCCCCCCCCCTAAATTTAGCACCAAACCCCCCCCCCCCCAAAAATGCGAAAAAAGCCCCCCGTATTCTTACTAAAACTAAAAGAAGATTTTTATAACTATTGAAAAAATTCAAACCCAGTCGATAATATACAAAATGTATGTATATTTCTTGAGATTCTTTACATAGGTAACATTTTTTTGTAAAGGTAAAAAAGAAATATCGATGAAATTAATATATGAACTTCTGCTCAATAAACTTAATTGCAAAATAGCTAAATAAGAATTTGAACCTAAATGGTTTTTAAACAATAAAATATTATTACAAATACACAATGTTCAATAAAAATGAAATACCTATAAGTTTATGTTCGGTGTACCAATTAGATTAAGGTTAAATAATTCTACAAAGTTGTTCCTTTAAAGGAAGTGAAAACAATGAGTTAATAACTTCATTTGTAAAACACAAAAATTCAAAATACTAAGACATTTATTGGACAGTAGTTAAACAACAGGTTATTTACTTAGTGTAGTATCTTGGGAGAATTTATGTATGGATGAAGTACATAAAAGGCACACATTTCATGTATAGTTATTTACAACACACAATCGAAAGAAGTGTCTTTCAAAAACAAAATAAAGACATAGTTATGAAAAATTACTGAATTTTTAGTATTTAGTAAGTTTTTCAAAAGCAGTTCTTACTTATTAGTAAGTAGTTATCGTAAAATACATGAAAAACATCAACAGTTTGAAGACAAACATTTTAAATTTGTAGACTGTGACCATCTACAAGTTAGCTAGGCACCTTCTAAGTTTTTTTTTTTTTTTTTTTTTTTTTGAGGATGTAGCCCACATGGGTCTGAGACCTGTGCGTGGGTAATGAGTTGGATGATGGTGATTGATGAGTTGGACCTACAGTTTTAGGTGGGTTCCGAACCACCGGGAAGTGATTTTCCGCAGAGAACATTGTCGTTTTTGCTGGCCAATCTAATCGGTCACCGTTACAAACAGGACCTACGAGAACGCAGCTTATCTATCTGATTGAACAGATACCTGCTACGGCTCGCGGCTATCACTTCCCTCTAAAATCTATTGTTAAATCTATCTCTCTAAACCCCACATAGAAGTTTTTGGGATGAGGAAACAGAAAACCTTTCAATTATTTCTTCGTTAGAAATAGACTCAAGTACATCTGCACAAGTTCCTGCACAAATCCTAAACATTATTATTTTAGCTATTTCATATTCAGTTGTATAATAATAATAATAATAATAATTATTATTATTATAAATATATTTTCATTAATTGACATTTTATCTGGTGACTTCTTAGTATATTTTTTAATGTTGTCACGTTAAACACGGTTTCAATCAACTTTACGACCCCCCCCCAAAACGTTTTTGGAACCCCCCCCCCCCCAAGAATTTCAATGACGCAGTCTGCGTCATAGCCCCCCCTGTGGGCACCCCTGCATTCAGTAATAAGACAAGTTTATTCATTTATGTTACATTGTAATACCTGCCACAACCGTAAAATCCAACATGTGATTTATCAGTAAAACCTGAATGATTATTATTGTGAAACTTACCATTTTTATAACCAAAGTTTACCTTATTGACAGTTCCTTGACTTTGACTTAGTAAAGTCACACCTAAACTTGCTTGTTCATCCGCGAACGCTTTGTCGTGCACTACTGTGTAGGTTAGATCTTTTGTTCGTAAAAAGTAATTTTGTGTGGATTTGTCTCTTATTCCAAAAATGATTTGGTCGCGTAACTCTTCTTTCAATCGGTGTTCGCCTTCAAAGCCACAGGTTAGTGAAAGTCTCTTCAGATCAGCCAAGAAATCAAGAAATGATTCGTTGGGTCCTTGTACTCGAGCACGAAATCGTTGTCATTCAATACTGATAACTGGTGTAGGAGAAAGAAAAGGTTTTAAAATACTCACAATGCCTTCAAATGTTAGTTCAGTAGGTTTCTTGGGTAATGCTAAAGTACGAAGTTTAGAGTAAGTGTCTGGTCCAATGCACGTAATCAAAAACCGAACTTTCTTTTCTTCCGAAATGTTATATATGTCCGTATGACATTCAAAACGTTCCAAATAGGAATCAAAGGTCTCCACTTTACTATTGAAATGTTCGAAAGGATGAAAAAAGTAGCAGTATTCATTGTAGTAGCGGTAGGCCTATTCATTGTAGTAGCAGTACAGTATTCATTGCAGTAATTTCCTCAATTTTGAAATCGTTGTGCACTTGGGTGTATTGTCCGTAATGTATTAGAAATTTGTAGTACGGTAATTATTTAAACTGTATTCAACTTGTATCCCATTCTCATCGTCGCCAATTTGTAACGTAGGTGCTCACATTAATGAAATTATGTCACTCACCAACACCATCACAAAACAAAACTATTTCACCCACAATAATAAATTCTATACACAACCCACAGGTCTCCCAATGGGATCTCCCATCTCTCCCATCCTAGCCGTAATCTTCATCCACAACATTGAAAAAACCCACATCCTCATTAACAATCCACATTCAGAAAAAATCATTTATTGGCACAGATATGTAGATGACATCATTGTACTGTACAAAGGTAACACCAGACAAGTTCACACATTTCTCACCTACATCAACAAAATCCACCCCAATCTCACATTCACCTTGGAAACTGAAATTCATAATTCTCTCAACTTTCTTGACCTCACAATCACCAAAACAAATCATCACCATACATTCAAAATTTACAGGAAACCTACCTCCACAGACATGATAATTCATAATCACTCCAACCATCCAACCCAACACAAACATGCAGCTCTCAACTTCATGATTCACAGACTCATCAACATACCCATGAACTCCACTGACTACCAAACTGAACTCAATACCATCAAATACATAGCCTCAAAAAACGGATACAACCCATCCATCATTGACAAAAAACTCCATAGAATCATTCACAAACAACAAAAATCCACACAACCCCTACCAGACTCCAAATACATCATATTAACATACATCAATCATACAACACAAACAATAGCAAATACCTTCAGAAAGCTCAACTACACAGTCGCATTCAAAACCAACAACACCTTAAGAAAACTCACCACCAACTACACCACCACCACCTCCAACATTCATAATCATTCTGGCACTTACAAACTGACATGCAACGAATGTGACAGCTTCTATATTGGACAAACTGGCAGATCTTTCACAACCAGATTCAAAGAACACATAAAAGCTCTCACCCAACCACAGACAAAATCAAATTATGCTGAACATCTACTCACAAAAAATCATTCATTCACCAACATTGATCAAAACCTCCACATCCTTCACATTGCCCCCAAAAGTCAAAAACTCAATACTCTTGAACAATTCGAAATTTACAAACATTCCATTTCACATCCTCAATTCATACTCAATGACCAACTTAATTTCAAATCTCATACCCTCTTCAACATCATCACAAATCCCTCCTAAAAACACCTCCACCACACCCACTTCCCCCACCACATCCACTCCTCCCACTACCTTCCTACAACCACCAGACCTTACATACCAGAAAACTAGTCAGTCTGCAACCAAGCGCCGAAGAAGAACAACATAGTTCGAAACGCGTCCGCTGCGACTCAAAAAGGTCAGTTCTGCACAGCAAGATAATGCATATGAATAGTTCTACTGCAGTTCACAAAAAATGGATAATCACAACAATAATTAGAATGTCATCAACATATCGGTGCCAGCTAATGATTTTGTCTGTATTATGTAGGATATGTTTTTGTTCTATATTGTGGACAAAGATTTCAGCTAGGATGCAAGAAATTGGGGAACCCATAGAAGGCCATGAGGTTGTGAATAGAATTTATTATTAATATAAACTTGAAAAAAACACTTTTAAATGGAAACTAACTCACGTTATGGCGTGACGGCCGTTTCGCTCTGTTGTCTAGAGCATCGTCAGACGACCCACAGTACACTGACTTAAGGTATGAGTTTGAGGGTTATGTATGTTCTAGACAACAGAGCGAAACGGCCGTCACGCCATAACGTGAGTTAGTTTCCATTTAAAAGTGTTTTTTTCAAGTTTATATTACATATTAGTGGAAACAAGATGGATCTTCAACATCATAATTTATTATTGTATGTGAAGTAATTTTGTGAGGTAACTAGTGTTGTGAGGTCTAAAATTTCTTGGAGCTGTTCAGGTGGTGTGTTGTTTTGGATGAGCATTTGTTTAAGGTGAAGAAGTGTTTCATGTATGGGTACATTGGTGTAAAGATTTGTAATGTCAAGAGAAGATAGTGTGGAATTGTGTGGTATATGGATTTTTTGTGGTTTGTCTATCAGGTCTATGTTATTTTTTACTGCTGTGTGCTGATGGAATGTTATGTTCTGTCTTATTGTTTTATCTAGGAGTTTTGCTAATTTGTGTGCAGGTGCATGTGTGTGATTTATGAGAGGTCTGATGGGAATATCTGCTTTGTGAACTTTTGGTAAGGCATTTAGTTTTGGTGCTGATGGATTTATGTGTTTTAGGTGCTTTTTGTAGCTGTGAGGAATGATGTGTTGAGTACAATTGATGGCATCTTTTATTTGTGTTTGATACTTAGGAGTGGGATCATTCTTTAGTTCTATGATTCTATTATTAGTAATGAATTGTTGTACCTTTGTGTCTATTTCTGTTTTATTTATAATGACTGTGATGTTGCCTTTGTCAGCTGTGGTTATGATCAGGTTATGTTCTTTCTGTTTTTTCCTAATATTTTTCATGGTTATAAAATCTGGGTTGGTTTTGGATTGGACTTTGAAAGTGTTTTTATTGCGTGATATGTCCTGCCTCAGGTATTCATGTACATGGATACTTGTATTTTGTATAGCAGTTTCTGTGTCTATTATAGTTTCAGTCAATTGTTTTTGTGAGAAGTCATGTTGTGTGTTAATGTTGTGTTTTAGTCCCTTATCAAGTAGTTCAATTTCAGATCTATTGAAGTCGATTTGTGTGGTATTCATTGTTCTTTTGTGAAAATTCTGTTCTGTGGTGATTAATGGGGTCTGTGCATTTTGAAGTTGTGCAATTTTTTGGTTATGTTTGGTTTTTAATTTTTTGCTCATGTGATTGACTATGCTTTCTGTATATGTGATTATTTCTTGTAGTTCAGTGTAGTGAAGAATAGAGCTGAGTTTTAAATGTAAATAATATGCTTTCTTGTTGAGTTCATTCTTTTGTCTGTGTAGATGTTGTATGCTGTTTTTGATGAATAATAGTTGAGCCTGTTTCATAGTTTTTTGAGCAGGTATGCTGTTGCTTTTTAAAGAAATTCTTGCATATTTTGAGATGATTTGGTTATGGATGCAAATGTGATTGAATGATATGGCAAGGGATGATTTCATAACCTTAATATCAACTTTTTATGGTAAATTCAACAAATCGCAGTCAATTTTGCAGGCCTTTGAAGATGAGTCTCCATGACTTGAAAACGTTTGGCCTGAAGTGAGTAGAAATATTATTTATTCTCAATTGAAATTAACTGCAAGTTAATTAAAGTCATTGAATTTACTATTTAACTAAGTCGTTTTTACTATTCTGCTAAGTCGTTGAATTTTCCATAAAAAGTTAATGCTATTTAAATTAGGCAAAAATTTTATTTTCATTTTCATTTAGTACTGATCCATACAAAGTACTGATCTATACAGTACTGATTTCATACTTTTCGCGCACAAGTAGTTGTCTCTATTTCAACTCAGCTAGCAGCATCCTGCAGCAATATTGCCTTATACTGGACTTGAAGTGGCATTGACACACTACTCTATGCTATCTGCTTTCTCTATGAATTTTTGTGTCGTCTTTTCCTTGGTCTGGAATTTACTCTATTTAGGTAAACTGCATTTTCGGCCCTAGGTGCGAAATATACTATTTTGTTCACTATCATTGAATAAAATAGAAATGCTTCATAAAATATTGCGAGCTAAAAAGTAAATAAATTAAAGATTAGACCTATCTATGATCCTAATTCTCTGAACCTATAAGTGATCGTATAGCCTAACAGCGGCCTTAGAGCGAGCATACATGAGTAGTTTTGAATTTAAAAAAAATTCTATGATGTTTGAGAATGTTTTAGCTTTTACGAGTTTCTTGACTGCAAGAAATTTGACTGCCACTGCAATTTACAGTCAGATTTGTGATGTATATGGTGAAAATGTCATGTCTGCAGTAGCCTACAAATGGTTGATCTTTGGCGAGTAATTTTTTTGGAAGGAAGGGATAATGTGCACGATGATGAGCGAAGTGGCCGACCTCGGCGACCTACTGCATTGCTGCTGTGCAAGCCATTGTTGATTCCGACAAGCGCATCACAGTATCACATTCGAAATCATGCATCAATTGCCACCAAACATTGAATTAAGCCGTACATCTGTGTACAGCATTATGAAGAGCTTCAGCTGTCAAAGGTTTGTGCGAGGTAGATGTCTCGCTTACTGAATGACGTGCATAAGGAGCAGCGAAAAACCACTACTTGGTTTAAACCAATGGCGGCAAAATGGTATGCAGCTGGGCTAAAAAAGCTACCGAATAGATATGAAGAGTGCTTGAAAAGGGATGGTAACTATGTTGAAAAATGATATACAGAATTATAATCAATAGTTTTGAAGGTGTTCAGATTTGTTTTAAGTTTTTTATTGGATAGGGAAACTTATTTTATGAATACTCCTTGTAATATCGATTTCCCCAATACATCAATTATTGAATTGAATTGAATTGAATTGAAAACATCTTTATTCATAATCATGTACAGATACATTGAGAACAGTGTCAATATTTATATAAATTTAAAAAAACATAAAAGGTAATAAAGAACAGTCATAAACCTTCAGTCAGATCTGTAAACTCTTGTAGGGAGTACAGAGATAATGATACCAGATATTCCTTGAGCTTTATTCTTAATTTTTTAATATCCTCTATTGATTGCAATTCTAGAGGCAGCATTGTGAAATATTTCCTTCCCATGTAATGCGTCCTTTTCTTGAAAAATTCCAACCTGTGTCTTTCCATAATTCTCCCAAATCTGGTATTATAGCCATGAGTCTCATTTCTTAATTCTTCTACAGAGTAATTCCTAACATGCATAATAACGTCAAATACATATTGACCATAAATTGTGAGAATGCCGAGCTGTGAAAAAACTAGCTTTACGGAGTCCATTCTTTTCAGATTCAATATTATTCTTAGAGCCCTCTTTTGCTGTATGAGAATTCTATCAAGATTGCTCTTGGTTGTGCTACCATAAATGCAAAGACCATAGGCCAAATGGGAGTGTATTAGTGAGTGGTAGAGCGTCTTCATAGTTTGAGGGCTGCATTTATTCGACATTTGTCTTAGAGCATACAGCCCAGGGGAGATTTTTTTCACTACCTGAGAAACATGACTATTCCATGACAAATTACTATCAATCTCTAGACCCAGGAATCGTGTACTATTTACCCTTTCTAGCAATTCATTGTCAATAAAGACATCTGGACATAATTCATTTTTCCTTTGATTCGTCGAAAATGCAATTACGACTGACTTCCTACCATTTAAAAGGAGGTTCCTGTCATTCAGAAAATCATTCATAAAAGAAAGGCCAGTCGCGGATGCTGCTTCTACACTTTGTACTGTATCTCCTGAGAAAATTACATTTGCGTCGTCTGCATAGAGACATACTGCCGCCTGCTCTTGGAGAACTCTGGGCAACCCCTTAATGTAGCAAATGAATAACAGTGGGCCCAGTATTGTACCTTGAGGGACACCGTAATTTAAATTTCTAATGTTGGAGCGATATTTATTTTTATAGCACAGCGTTTCAGTTTCATCTATATGCTCAATCTCTACAAATTGCTGCCTGTCTTTTAAGTAGGAGGAGAACCAAGTATGTTCCTTTCCGTTCACTCCCAGGGCCTTTAATGAGTCTAACAATACATCATGCCTCACACTGTCGAAAGCTCGTGTCATATCTAGGAATGTACCAATAGTTTTATCCCCCCTGTCTATGGCATTTATAATAGAATTGATGAAATCTACCCCGGCAGTTATTGTAGATTTTTTTGATCGGAAGCCATGCTGTTCTTTGTCCAATAAGTTATTATTTTCTAAGTATTCCATCAACTGAATATAAACTACCCGCTCAAATATCTTTGAGAACACAGATAAACCCGATATTGGCCTATAACATGCTGGATCCCTGACATTACCCTTCTTAAATATCGGAAATACTCGGGCTATCTTTAAAGCATTTGGGAAGTGTCCAGATATCAAGGAGGAGTTTATCAAATGATTCAGGGGTTTAATTATTGCTGGTAAAACTGCCTTTACAACCGTGATTGGGATGTCATCAGGCCCTGAGGAAAGTTTGTTTTCAAATGACATAATTATTTTTATCAAATCTGGCTCAGAAATAGTTTTGAATTTGAATTTGAGTGCGGAATTACAGTTGTGATAATTGGGTGTATTTCCAGGTTTATCAGGAATATTTGGTATTATGAAATTATCTACTGCTGACACAAAGAAATTATTGAAACAATTACTAATGCTAATAGGATCTTTTAAAAGATTTCCAGTATCTTCAACACTCATATTTGAATGGTTATTTACTTTGACTTTACCAACTTCCGAATTTATAAGGTTCCAAGCTACTTTATTTTTATTTTTCGATACAGCAACTTTTTTGTCAAATGATTCTTGCCTACATCTCTCTATACTATGTTTTAGATCTTTCTTCCTAAATTTAATCTGATCTTTTAAATTCTCACTTTTAGTATATCTACACATCTTTTCAATATCTAATAATTCTCTCCTCTTCCTATCCACCTCAACACTCGACATATATTGAAGAATCGATATCTCCAACATACCGATTATTAAAGAATAGGCGATCAGAAGTTGGCTGAAAGATCGATCGTCGCGAACTCTGGGCGGCTTAAATCGGCAGCAGTGTAGTGAGTTAGTTGCATTGTTTATAATGGCTAACATGAGAAAATTATCATAAAAACAGGATTTAAAGAAGTCAATTACGATTTTTTAAGGAAATCTAATCTAGAAGAAGGGAAGAACCTTGTAGAGAGTAATCATGTTTTTGATGTGGAGGAGTGCAAAGGTATTATACATGGAAAAGTGATGAGACAAACTAGCATCAATGTTGTTTTACAATCTTTTTGTCAAAAAATTTCCACTCTGTTTATCAAAAGTCAACTGCCTAGAGGTGGCAACTGCCTAAATTTGCCTCTGCTTACAATAAATTGATATTTTGCAACAATAACAAAAACATAACCTCAACGCTGTTATTAGGATTGATTTCTTTAATTACAAATATCATTCACACAAGTGCATAGAAAACGTCTAATTTTCATCAATCAGCAATCTTTTAAACATAAAATAATTTGTTAATATAATATAACTCACTTAGTCCTTCGAACATTTGAGATCCATTTCTCCCATCTATCCTTTTTGTAAGGTCGACCAGGAAATGAATAAAATGAAACACCTTTTCCTTCTGTATTCTCATAGGTATTACTGCACCCATATACACAACACATAATACGGCTCTTGGGCATTTTTTGTATGTTTGTCTTAAAAAATATTTTTTTGAAAAAACGTATTTGAAGTGAGACAATTTAGCACACGATTTAATGGCGATCAGATTTTGACTCACTAAGTTAGAGCAAGATCCTCCGCTCAGAGCGCTGTCGGTCGATCTCCAGATCGCCTATAGGTAGTTCGATATGTTGGTATATCGATAGCTTGGTCAGATAAATATATTGAACATTTCTTCAGTGAACGACAAACGTTCCCACCGACAAACTGGTCCACATTCCAGAGTGGTACAGGTTGACGCTGCGCGTAGACGACAAACTGGTCCAAATCAGTTTTGGTCAACGAACGACAACCTGTCCCACCGACAAACTGGTCCACATTCCAGAGTGGTACAGGTTGTCGGTGCGTGCACACGACAACCTGGTCCAGAAAATCTGGACCAGGTTGTCGTTGGTATGCTTTGTCGTTGGGATGGTTTGTCGGGGTCCCGTTTGTATCAGGTTGAAAAGCTGAGTAATCAGCTGACATCGAGTATGAACAGCTGATTGCTATGGACGTGACGTTGAACATGTAGTAAACTCTGTGATTCTTTCTCTATCGCTCATCAGTCATTCGCTTGGTAGTCATTCTTCGCTCTCACTTATCTCTGTTTACAAGTTTAACAGTTTCTGCTTGCAGCACATAGTGTAATCCGCGTTGTGAATAATAATAATTATAATCAGTTTTCGTTCACCTTTTTAACTGTCAAGTTTATAAATTGACGAGTATTCAATAAGATCCCAACTATATTTGTTCTGTTTAGCATAATGGCTCTGCATGATATTGCACCCGGACAAATTGTAATGTTGGTGAGTAGTGGCTCAGGATCAGCAAGTTATTCAAGTTTGAAATCAGATTTAGAAAAACTCGTACAAGAAAGTGGAAAGGTAATTTTGGAAGAGGCACACACATTGTTAACAGGTAAGTACATATTTTGTTTGTGTTGAATATACACTTGGCTTGGTAGGGTTAGTTTTGTTTCTGAGTTGAATTTCAAAGCTAATTGTACACCTATGAATACAGCAACTTAGTTGTGTTCACAAATTATTATTGCAGATTGAATATTTAATATAGTAGCACTCAATTGATGCGGTTGAAAATATATAGGTTTGAAGGACATCTGGCTCAAGCTAACCTAAACCGCAAACCATCAACCAAAGAATAATTCATTTGAAATTTGAACTATACTTATTACTTTACTTTGCTACAAAGTTTAAGTTATTGGTAGTTTGTTCCTAAACCACTAAACCAAATAAGCTAATCACAATCACTTCTTTACTTTCTCTGAAGTGGTTCTTGATTTGATTTTAATATTAATCTAATTAACTTATCAATATCATGTATTTTTGTTGACACATATTTGACTCCAGCTAACCTAACCAAACTTTTCCTGGTGCTTAGAAAATTGTTATTCATGTTCTAAGTTATAACTTAATAGGTAGTTTATTGGAATAAGCTATAAATGGTATGATATCATCAGCCCATCCTAAGCTTTTTTCTTGATTTTTAAAGTTATTGAAACGTAATGGTGGTTTTTCTTGATTTTTAAAGTTTAATATAATTTATAACGTAATGCTGGGTTTTCTTGATTTTTAAATTAAATTGAAACGTAAAGACAATTTAACATTAAAACCGAAACTGTATTTCCAGTTATCATTTTTACTCAAAAATTGGAGGGATGCAAATCACTTATGAGAAGAAGTTTTCTCAGAAGAGAAATGCATCCCTCCAGTTTTAGTAAGTGAAAATAAAAATCAAATAGAATTACAAACTCAGTTTTTATATTAGGCTAGATAGTTCATAAAGTATTTATCATGGAAAACATCACAGTAATGAGAATCCGAAACTTGTCAATGATTAAGTCCACACCTTAGGGACCTTACAATGCTGGGAAATAAATGCTATTCGATTATTCTTCTTTTCCAATTTGAGTGATGATTTTGATATTTAACAGGTAAGCACGCTGCTTCCTCGGTAGATGTTATTCTTTCTGGTGTAGCTAAACCAGATATTGTAATTCACAATTCGGAACTTCTCGGCGAGTTCCTCAGACTTGTAAAGCCGAATGGGAAGCTGAAAATTATGGAGCCAGTGCTCACTGAAGGGACCAGTAAAATCAACACTCATCAGTTCAGGTAACTAAGTTCGCTATAAAATATTTTGTAGGTAACAATAATACTAACCTCAACACTATGCACGTGCTTGCTAAGAAATCAAGATGCTGAAGAGCAGGCAGATGATGTATAAAGTTTTCTTTAACTTGTTTTTTTGCAATCTCTTATTATTATGGTCCAGAGGATCCAATTCAAGTTCTGAGCAGGAAAATTCTGGTCTTGCACTATAAACCCGCATTTTTAAAAAGTGTCATTGAACAGTTCCTAACCTAACCGTGTCTTAGGTTAGGTTAGGAATCTACTGTTCAATGACAATTTTTAAGAAATGCGGGGTTATAGTGCAAAAGATCCGAAAATTCTTCCAGTTTATGGATGTCTGGAGCGGTTTTGCAGTTCTTAGGCTCTGTTTTCTAATATTAATATTAAATTTATTTTCATATAAAGCGCAAATTACAAGATTAGACCGTCAAGTTCTCTTATTCCCAACATATTCGTACCATAAAAACTTAACCTGCATACAATCTTATTGTTGCATACAGTATTTTATCTACAATAACATAATGTTCAATTGAATTTACCCAAACTCTAGGTGGATTGCCATGATAATGGCGTCAGCTAACATGTACTCTTATGTCATTCTCGTGGTGACGATCCACCTATAAAAGAACCTAGAATGCGTGATTGTTGACGATCAGTTCTGATTGGAAATTCAATTTGATTTCTGAATGTTCAAGTTAGCTGATATGACTATGGTTTACTATTCATTCCCTATTCATTCCGATACTAAATTGCAAAAATCCTGAGTTCTGATTCATCTAGAGCTGGTACATTACTGGAAACTGACGGCAGTGTTTTGATAGCTTCATTATGCAATGGTTTTGATTAGACGCAAATAAAGTCAGCTGTTATGACATTATTTTCCAACTTCTAATAACGGGTCTTTGCACTATAACCCCACATTAAAAAAAAAGTGTCATTGAACAGTGGATTCCTAACCGGGTCTTAGATTAGTTTAGGTTAGGAATCTACTTTTCAATGACAATTTTCAAGAAATGTGGGGTTATAGTGCAAACGACCCCTAATAACCACTTTATAGCACATTATTTTCTAACCACTAACAACTAACTACCTTATAACATGGTCGCACATAAAAACTTTATTATTTGCCAATAATGATGTGTTTTTGTTGTAGATCTGGAAACGAGCTAAAATCTACTTTGAAAATTGCGGGTTGGGCAGATGTATCCGATTTGAAAAACGTTTCTCTAAGCGACGAAGAACTCAAGTCAGTGGAAAGTGGACTGGGATCAGTGAAAGGAATCAACTTTGTGGAAATATCCTGTAGAAAGCCGAATTTTGAAGTTGGTGCTTCGAGCCAGCTGAAGTTAAACTTGAAAGCGGCGGCCGCGGTGGCTCCAACAACTGCAGCAGCTGTGTGGACACTGGCCGACGATGACATGGTGGAGGACGATCTCATTGATTCGGACAAACTGCTTGAACCCGTCGATCTCAAGAAACCTGTTGCCGAATCGCTCAAAGGTAAGTAATATTATGAATAATTAGACGAAATCGTCACAACCACATTATTTATTAAAAAATATTGAGAAACTAGTTTTGGTTGTTATCAATCTCAATCAAAATAAAGCTCCGTGTTTCGGAGGACACGTTAAGCCGTCGGTCCCGGTTGCATATAAAAAAAAAAAAGCAGTCGTTAAAAAAAGCGGCGAGGTGGAACTACCCGTAAGGGTCTCCCCACCACGAAAAGCCATACGAATTTACTTTACTTAAAATAAAGCTAGAGTACAGAGAAACTTAATATATACTGATCATGGAATGATACTATTGGTAAGTCAGGTAACCGGGTGTAATTGCGTTGTGAAATCGTATGATTTCTAAAATCGGGTAAGTGTGAAGCGCTCCATATGATACTGCCGGGTAAACAATACCGGTTACCCGACTGCCGGGTATGTGTGAAACAAGCCTTAAGGCCGCTATTGAATAATTCGCTAAACGACCGAAAAACTTATTGCGTGTAATGAATAATGCTGATGTTGTTTCAACCACTTACATAATTAACAAACGAGATAGTACAATTTCGAATGTCACATAATTTTCAATCCCAATTACACTCTTTAAAATTTGACAAGTTCTCCATTTTGTCGGACAGCTAGATATTTAAGCTTTCAGCCAAATCATTGAATAGATCCATCTAAATCATTGAATTGAGTGAACATTGTTACCATTGAATAGTTTATCGCTCAATAAAATACGCGCACGTCATTGTATAAGAAGCAATGTTGTTTGAGTGTCAGGCTAGGAAAAATTTATATTTAAATCAAGAATGTAGTAAACTACAAGTTTGTAGCCTAATTGATAGTTTCTTTTTTTGATTTTCTTATTCTGGTGTTGTTAATTCATATTGTTGGGTTTCTCATTGATAATTTTTAAAATTATTTAATTTATCTTTTTTTACATTTTCAACGTAAGAATTTTTGTAGACCCAAGTAGGTCTTAAACATTTTGTAAACTCTCATTTGTTTTACCAATTGGTTTTGTAACTTCTGTATTGTATTACAATTACCATTTTACCATTTATTTATCAATAACAAAACACAATCAAGTAGATACAACAGGCGCAGCCAGTATTACAAATTTTTTGCTTTCTTTACAAATTTTCAATTAAAATATCCAAATTTCAGGTTATGACCAAGTTCAACTGGAAATTTCACTATGAAGTGCAGTTCCTGATTCATTCCAAAACATGAATATTAATTTAGATTTCCACTTTAATAAGGAAGCACTAAAACCGTCCAATGGTCCAAAGAAAGTGAATAAACATTTGAATTTTGTTCGAGTTTTTAGAGCCGAAAATGTATAAGTAATTCAATCACATAAAAATACTGTAGTTTTCATATAACTTGGCAGCAGTTGGGTTCAGATCTAGCAAGTCCTCCTATCTTCTACACGCTGCCAAGTTATATGAATACTACAGTAATCACATGAAATCAATTGATTTAAATTGTGAAATTTTATGTTGTTACAGTTGGCTGTAGAAATAAATCCATCTAATAGGATGACAATTTTCAACATTGATGTTATAAATTCTTATCACAGAACTAAGTTAATTTCATCATGTTGTTGAACTAATTCTACCATAATATATTATTGGAAAGAATAATGAGCTTTTACCCTACTTGTACTTGAGTTCGGGTTGTTTGGAGTGTGTTCGACTACCGTATTCAAAAGTGATAATTGCTCGGTTATTTTATTTATTGTAACTTTTGTATTGTATTGGAAGTAAAACCTTAAAATCTTAACTGAGATTGAAATGTTTTAACCTTTGATCTTTATCACAGAACATACAACATTTTCAATTCCATTATGTGATTGAACTGATTCTACCTTATTATAAGGAAGAATTACGACCTTAATTGATGGTTTTGGTTTGTTTAGTATGTGTTCGACTTGTCGAAAGTGGAAATTTCTTTATTATTTAACTTGAATTGTGCTCATTTTTATGTTTCAACTCATCCAAATTGATTTGAATTGTCAAATTTTATGTTACTGCAGTTGGCTGTGGAACTGACGCGGTGGGAAAACGTAAGGCCTGCAAAAATTGTTCCTGTGGATTGGCGGACAGCATGGCGGCTGAGAATGGTGTTGAACAATCATCACAGCCTGCCGCCACCTCTTCTTGTGGCAATGTAAGTTATTTATTTTTTATTAAATACCTAATAAAAGCTACAGAGCTTGTTTGACAATTGGCAAATTTTCAAAAATATATTATTTGAAATAATTGAGCAATTAGAATCTCAAGCATAATGGAGATTTATACTTTATATAGGGTGATTGTAAAGTCGCGCAACCCAAAATGATAAGAGTTTTATAAAGCTGAAAATTTTTTTATTGTTTAATTTCATAGTTTATGGTACAAGTTATAATTACAACTTACAAGTTTATAATTAGTGCTGGAATTGTCCAACATGAATGCATCAACGCATTTTCTTCCATTGCAAGCAACCTTTTTCAATGTAGCAGTAGTGATAATTTGATATACAAGTCTTCAATGATTTTTCTGAGTTCAAGTGTATGTGGGTTGTTTGTGTACACATTATCTTTCAAATAGCCCTACAAATAGGTGGACTCAGACAGATATGGTGAACAAGGAGGCCACAAACCACAAGAAATTATTGAATGATACGCTGTTCTTTCATAAAAGACATTGCGACTCAAAATGAACAAACCAACTTACTGTCGCCCGGTAGCGTGATCTAGCAGTGCTGCCACATACTGTATGAATAAGCGAAAAATTCCCATATTGAAATCATGCTTTACAAATTTACCTTTCATTCCTGCACGGCTTCAAACATTGGGTTGCGCGACTTTACGATCAACCTGTACAGTGTCTGTAAACGAACTGAATAAGTTTCTAAGATGCAGCACCAAAGCTGCGTTTACTGTATGTAACAAAACACTGTTCTAAAACCATTTTGTTCAACTTTCCACAGAAGAGTTAAATTTGCAAAATCAAAGTGTCAAGCAAAGCTGTTAATCAACTCCCGATTATCCGGAATTATCACTGGCAAGACCATCACGGTTAAAGCAAATATCGTAATAAAGAGCCTAAATATACAAGGTATTTCATGGTTTTCAGCGATCCGAAATTCCTTGATTACCCGGAATTGTGAGGGGAAATGTACAGGAATTTATAAAACTATCCTTACGTTCATGCTCGCAATAAATTAATAGTTTATTTAATCTGGTGCTTATTGTTGTGAATAGATGTTATCGTGTCTTGAAAAATGGTGTCAAAGTCAAATCGTGACAATGTGAAAGTGATGTAATTAAAACCGTGGATTGTTTTTCGAATTTATTTCAGTGCTACTTAGGTGATGCATTCAGATGTTCATCGTGTCCTTACCTCGGCATGCCAGCATTCAAGTCTGGAGAAAAAATTCAACTCTCCGACAGACAACTTAAAGCTGATGCATGAGAAGACTAAACACTTGAATTCCTCTTCTACTTAAGAGTTAGTTTTTAATATTTGTAATCAATAAATTATACAATTAGTAAGTATTGCTAACATTTTTGAACCTCTTCCTATTGTAATAATAATATTATTAAAAGTTGTGTCCACTTTTCATTAAGATGAAGGTGTGTGTGTATCAGACTTTGGGCCGGTTGCACGAAAACCAATTAAATAAGAGTTTAATGTCAGTTAACTAACCGTCGTAAGTGTAACTGGTTTATTTCTGTTCCACAAAGACCCATTAGTTATTTTTCATTAACCGAATGGGCGCACAATCTGGCTACACTGTAATTTGATCAACAGCTGATTCTGAAGTTGAGAAAAAATTTGAATTAGAATCATTTCATTGGTAATTATTTGAATCACTACTCAACTATCTCAATATTATTATATTCTCAATAAATTTTATTCATTTTGAAAGGTTTTTAACCCCTACGACCTAATTTGCAGTTCCATGTTCTGGTACAATACACATAACCTATAAAGTGTAACTTAATGGGCATTAGTGAGATTTAATCATCAGTGATCGGTTGGATAAATATATTTTACGCCAGTTAACCTAATCGGCGTTATCGCTTGTAATATTGTCCTTTGTGCAACTAAATTGTCTCCATTAAGTTTAATTTCCGTAGAATGACGTCATTCTACGGGGATTAAATTTATTTATTTCTAATACATACTTAAAAATTATAAACAATAGAGGCTTACAGCAAACGCCAAAACAAACCTCATTGAAGTCACAAACCTAAAGAAGTATTCGATCAAACAAAAAAGACTCTGTTCTCTGCTGTAAAATCACTTCCCGGTGGTTCGGAACCCACCTAAAACTGAATACATTAGATTGACTAAAGACATACAAGGAAATCACAAAACAAAATTTTAATTGACTTTCGTGCAACTGGCCGATAATATTCTAATCATTATGGGGAGATAGCATTCTTCATAGAGTATTTTTTCACATTTTAAGGTATCATAAAGTACATTTCTGCCATCCCAAACTCTGTTGAAAAGTCATCCTCTAAAAAATCAGAGCTTCTCATTCTTTTACACAACATAAATACCTTTGTAAACACACTGCTAGCGCACAAGCATTATGCTTATGCTAGTTTTTTCATCTCATGCAAGATAGTGTTTACACTAATATTTATTACTATTGTATTCATTATTTGTAAGTCTGTTTGGAAAATTTCAATGTGAATGTAATATAAGAATGAGAATTGTTTTGATTTAAACATTTTATAAAAATATCGGCTAAGCGTGCTTGCACAGTTGAGCTTTAATACTCGCTATTACTGACGATCGCAAAAACGCATGCTGTAGAATGGTGGTATTCACAAAGCTCCCATCAGTCATTCGTAATTACACAGCATGTGATTGATTTTGCGATGGTGATTATCATAGAGTATTGGCTGCTCCACTGTGCAAGCACCTTGATAAATTCAACATCTAGATCAGTAGATACAGTAAAAGGGCGTCACTTCTAAAAAATCGTTGTATTCTGTTTTTCCTCCACAGAATTCTAAAGATTCTGTTTTATGTACTTATTAATAGCTAATGTTCAAAATTTAGGGGACATGGAAAAGAAATGCACGCAAAATCAAACTGCTAAAAGTGTATTGATAGAAGTTGTATGATAACATCATACAACTTTCTCACTAACAATATTAATAATATAAAATACACTGATTAATATAATATATTAAATAGTGAATATAAATAATTCCCAAACAAATAAAAAACTCCAACAAATAATAATATATGAATCAGTCTAATTATAAAACTAGAATGTTATTCTTTGGAACAAGCAAACTCATTAGATGACACTGATTATTAAAAGTTACACATTAAACAATAATCTAGATAAATTCTACAATTGCAAAATAAAGCACCTACAAAAGCTGTAAATTCTATAGTAATTCGTAGTATATAATAGGTAATAATATTGTTTGGTATATAACAATCAGATGAACTCAAGATCTCCTGAACTTTGATATGATTTTTTAAAGTGAGTGATACAGAAATTTTCACAAGCTCTGAATATAATTTTTCAAATCTCTAATTAGATCATTTTTTTCAGTAAAATTAATTTTATGGTTTTCACTAATTGCCTTCAACTAAACGTGTTTAAAGTGACATTTTTCATCAATTAAATTTATCTTCAGGGAATTCAGAATTTAAAAATATTATCCATAGATCTAGTAGATATTAAAATCTAATTATACTATTCAAAATTTTAGTGTATTAAAATAGTTTGGCAGTGTTCAACTTTAATCACTAACTGATATTTCTAATATTGAAGTAGCTAGAGAAATGTTCAAAATGCAAAAAACTATTTTGTCAGTTGAGCTTGGAAATTCAAAATTTACTAAATTGAATTAAACAGTCATTCAAAAGAAATTGTAAGAAGCGATATGAGCAATCTGATTATGTTATGTTAATGACAATACTGTGCGAAAAGTAAAAAATTGAAACTATTGTTTTTAACAAAGAAAGGTAGAAAGTTATTTTATTCAATTTTTGTGGGTGTCCCATTATGGAGTCGCAACTCATGAAAACATACTATGGAGATCGAGTATAAAAAATTAAATATTATTTTTTGGTATTAATGTGCTTTTAAGTCGATTCCCGGTTATGTTTACAATTCAACTTATTACTTGAATAATGGTAAAGTGTAATTAACTTTCTCCTTTCTAAAGTATATTTTATTCTTCTATTTTTGGTTTGGGGTTCGATATTACGTTGAAAAATGCACCCTGGCAGTATATAAATGGTTGAGTTTATGGGAGCCACACCGGTAACCGGTAACTGTTACTGGTGGCGTCTGATTGGTGTATTCAAAATTTAACGTCTATGAATTTGGGTAGATATTTTATTCAATTTTTCTGAGGGTCCCATTGTGGAGCCGGAATTCTTTAAAAACAAATTTTGGAGATCGAGGATAAAAATTGAAATTTTTTTCTTTGGTTACTAATAATGTGGTTTTAATTTTGATGCCCAGCTATGATTGCAATTCATCTTATTACTTGAATGAAGGTAAAGTGCATAACTTTATCTTTTCTACTGTCTTTTTAATTTTCATATTTTTTGTTTAGGGTTCGATATGACGTTGAAAAATTCCCCCTGACAGTGAAAAATTAGATGCGTATGGCTTTAATTGGTGGGGTAGGGGTAGTTTCCTTACGGGTAGTTCCACCTCGCCGCTTGAGCCATGTCATTGAAAACATGGTGGACCTACAATTTTAGGTGGGTTCCGAACCACCGGGAAGTGATTTTACAGCAGAGAATAGTGTCCTTTTTGCTGGCCAATCCAATCAGTCACCCTTACAAAGAAGGCCCAGGAGAGCGTTGCTTATCTATCTGATAAGCATCTGAAAACATATACCTGCTACGGCTCCCGGCTATCGCTTCCTGACAGTATTTAAATGAGATGCCACTGGTTTTCTGAATAAAAGCCTTTTAAGCTTTGTAAGGTAGAGACATTTTTTATGATTGGCAATATTTTTTATGGTTACTAACTTGGGTTTGATTCCCGATATTTTATCCACAATTCCCTAAAAGAGAAATTAAAAAATTAGCACAATTACACATAATATATTTTTTATATAACTGTATTAAAAAATGAGAAAAAGTTATATTTATAATAAATTGAGCTGCCATATTTTATAAACCCTCAATGATGGATCCAGGGGGGGGGGGGGGGTTTATGAGCTCCATAACGATGAAAAATTGACAGTTGATAGAAAGATCATTGGATTAAAGAAATTGTAAAGAAAACAGTAGTGGGCTGTGCTGTTGTATCTTTACTTTATTGGTTTTTTTTTTAAATAAATAGATAAATAGACATTAAACTAATTTTTAAAAAATTGTACACCCATGAATGATTTTTTAGATCTTTCTCTGTTAGGGCCGTATTTATGAACGTTTCTTCAGTGACTCTTGACTCGAGTGACTCTTGAAATGTAATGTATTTATATAGGCATTTCAAGAGTCACTCGAGTCAGGAGTCAATCGAGTCAAGAGTCACTCGAGTCAAGAGACTCTGAAGAAACGTTCATAAATACGGGCATCAGTTTTGTGAGGTGATCAACAGCTTAATTTTAAAAAACTTACGAAAATCTGATCTTGTTTCCTCTCAGGAAAAACTTTAACAAAGAGAAATTATTAAATAAAATTTTAAAAAGAATTATAATTGAATTCTTGTCTATCAGTTTACTAATGCTGTATCCTTTTCTAAAGACATACAGGCCATATGCAGGTAATATTACCACTTAATAAGCTTAAAGTTGAGATAGTAAAAAAATACTATTCTTGACTGAAAACAACTAATTCTGTTATTAGATTATGAAAAAATTCTCCATATATATATTCTAGTACAATAGAACCACAAATACTCTAAATTCGTGACATACAGATAAAATAATTTAATAGTTAGATGCAGGCACAATACTTCTGTTAAACAATATTATTATTAATGTTAATATTACTACTTGAGATCCAATACCATAAAGCATCAATTATTCTTGCTAATTTATATTATATTAATTATGGAATATGAAATGACTGAGACAGTGTTGGCAATAAACCACGTTGTTCCAGGATAATGTGAAACCCGAAAAGGTGTTTTTTTTTTAATAATAAATAAGGTTTTTTTTTGTTACACACGCATTTCTTAAACCCAGTTTTTTCAAAGTGATGAAAGTTTTAATTTACATGACCCATTTGTCTCGCCAATGTAATCAATTACGTTGGCAGTGTTCAACACTTCAATTCGGAACAGACTGTAATTCGTTAAGTTTATTGGCAGATTGATAGAAGTCAATTTCAATTTTAGTCAAGTTAAATTTTATAAATGATTAATTTACAAAAACATAACAGTTTCAAAGTCGTACAATTTTCAATCGGAATATTGACAGTAATTTGTAAAAATATCAGAAATTTAAATTAGTATGAGATCATTGAAACTGATGTTTATAAAGCTGTTTTCTTTGGTGTTACAAGTAACTAATCAAATCTGAGATCAAAATAATTGCTATTTTTATAATTATGAAAGCCGCCAAGAACTAATTAATTTTTTCAAGAACTTGAGCCTACAAAGATTTGTGGTTGAAAATTATTTTTCGATCTGCTGTACACGCTGTAGGAAACATATGACAGATCATACCCATATACTGGGAAATGAAATTATGCCGGGTTGATGACATCTGTTAACCAATGCAGCTGGAAATTTGAAACGTAGTCTCAGTAGGAGGTGGTGAATAAAATCAAAAACCTAGCTTCTACCTTAATAGTCGTAGGAGGTTTAAATTTGAAATGTTCATTGAGAGGTGGTGAGTAAGGTCTTACTGTGTAAGAAAACAACGAAGGAGGCCTCTCTGATCAGCTGGAAGAGCCATAGGACTAACTTCTTTCCTAATAGTCCTAGAAGGTTGAATTTTGAAATGTAACCTCAGTGGCAGGTGGCAAATAATAAAATCAAGATTTTTTATAAGAACGCAGCAACGCGCGTCGGGCCAGCTAGTTATTTATGAAAAAATATTCTAGGAATTTCATTCTTGATGGTGTTAATAAGAGCAAGCTGTTGTTAATAACTCAATAAAGCCTACTTATTATTATTATTTTTTTTTTGAAGATGAAGCCCACAGGTTTGAGACCTGTGAGTGGGTAATGAGTTGGATGATGGTGACTGATGAGTTGGACCTACAGTTTTAGGTGGGCTCCGAACTACCGGAAAGCGATTCTACAGCAGAGAACAGTCTATATTATTAAATAAATTAATGTAATAGTAATTTATAAATTATAAAAATATGTAATTAGATTATTGTTTAGAATTCTTGATGCAGGCATCGTACAAAGGCAAAATTTAAAAAAATAACACCGTTTTAATTGCAGTTTTGAAACCTTTTCAGGTTTACTTCAACATCAATATTCAATTAGTTATTTGATTATATTATTAGTTCATAGAATAATAGGGTTTTAGGAACATTTAAAAAATACTGAATTAATATTTTCAAAAATCAATAGTGGCTAGACATCTGACTGCCACTCCGACGGTCACGGGTTCGATTCCCCATCCAGGTCTTACATTTTTCTATAATTATTCACTTCATTGACCAACACACGAGTCTCAGACTTATTCGATCGGGCTTCATAATAGAAAAACGTGGAAATAATGACAACACTGTCTAATTGAACACATTGAGGTTACGTGTCCTCTTCAAGAAAAGCGACGGAATTTATCAGCTGATCAAAATCACAACAATGTATAATATTGTCACATACACGTGTGATTCAAAACAGTTGAATGTAAAGACAGTTTTCCAACAAGTTAGAATTATAGATGCACAAAAGTACATTCTATTCTATTGCCTCAATTGCACGTTGCGAGCAAGTGGTCAATTTCCTTTAAAAACCAGGTCTAAAAGTCATTTTATACACAATAAACAACTGATGGATATTGACATGGGAGAACCGGCCTTGAGCACTCGCTCGCAATGTGTAATTGGGTCATATGGTTAAAACCAGGGAGGTACAAGAAAGTGGAGAAACATAAAGTCAAAAAAGTGTTTTGAGCGGCTCTCCGGCGACTTCCGGCGGCTATACACCAATGTTGTTGTAATAATTGTTATATATAAATATATCCATGAACTCTACCATGGCTATCTTTAAAGATGGCCGCCGCTCTACACTTCTTTATAGGGTAAAGGCATAATTAGCTTTAGAGTGATCAATCGGAATGCTAAATCGTTTTGTGAAGCAAGTCGTTTTCCGCTGATTATAAGTTTACTTCAAACATTTGAACTGACATAAAAATTGGAATATTGTAAAATTGAACTACTTAGTTTGAAATTCGCGGTGATAAAGCCGCGAATGGCGTAAGATCCCATGCAATAGGGCCTTCCCTTCTTCCATTTCCGGTTACCCTTACTTAACATTGGCGGTATACGTTATGCTCCATCCATTTTCTTATACCTCCATAGTTACAACGCACCTTTCAATACACACACCATAATAATTAGCACACTAAAACAATCTGCAAAACCACATGCCCAACCCGTGAATGCTATGATTATTACAAAGTGGTGAAGTGAATAAAACAATATTGATATCGTGTGACCTGGTTGGCTCAGGTCTGTTGCCAAGAGTTCTCACGTCGCACCTGAACAAAGTTCAGAGCAACTGACGTGACGACTGTTTTTTAGGCAGTAGGAACCGACGTGAATAATGATTACGAATGACAATGAATAGAATCACGAGTGACACTTGTCATGAGGTGAGTTCACGCAACAGATCTTCAGTGGACCGATTTTCTTGTCGAAATTTCTCCATGTACTCTTTGGGTACAGTCCATTCCAAAAGTATATCAACGTTTTTCTTGAGACGTACCAGCGGTAAGAGGGTGTCATCCTGACACGGCTCTCGACCCGAGCTTTTAATCGACTCGCAGAGAACATTATCGATTAGTTTTTTGCCGTAGCCGAAGGATGATAAACGGGCAGGAGTTGAGATCTTTTGGAGTAAAATAGCGAGTAGAATCCGCATCTGTTCCAAAGATGTCGGAGTGGGTTCGTTGTGTGATTTTTCACCGGCACTGTCTGCTTGACATTCACGTTCGTGATCTAGTAACTGGGACTTGGTTTTGAAAAACTCGCCACACGGTTTGCACAAGTAGGGTTTGTCGGTTTTATGAATGGCGAGCATGTGTTTTTTGAGATGCGGCAGTTGACTGAAGGCTCGATCGACACACATCAGACATTTGAACGGCTTTTCGCCGGTGTGCCGGTGGATGTGCATCTTCAGCGCCGTTGAATGCGCAAACGCCATGTGACAGATTTGACAGCGGTACGGTCGAATTCCGCTATGTGTACGCTCGTGAACAGTCAACTGAGATTTCTGCACGAACCTGTAATATAAACGAACACAAAGCGATGCTGTATATTTTAAAATGATAATTTTAGATTAACGTCCTACTATAATTCAATTCAGAAAGCTATTTGACTATCAAATTATTATCATTGCTATTATTAATGAATGCTCTCTGCTGTGAATCGGAATCCACCTAAAACTGTAGGTCCAACTTATCAATCACCATCATCTAATTCATTACCCACGCAAAGGTCTCAGACCTATGTGAGCATCATAAAAAATACAGTATATAAATATACTCCACTCGCAGACGACTGGTATTTGTGGAGGAACCCCTTGTACGGTATTGATTGTATGAAATGATTTAATTAAGTCTTTTTGGAATAAAAATTATATATATTAATTAATAGCACTTTGAGGAATTCGAAATTAATAAATTAAGTTCTATATATTTGTCAGTTCATTCAAAAGCAATATATACATATATCGCGCACAGGCTGTTTTGCTCTTGCGGGTCTTATTATGTCATTGTATTATTTATCAAAAGATAATTGTTATGTATTTACTAAAATTGAAATACAGTATACGAATTTTCCTACAGTGACCCGAAAAAGTGCCTATTTTTGCACTAACTGTAGCACGCAAAATAGTCTATTCCTGCACCAGTGCGGGAAAGTAAATTACAGTGCGGGAAAGTTCTTTTCCGCACTCCAAATTTGCAACCTAACAACACAAAATAGTGAGCATGTAATACGCAGGTTCCCTATTCTGCATTCAAAAATAGATTGGCTACTCTGCTTCAGCTGTGAATAAATAAATAAATAAGATTTTATTGTCAGCGGGCCGATAAGCACAAGACAACGTCAAAACATATACTAAAACAGTAGGTTACAAAGTTGAGTGCCATCTAAGCACTGTCAATCCCAATAATACAATTTTCGATTGCAATAGTGAACACTAAACTTAATTATTACAGCAGACTATGATCAATTATATCGTCAAAATGTTACAAAAAAAAAAAAAAAAAAAAACGCAAAATGTTACGCAATATTTATGTCAATTTCATAAATCTCACTTAACTTGTAGAACGGGTTCTCTATCAGCCAGTCGTGTATCTTTGTTTTGAAAACCGTGAGGGGTGCATTATGGAGATGGAGTGGCAACTTATTAAAAATCTTCTGACCAATGTGTTTAAAGCTGTTGAGCGATTTCGAAAGTCGGTGACGCTCAACATAAATTTGATTATTGCTTATAGTTGTTGTAGTTGTTGTTGATGAAATCGATTTGATTCGAAGATAGGTTATGTGAGGAATTTTCAGGTTATGTATGCCCTGTTTTGTTCTGTTTGAATTACTTTATACATTACTGTAGGAAAAATTTAATGTGTAATTCGAGCGCAAAGTATTGTTTCTGCACTCGAGAAACTTTTTTCTCGATGCAGAAAAACGGTGCTTTGCACTCTAGTTACACAAATAGCTATTGAATACTAGAATACGGTAATGCGCCTACCTCATAGAGCAATAGGAACACGCATGCGGCTTTTCCTCCATGTGAATACGCATGTGCTGCAGCAGATGACCCTTGTAGCGTTTGTTGCATATTTTGCACTCAAAGGCGCGCTCGTTGGCGTGGAAGCGGCTGAGATGCTTCTGCAGGCCGTCGGATCGGATGAATCCCTTGCCGCAGATGCTGCACACGAAGTCCGTCTGATTGAAGTGGCGCTTGATGTGGTTGACGAGGCTGTTGCGCGTCGCAAACGAGGCGTCGCACATGGAGCAGGCGAATGGGCGCACTTTGAGGTGAGTGTTGGCATGCTGCGACAGCTGGCTTGGTCTGGCGAACGTCTTGTCGCATTTGCTGCAACTGGAAAGGGAAACGATCCTAGATTATTATTATTTATTTATTGTGACAAATTTACAACGAATGTAAGTGGCTCTACACACTGGTGTCTTAAGACATCTGTCGTGTCTGATGCATTTTTATCGAAAACCAACCCATGTTATTAAATGGAGGACTTACACACTGCTTGAGACATCAGTGCGACGCGACATCCCTGCTTCAGACATGTGTTGCACGAGACCGGTTGGTCATTGTTTGGTAAGTCATGACTTACGACAACCGCCCTGGCGCATGCGCACTAGCGCGCGTCGCCCGAGCCATGAGGCTGTGAGCCGTCAACAACTGAGCTCAACAATTAGCCGTCTGCAACGCACGTAAGACATAAGACATGCATAAAACATCCATGTCTTATTCAATTCCGTACGACACGACAGATGCCTTAAGACACCAGTGTGTAGAGCCACTAAAGTCGCAACAGACTCAAGTCCAAAACTGCTCCCTTCACAAATTTTGAATATGTTACATTGTCCAAAACATTGAGGTTAACACAGACTAAAAATTTAAGATTTGCTAAAAACCTTCACTCAAAAAATAAAATGAATCTTCTCACGAAACCACTATTAACTTATAAGTTCACTTGAAACGAAACACTAAAAACTGTTAAAAATAGTTTATAATATTAAATTTTTATAAAATTTTTTGAGTCGAAAAATATTATCTTGTTGCTATACATCTTCAGCAATACATTAACCCCCGGTTGAACAACAAACTTCCTATCATATTATTGGTACATTATTTATTTATTTTTTTGAGGATGAAGCCCACATAGGTCTGAGACCTGTGCGTGGGTAATGAGTTGGATGATTGTGATTGATGAGCTGGGCTTACAGTTTTAGGTGGGTTTCGAACTACCTAAGTGATTTTACAGCAGAGAAGTGTCTTTTTTGCTGGCCAATCTAATCGGTCACCCTTAAAAAGATGGCCCAGGAGTTTCGTAGCTTGAACAGATACCTGCTACGTCACTAGGCTACCACTTCTCTACAAACATTATTAGAATTAACAAATAATTCAAACTAGATAGAAAAAAAACCATAAGAATAAGAATATAAGGTAGGAAATTCATGGGTAAGCTATTGTTTGATCGGATCCATCCACATGAAAGCATTGATAGTCTTTTTTGCTGGCCAATCCAATCGGGAACCCTTACAAAGAGTGCCCAGGAGAACGCAGCTTATCTCTATCTGATTGAACAGATACCTGCTACGGCTCACGGCTATCACTTCACTAACCGTTCCACTTTTATACCAAGCTCCTATGTAAAAGCATATGATTATATTTATGTACATGCTAGCATTCGTATATATCTTAAATGGGAGAGCACATTCCAGCATATAAAATTTATATAGGTAGTTCCATTATTCACGAACATGCGACATCTTGTTATAACTCAACATAACCTTTATTTATTTTTTATTTCAATTTATTTTTATAATTATTTTTTAATTTTATTTTATACAGACAAAACAAAAAAAGATTTCCACCACATTACATCAAATAACTTATTTCTAGTGTACAATATAAAAATATTCAAAATGTTATATTCATTAGGTAGGCTACACAATAAGAATAATAAAGAAAAAAATATAATTTAAATAAAACTTATAAATCTGTACACTACACTCCAGCATAAGAGCTTGTGCGCTGGAGTTGAGTTCTATGATATAAAAAATTGAAAAGAAAAGAAGAAAACATTGTCTGCAAAATTAAGAATTGGATTTTTAGATAGCACATTGGAAAGATAAAACAGTATATTAATTTAATACCTAAAAGAATCTCAGCATTAAAGGCCGAAACTAGTCACTAATAGACGTATTTTATCATTCTAAAAGCTAATTTACTCTCAAACCCTTATGATTTTATTCACATTATTTAATTTATAACGAATTTTTTAAACTAATTTATATACTATTAATGCTTAACTGACCTTGGAATTTGAAATTTTTAATTGGCTTTGTTTCTGTATAGTAATCTAGTTATAATTGCTCGAATAACTGAACACTTTTATATCAAATAATGGCTCACTTTTATACGGAATGATGTTATGGATAGTATAAAAGCCTGGTATAAAAGTGGAACAGATATTGAACCATCATTATGATAGGACGTTTGTGCAACGGGGGTAACAGTACCATAAAATATGTGATGTTTTCCACGACGAAATACTTGATGAACAATCTAATATCGAAACTGACACTGTATTTCAATTCAATATATTGTCTTTACTAACTTCATTTTTGTAAGATGCTTAGTTTGATCTCAAATTTAAAAAAATCAAAATGACATGCAATTTTATAATTTTTTTTCAAGATGGCGGCCGAAGCATAGCTAGGATTTTTGGGCGCTTTTAGTACGTTAAGCTGGGCATTCACGTTCCAACTTGTAGTACGACTTGCAGTACTGCTAGATGGATAGTCGACTCCACTCACGCTCCTACTTGCAATACAACTTTATTCCTAATCAGCAGTGAGCATCGCTCTCGAGCCGAAAAATGTAACCGAAGTTGCCCGAAGGTCAAGCACTGACTGAGATAAGTTGGACGACTTTGATCCGACTCCCCCACACACGCTCCAACACCGTCGACAGTCGAAAGTCGTCCATCTACAATTCCAACTATCCAACAAGCCCATTCACGGTCCGTTTTCGGATCCGACCTTGGACTGCGTCATACTGCAAATCGGAACGTGAATACCCAGCTTCATTCAGCATGTTTTTCTGGTTATATAACCCGATTTCTAACCGTGTTGAACTTTTTATTTTCTCACCCGGAATTTCTACTAATTTAATTGGAGAAAATCTGAAAATAAAAACAGCTGATAAAGTGGCACGCACCTATAAGGCTTCTCTCCAGTGTGAACACGCAGATGCAGTTTGAGCCGGTCCTTGATGGGAAACTGTTTGTCGCAGTAGTGACAGGTGAACACGTCATCGGCATCGGCTTTGTGCTGACTCAGCACATGGTTCCTCAGACCGCCGCTCTGGCTGAAACTAGCGCTGCAGTCGCTACACTTGTACGGCCGCTCGCCCGTGTGCATGCGCATGTGCTTCTTCAGTTTATAGGGCAGGGTGAACGATTTGTTGCACTCCTGGCACACGTGATTGTTCTTCGGTTTCGTCTTTCGTTTTTGACCCATTTTGGGGTGGCAGGGTAACAATTGAAGGTTAAAGGTCAACAGAAAATAAATATAATCAACCCAGCCTCACCACTAGTAACTTATATACTTCATCTTATACATAGTTTCCGTATCTTCGTATACATACTTTCTCTATGTTATGTGTACTTTGGTGGGAGGGGGGAGTAACAGTCAAAGGTTAAAGGTCAACAGAAAATAGAAAGAATCAACCCAACCTCACCACTAGTAACTTATATACATCACCCAATTAATATATATTATTCATATAGTAAATTGAAGGTCAAAAACCTCCAGTTAAAGGTTAAACGCAAGACAGAAAATACAAAATATCAACCCAGCCTAGTACCGTCTACAATACAACACGCAATTAATAGATATGATTGATATAATAAATTGAGGATCAACAATCTCAAATTACAGAAAATACAAAGAATCAACCCAACCTCATTACTAGTATCTTATATACATCACTCAATTTACAATCGATATAGTAATTATGATTATTATTGTTGTTTAAATACATATGACATCAGGGTCACGCAGGGGTTTTGAAACCTACGTGGTGCCAAATTTTCAACCAATGGTTATTTTGAATAAGATAGAAAAAGAACAGCAATGGGTACTGGAATCTCAAGTTTAATAGAACCTAGTTTGTAAAAACCTTGCTAGAATCTATTAGTTAAGAAACAATTTCTTCAATATTATAGTACAGTAAAGTAATATTTACACTTGGTAGCAGCTTTAAAACTAAAAATTATATTCCTGGTTAAATTTCACATGAAAAGTTAATAAAAATTATATAGTACCACTAAAAGGAGATCTAAATGACACACGATATTTAAAATAATAGTTGAGAACTTTTGAAATTTATACTAAGTAGCAGCTTTAGAACTAAAATGTAGTACCACTAAAATGAGAACTAAATGTTACACAGAATCTATTAGGCCTAAATTAGATTTGGAATACTAGTTGAGAACTTTTGAACCATAAAAACTAAAAGCCTTAAAATACTAGAAGGGAGATTTTAGAACTAAAAATACTTTAATATATTACCCCTGTAAGATAAAAAGTTATAGGCACAGAAATTAATATTTCAAGTCAAAAGTAGGCTAAATTTAAGGCAGTGTAATGTTTAGAATCAATCTATCCTCTCCAATAGTATCGAATTCAATACATCACACAACCAATAACGATGATTTAAAAAAACAGGTCGAATATAGAACCTTGTTCATTTTGGAAGTCGGTTAAAAAGAAAAGCAATGGGTATTAGAATCACTTTTGAAATGATTTCTCCTATATTCCAGGATACAGAATTGAGTAATGTTTTTACTCTTGTTGAAAGGTTTAAATATCATATAGTACAACAGAAAAAGGATATAGATTTCACACAATAATGACTGAATTACAAAATATTCGAATACTAGATAGGAGCTTTTGAGCTATAAAACCTACAATATATTACCTCTGGAAGAGGTTATAAATTTTGGGCAGTCAAGTTACAAGGTGTCTAAGCTTCACAAATCTTTTTCAAGATCAAAAATCAGTTTTGATCATAGAAATGCATTTATTAGAATAATAAAATACCAATGAATATAATTTTCCCCCAAAAAATTTCACTAATGAAGATTGGAGCTTTTGAGCTGTCAAAGCTATGACGAAACCAATATCAAAATAAATAAAATATTAATAAAAACTCTTAAATTTCAAAAACATGAAAAAATTGTTAAAGCATAGAGCAACTCAGAAATAGCGATGATTCACAAAAATCATTCTAAAGAATGAATAATGCGAGTTAGTAGCTGATAGTGAATAAACCCAGATTTTATGAGTTGAAATCAGTTAGAAACCTAGGGATAATGTAAAATTATTAATATTTTAATTCAACACTATCGCTACAATGTAAAATATTGAACTTTTAAAAGAGACATTCAATACTTCAATGTGTGAATTAATTTATGACTATAATGTAAAATGTTGCATTTAAAAAAACTATTAACATAACTTTTATAACATATATTTGGTAACGTGCATTTATGGCAAACTTAATTTAAAATTAGTTTAGATTGTTCTATATATATATATATGGCAAAATGATCTCCGCACATTCAATACTTTGGTAAAATTATTAATATTTATTTGGTATTGGTAATAAACCTTTTTTTTAAATATGTAAAATAATATTTGTTTCGCTTTGGCAAGTGCTGTTGTTTTTTAATAAATAAAAACTTTAATTTCTTTTCATATTTTTTCTTCTGACACAGAAATTTATGACACTAAAGTAAATCAATGGCACCGGTGACTAGAAAAAATTGTTTTTATATTTCAACACAATCCACTCCAATTTCCAATAGCAAGATCAAGATTTTTTAAAACTTTCACCAACTCATAGTCTGAATATTTACAAACTTCTAAACCTTTCACCAGTTAGAGAATGAATAAGAAGTCACCAATCACCATCAATAGTTTCTACTAGTTTTAATCATAAGAAGTGCTACTTGTAGCAGATGAAATTGATCTGACCAAAATTCTTGACGATGATCCAGTCGTAAAAATCATCTAGCTTCTGATCATGATCTGACTAGATTGGTTCCTGCAACAGAACAGATTGAAATGGATTAATACAAAGCATCAATTTAAACTCTTGATACCCTTTCAAGCTATGCGATTTTTCTGCAATTGCGGAATAATATTAGGGACAGCAAAAGATCTTTAATGGAAAAAGTGTTGAAACAGAAAGAGCTTTCAGACTATGCAGACGAAATTTGTCGACAGCTAGCAAGCGGAAAAAATTCGTCCGCAAACTGCGGAATCAAATAAAATCAATTTATTGAACAAAAAAAACAATGCATCATACTTTCAACTCAACGTATGACTCATACTTTTTACTTTACCTGAACCACCTTGGAAATA
This sequence comes from Conomelus anceps, assembly GCA_948455865.1. NCBI lineage: Eukaryota > Metazoa > Arthropoda > Insecta > Hemiptera > Delphacidae > Conomelus > Conomelus anceps. Next base: position 9,284,193 of record OX418220.1, read on the forward strand.
GATAGAAAAATTGTGATTTTAGATTCGTTTTCAGCAACCTGAGATACCGATTCTTAAAATTTTTAAAGTTAACTTTTAAAACTAAAAAATAGCACTTGATAGTGTCTGCTCCAGGCTTTCCAGACGGAGTTTTCTACTGAGACAGCTTAAGGTATATGTTCAGAGTTATGTCAAAACCGCCTACCACTCCTTCTTCCAGGGGAATTCGCTCTATGGTTTAGAGCAGCCAGTGGGTTGGAAGAGTTCTTAAAAAGAAGCAATTACAAGAATAACTGGCTCCGTTACAACTGACCATTGTCGCCCTCTGTTTGTTACTGAATCAATAATGACTGTATATATTCATTTTTTTAAATTTTATTTATTCATTTTACACACACATACAAGCAAATTTACAGAGATGTAAGTGAAAAATAACAACAATAATAATAATAATAAATATAAGAGGCTAATTCGGGAATTTTAGTGCAAAATAGGGGAGGATTGTAAGCTCTTCCAACTATATCCCTGAAAAAGGTCATGAGCTTGGAAAGTCTGAGCCTCAAGATTTTAATATCAGATGATCAACTTCCCCTTTACAAGGGGTTTTGTATTTGACGAACTAATTGCACATAGACATAGTGCTTCTAAATATCTACATAATTTGCACAGAAACAATGCGAGACACTAGTGCTTTTAAATACATAAATTTCTATATAACTAGCCGCCTTTCATGTACGGTATATAAAATTTATTTAGATATTAATCATAATAATTGTCAAAATTCTTCGGTTTAGATGGGTTGACAAGATAGACAGTTGTAGACTATAATTATATTTATTTTGCAGAATAAACAGAAGAATACAATCATATTTCGGTAGGTTCTAAAGAGTAAGCTGAGTCAAATATTTCGGAAACGATCTATTCAAGATAATCACACTTGTTAAGGTTAAGATAAATGCTTGTTTCTAATCTTAACATTGGAGTGATACTGTCAAACCTAAGATAATCATTAATTCATGATGTTGAAACTGATTTAAATGTTCAATGAACTGAAACAAAATGCTAATGAATTTCAAATTACCATCGTTCAAGAACAATAACATAGGGCTTCATAAATTACTGGTGGAGTATAAAATTAAATTGATAATAGATTTAAGAAGAGGTAGCAGCGATCGATGTAGCACATATCATAGCAAATAAATGAGTTAAAACAATTGAAATAACCAATCAAATTGATTAAGAACCAAAACATACCATTTTCTTATCAATATTATTCTCCATTCTCCTGATTCTCCATCTAGCTCAGAGCAGACCACACACCACAGAGCTCGGAGCAGTGTTGCCAGGTTGCCAAACTCAACGAAGCAAACTGAATTATGGGGGATTTGGCTCGAAGTTACTGTACGTTTACCGTACACATTATATCAATTTCGTCACAAGCTAACACTACTCACATTATAATGTGGAAACTTAATTATTCTCCACTTTAAATTTTGAAATTTTAAACTTTTTGAAGTATTTTAATTTTTCAATCCAATATTTAGTGTTTATAATGTACAATCCAACAAATGAAGAAAATGTCATATTTCCAATTCATATTTGAATTGATGGGGCCGACTATATTATATTATTTGGTTGGCGGTGCTGTGCTTCTTGTTGCTGTTGCTGCATGCGTCTGCGGGGTAATGTCGTTGTGGTTATGAGTTATTGCGGTTTCTATTAATTTCATATTTCTGATAGTCTGATATTATTCTCTTACAATGTGAATGTATGTGGCTCTTAGTGCTGTACTTACTAATTTGGTATTACAAAATAATTACCACATTGAAATGTGCTTCTCTGAGAAAAAACCAGGATATCACTTCGTGAGCAAAGACTAGTAACAAAAATTCATAAACTCAGAAAAAAGCTTTCAGTATGAAAATGCCAGAAGAGTCCGAGTTACTTTTCTTCGATACTTTCTCTCACGAAAGCTCTGAGGTAATGTATAGCAATATCTACACTTGAGTAAAAAAAAAACTATTTTCGTCCAACGGCTTCCTCTCTGAATCTTATTTTTTAAATTACCACATTGATGTAGGCCTACTTGATCATATTGAAATATTTCAGTTAAATACAACCCAATCATAAACAAATCAATTCACAGCTCACTGCTTTATCATCACCGACAATAATTAGTTTAGTTGATTTTTTATTTTTAACAGGTCAAGTCCTAGTGAGCTCCAAAAAATTAACTTTTTTCTTTAGAATATGACTAATCGATCTAAACAAGAAATTTGAAGAAAACGGCCAGTATTCTTCAGTATAAGTTAGCATTTATCGAAGAAGTTGAGAAAGTTGATGGACCTTGTTTATAGGTTATGACATAGATTTTTAGTCAACTGGAACTTGATTTAGAATTACTTTGGCCTATTTGTTCTAACAAAATATTCGAAATATCTAAGTCAATGTTGGATATTTTTTCATATTAAAACCTATTGACCTAGCAGGTTTATGTAAACAAGTTTTATAGGTATAGGTTGAGTTACTGCTTTTTTTATTAATTTTATACCTGATACTATTTTCTTACAATGTGATTTTTAGTGCTTAAACTTAGTTGATTTGTTATAACAAAGTTCACTACAACATTGAACAGGGTTTCTGTGACATAAAACCAGCACATTGATGAGGTTATAATACCTATAGTTTTATTTTTTACCATACTATACCTATTGAAGTCCGTATTGGTATGTACTTTATATTAGTACCGTATTGTAAATACTTTTACACGAATAAATAGAACCACATTCCAGTTGTGACTTACTGACTCCTGGAAAGGACAGGCTTTCTAATATCTTGTTTTCTTTTCGTTCTCCAGGAATTGAACTTGGATCTTGTTCAGTTCACTAAAAATGTTTGCGTAACAGAAGTTCGAATTATACCTCTGGGTGCGAGAGTGCAAGCAGATTTTCCTGGAGGAGTAAGACTTGGGTAAGTTTAGGCCTAAGATAAACCTACCCTACTAATTATCGGCCGATTAAGGGTAAGTTTGACTATGTTCCAATATTTAAGATATTTCTAGCTGTTTTAAGACATTACCCAAGGTTATTCTCTCCATTTGTAACGAAGAAAACCTTCAAAAATAATTTTTTCTACTCCGTAATAATTAAAATTCCTAATATCGGCCATTCAATGTTTTAGTAACGAGCAATCGCTCATAATAAATAAGAAAGCGGCCAAATTTCAGACATTCGGGAGATTACAGCCTACTAAATCTAATTTCTCATCGATTTTCTAACGTAATATGTTTTTTCAAAGACAAGAAACAAGACATGAATCATTTCCTGTTGACCAACTGTTGAAAAAATGAGTAGATGCTCATTTTTCTAAATTGGGAGTTTAAGTGGCTGGTATTTGGCAGTTGCCTGATAAATAGTAGCTTTACTTAATATATACGTTTATTGCGTTTCATTGAGAGTTTGTTATAGCATTGTTACTTGAAAGCTGTACTACAAATTATCTACTCTGTAGTTATTGTGTTTGTCAAGGCAATAATAATAATATAGTGTGACCTGGCAATATTGAAACTTTAATGCTCGGTTTCTCAGTCGTTCAGTGAATCATTCAGTAGCTATTGATTCAATGGCGGCCCTAAGGCTTGTTTTACACATACCCTGCAATCGGGTAACCGGTGTTATTTACACGACCGTAGGGATGCTTTACACTTACCTGTTTTTTGAAATCATATGATACAATGTAATTAGGCCGGGTAAACGACACCGGTTACCTGACTGTCCCAGCAATGGCAAGGTCACTCAGGCCAAGCACTTGGCAAAAGGCTGCTAGCAGACACAAGCTCCTACTTCACCAACTGGCTGGTGAGGCTGGGTAGAGGTCAGGTTAAGCAGCTGATTGCTCTGATAACTGGACATGGCCACTTCAGGAAACATCTCCACACAATCGGACTCAGAAATGAAAATCAGATGTGTAGGCTTTGCAATCAGTCTGAAGAGACTGCCAAGCATATCATACTGGATTGCGAGAGACTCGGGGCAAGGAGAATGACTCTGTTGGCTTTAAGCAACCAGGTGATGAATGGGACGTTAGCATAGGGAAAAAACTCCTGGATCTTGTAAAGGGTACAGGTATTGGTTTGCCTAACTAACGTACTAGGGACACACAATAAGCTTCGGTTGACGTGTGAGGATCTTTGAATCCGTCCCTTAATAACATAACATAACATACCTGACTGTCGGGTATGTTGGAAACAAGCCTTAGAGCCGCTATTGAATGATTTACTGAACGACCGAGAAACCGGGCATGAACTCTCTTAGGTTAGTTCTTGTCCATTATACGAGCTGCAAAGAAACTAAGAAAATGCCCAATAGGTTTAGGCTACAGTGACTATATAGAATGTGACCATAAGGCGTCTCGCTTCTGATTGTATTATTCGGTCAATCCGCAATTTGGTGTCGCAGTCAAGTGTAGGCTACAGTGACTGAAATCTATCTCTTTGCAGTCAATGTAGTTTTTAGTACTGCCATATAATATTCTATTCTATTTAGTCTACGCTGGAGGGAACGTAAAGGTTTACACACTTACTGTTTGTAGACATGCTGGTTTACATGCAGTCAAGTAGAAACTTAAAAAAAGGCCCAATAGGTTTAGACTGCAGTGACTTTATATAGACAGTGTGGCCATTGGACGTCTCGCTTCTGATTGGATAATTCAGACAATCCGCAATTTGGTGTCGCAATTAAGTGTAGGCTACAGTGACTGAAATCTATCTCTTTGCAGTCAATGTAGTTTGTAGTACAGCCATATGATATTCTATTGTATTTAGTCTACGCTGGAGGGAACGCAAATGTTTACACGCGTACTATAGACATACAGTCAAATAGAAAACATATTTATAATAGCTAATATCCAGTCTATACATTACAGATATACAATTAAATATGAAATGGACAAAATATTAAGGCCACGCTGTCTCTCTAAAGTCACTGTAGTTCATAACAGCATTAGGTCTATTCGTCAGTTATTTGTAAGATAAGATACGTATCAGTGATCTCAAGCTATTGTATAGGAATCATAATTATTCTGCTATCATTGTGTGTTACAGAGCAACTAACCCATCGCAGTTTGAAATTGAATTTTTTGTGAACGACCTCACAAAACCAGGAGCTTCGGTGTTTGAGAGTCTCGGTGGTGTTGAGTACAATCAGAATGGAAACATTCATTTGGATTGTGAACAGAGGGTGAGAATTTCTATAGTTTTACGTTTTGAGCTTTTGAACCTTTATTTGAATTAAATCCTATGTTATTTCTCTGATCAGATCAATCTCTCATAGAGAATCTCAATCTCAGATCAGTCTCATAATTAATCTGGGGCTTCATGTAGCAGCATTGACAAACGCAGATAGAATCTGTTACACAGTGTGACTTTTGAAGCACAGAAATGAATTAGACCTCACCCTCGCTTCTATTTGCGCAGTTCAAATAACTTTCTAAATCAGTGTTTCATTACATTGACTCAAGTTCAAAGCTGCTCTCTTCACAAATTTTGTTATATTCCCCAAAACATTGAGGTTAATCTTACACTGAAAATTTAGATTTACCAAAAAGCTGAACTCGAAAAATAATATGTGATTCTTTTTCACTTTGAGGTTTAAGGCGATCAATTTGAAAGTTTACTCAAAACGAAACACTATAAACAGTAAATAATAGTCTATTGTGGTCCCATCTTGGATAGAGGGTATTTGAATTTTAATTATGAATTCCCAATCTCTGTCATTTAATTAAAGTGCAAATGTTTGATTTATTCGAATTTCTTGCAGGTTCCAACTGATGGTCTTGTGCTGCGTGGTTGGTACACTACAATCACCCTGGCTGTGTACGGCTACTTGGCAAAGGCAGTTATACCGGAAGTGCCAGCCGCCGGCTCGAGACCTCCTCCCGACGCAGTGGGACCGGCTTCAAACTCAGCCACTGCCGAATGGGTCCAGCAACACGCTCAGGTAAGTCACAAATAATGTGCCTTTCCCACCGATACTCATTCTTGATTCATTTAAATGTTCTACCCAAATTGTTGATTTTTTACTTAGTGATAGTGGTGGGACGATGTCAAAGTGGGCCGACGTCAAGATGTTTGATTATATGAGGAAGTATCTGACTGTATCAAGTTATTTCCGATAATCGATGGTAGAAACCCATTCTCAATAGTGTTAGGTTGTCGTGTGCACGCAGCGTCAAGCTGGCACTCTTTTATTCTGTCATCCGCGCCAGAGCTACACGCCGTCACCGTGGGCCGAATTCCTAAGTGTGCCATGTTGGCGGTGCATGCAACGACAAATTGGCACTTATTTAATTTTGTCAGTCGGCGCCAAACTTGTACGCAATCACCGTGGGCTGCATTCCAAAGTGTGCAAGTTTGGCGGTGCATGCAACGTCACCGTGGGCTGGAAGACCAGCTCAGCTTGTCGCTAGCCCAGTTTGGCGCGGTCCCATAGTGCTGGGTGAAGTCATTAAGGCTGTGCGCAGGGTTTTTGGTCATAATATTTTTTTCGAAGGTTTTTGTATTGGATGATATTAGGGCTTTGAAATGTTATCTATTGCCGTGAGAAAAAGTTTTTTCATCAATTATTTTGTAAAATATGGGGGTTCAAAGTTGATGTTTCGGTTTTTGGGGGCAATTGATCTCACCTACGAATGATTTTAAGCTTTTAATAAATGTGCTATAACAAAAAGACACCTTGATAAATAAAAAGACACATTTTTTACTCCAATAAAGCAATTAGTTTTTTTAAATAAATTTTAAAAATCTAAAAATTTCAGTTAAAAAAAAAATTATTTCGAAAAAAACAACTATTTTTTACATTGAAATAGAAATTATATCATTTTATTCCTCAATATGCCTTTTAGTTGAAGAAAATTTATCAAAAGATTTAAATCACTCTTGTAGAATAGGTCAATTGCCTCCAAAAACCTAAAAATTTCTACTTTAAACCCCCATATTTCACAAAATTGAAGAAAAATATTTTCCTCAGCAATAGAAAACATTTCAAAGCCCTAATAATATCCAGTGCAAGAATCTTCGGAAAAACCATGCGCAAAGCCTTAAAACTACGCTTTCCTGGCCGACGAAAACTTCAACGAAATGATTGATTTATTGATTAATTGCGTTTAATAAGGGCGGAGTTGAGACTCTTGGCCCTCTCTACCACTCAACCCTTTCAATTAGATCACAGGTACATAATTCTTAACAATATGAATCATTATTTATACAAAATACAACAATCTATAACCACAGCAAATTCATAAGATCTATTCACTTATACACTTACGCACAGACTTTCTATTTTGCAATTGACTGAGTTACAATTTCATTAAAGGGAGACAAAAGTTTTTCTGGTAATTTTTGGTAATTCAATTTTTCCCTTTCTAATTTAACTTCAGAATGTACTGTAGTTCATTTTGATACATTTTTCATAAATGTACGATAATTATTTATTTTTCTCTGGATTGGAAAATTTCTGTGCTCTGATTGGTCTAGAATATCTAGAGCCCGTAACGAAATGTTACAGCACTGTTATGATAGCTTCATTATGCAAAGGGGCTGATCAGGCATGAATAAAGTCAACTACTGTATTATGACATTAATTTTTTAACCCCTGAAAACTACTTTATAACGCTGTGACTAAATGTCATAGCAGTGTTATTATATCTTAATTATGCAACGGGCTTGGTCTGGCATGAATAAAGTCAGCTCTTATCGCATTACTAGATAAGTCTCTTTAAGGTGAATGCGGTGTCAGATGTGATGGGTATAAAGAGAAAATTACACAACGTATTATTCAAAGAGAAATTCCTTAAATTAATAATTATTATTTCTGATAATGGATCAGTTTTGGCAGATATAATTTATTTGTCATTGAACAACTAATACTAAGCTATGCTGTTGGTGTACTTTAGGTGGGCGAATTAGCTTCTGAGCATCCGTACATGGTTGAGCCTCAAAGAGACCCATACAGTGCACCCTACAATGAAGATAACTATGCACATCCCCATCAAGACTATCCCTATCAGGATCAATGGTCTCAGGTATTGTGAACAGACATTACTATCAACATTCTGTTATCTAAAATTGGTTATCAAGTGCTTCAAATATTGAATTGATAAAGTTATGTTTTGTACAATATTCGGAATATTTATTTCAGGCTTGTTTCACACATAACCGGCATCAGGTAATTGCAGTCGTTTATTCGGCTTAATTATATTACATCATGATTTAAAAAATCGGGTAAGTGTGAAGCGCTCCATATGATACAATGCCTCTAAGGCCGGGTTAACGACACCAGTCCAGTTACCCAACTGCCGGTTATGTGTGAAACAAACCTTAAAGTTATAGATATATAAGTTATCATTAAGTTATCAATAACCTAAAGTTACTGATTGGTTGGCGTTGACATTCATGGATAATGTTAAATTATTAATAATTGGTAGACAGTTTCGTAAATGATCAGCAGAAGCTCTCATTCAATGCTTGTAATCAGGGTTAGAAGAGCCATATCGAATCAATTAAAATAACATCGATATACAGGATGATTCAGTCTGTGATACCGGCGCTCTCTGAGCTCATCGTACTAGCAAAAATAATGAAAAAAGTACATATGAACATAGGTCCGGAAATGATTTGCTACCGAGTTATACAGGGTGAACGATTTCGCCCAAAATGAGTGAAATGAAGACTTGCTGGAATCCTGGGAAGGTAAATTAAGAGTTTCAGTTGATTCTTATGGTTTTCAACCTGAAAAATTGAATACAACAGGTTTCAGAACCGTATTTCTCTTAGTTTTTGTGATATTTCACTTGAGATATGAAAAAAGGGGTCGAGAAACCACTTTTTGCGTTTCAGAACAGTATCTCTCTTAGTTTTTGTGATATTTCACTTGAGACATGAAAAAAGGGGTCGAGAAACATCTTTCTTGCGTTTGACGTAAGTTAACTTTGTTGAATAAGAAATAACACACACACTTTTAAAGCAAAACTTGTAGAAAATTCAATTTTTGAAAATATGTAAATTACGCCAATGAGAAACAAATAATAGTTTATGTGAATTTTATTAGGCTACAAACACTTACGAAAATGATGCAATACTGTAGTACTTCAAAATACTGTAGTTACAAGTAAATTTAAGTAAGATAGATTCAAAGTTTAAAGTACATTTTCTAAAATCTGTGCTTGTACTTCAATGCACTTGGCAGCTCGTTTTCGAATTTTTCCTGTAGCTGTTCTCAATGATCTTAATTATTATTGTTTGAATGATCTAGTGCAGTGTAAATGTTATTATCTTTTAAATTAACAGTATTAACAACTTAATTCACTTTCAACCACAGTATAATTTATTGCGTTTTAATCGAACTTTATCGAAAGAAAAGTGTACAAATGCAATACATATTTTACTGAACATAAAATGTCTGAAAAAGTAGTTCTAAATGTAACAGACTCAACTATAAATATAACAAATTCTGTAGCAAACATGTAACAAATTATGTATGAACTATTTACACAAATAACTATTCTCACTCCATTTTTTTAATTTTCTGTCGAGCAGGGCGGACATGCAGACCCGGGCTACGATGCTAGCAAAGATGGCTACGAAGGCGAAGGCGATAGCATGCTGGCTTGGGAGTCGAGGGGTGGTGGCGGTAGTGATGGGGGGGAGAAGATGCATTGGTCAGACAGGTCGGGAGGGGGAAGTGGCAGTAAAGATAGAGAATCCAGACATCGAGGAGGAGACAGGGATTATAGGTGAGTAGACTATCAAATTCATTTCAAATGAAATACAATTGCAACAGTTGGATTATACATAATAATCTGTTTTTTGCTACAATATTGTAGCTCAGAATTGGAAAAGCTGTAAAAGAAGCTTATGCAACGATTGTATTTTAGTTATCTAGGTACTTTAAAAGAGTTATCCTTTTTATCTATTACACTATCTTTCTTTTTCTTATCTTTATCTATTACTCTACAATAAGTTATTTTATGTTACTCTCTAATTATGTTGTTACTCTCAATTTATGTTATGCTTAGAATTTTGCTTTTATAATGATGAAAAGTATTTATTTATTGCTTATATACTGTTTACGTATTGATGGCATATTTAAAGTGAAATGTAGATTGTTGATACGGTAATCGCAACACAAGCCAGCCAAAAGTCCATCTCTAACTTTTTTAATTTGATTGTGATGTTCAAAACTTTGAGTGACCTAATTTTTCGTAAGTTGTTGATCTGAAAGTTCATTTTATATTAATTATATAGAAAACAGTTTTGAGTTTATTATTAGAGTTTAGAGTGTAGAGTTTATTATTTATATCTATTTACCTGATTATATTTTGCTTTCAGAAGGATAAAAAGTATTTATTTATAACTACTGTTCACGTTTCTTTGTAGTGGAGAAGGTGATATTGTGGAAGATATCCATAATGAATAATAAGACGAAGTGGTCACAACCACATTTATGAAAAATAGTGAGATACTAGTTTCGGTTGTTATATTATTATCAATCACAATCAACAAATAGTTTGTTTGAGATTGATAATGTTATAACAACCGAAACTAGTATCTCACTATTTTTAATAAATGTGGTTGTGACAACTTCGTCTTATTATTAATAATAATAATAATATCGTGTGACCTGGCTGGCTCAGGTCTGGTGTCAGAGTTATCAGGTCGCACCTGAATAAGTTCAGGGCCTCTGACTTGACTTAACGACTGTTTTTTAGGCAGCCGGGACCGACAGCTTAACGTGTCCTCCGAAACACGGGAGTGGCCCGAGGTCTTATTATTCATTTATTTTATTTTTATTTATTTATTTATTTATTCCTTTAACACATTACAAAATATAAAATACATTTTAAAAATACACAGCAAAAATGAAATAATCACAATTATACAAATTAAAACATAAGGAACTACTTCACCAAAAGAGCAAGCTCATTACTGTTTACGTATTGACAGCCTATTTAAAGTGAAATTTAGATTGTTTATACGGTAATCGCGGCATACGCCGGCCAAATGTCCATCTCTGTAAAAATGAATTAATTTGGATTTGAAAGTACAGTAACAATTATTTACAGTAGTAAATGAAATATTTTTTCTAATTATTTTGCAGAGACCAAGGCCGTGACAGAAGTCCGCCTTACGAGCGCGGGGGCGGCAGACAGTCCGACTATCACCGTGGCGGAGGCGGTGACATGTACAGTGGAGGCAGTAGAGGAGCGGGAGGCGGGCACTCACGCGGTGGCTGGCGTGTGGATGGTGGTGGAGGGGAGTGGGGCGGAGGTAAGAGGCCTCGGTCCCCTCCCCACCCACCACCTGGTTCCTCCTGTCCCCCCTCCCGTGGTGGGGCTCATACACCTCCTCCGCTACCTCTACATCATTCTGATGATAAGGGGTCCTTGTCACCGCATACCAGGTCCGAGCATGGCTCCATGAAGCGGGGTGAGTGATCTCGACACTTTAATTTTTTTTATCTACGACCATGTCATAATGTATACATTACAGTTTCACAATTGATGCCAAAACAGCTGTCTTTTCGAAATGCTTTTTGAGACCCGTTGCATAATGAGCTCATTATAGTACAGGTTCTACATTATAACACGGGTTCTGGACCAATCAGAAGCATTTTTGATGGAATCAATATCGTAATTCAATATTGTAAAACTATCAGCTGATTTGATCAAACTGCTACACCAGCTGCTTTAACCTAACAATCTACTATAACTTCTCGTATTTGAGATGAGAGGTTAGGTATCTCTGACAGTCACAGGTAAAATGAAATTGTTTTAATTAAATGTATACTAGTGGTCGTAGATAAAATAGTGTATGTAACGATTTTATTTGGCCATTAAAGCACTCGTGAGATATTTATAACACTTACATTCGCTCGTGTTATAACTTACATCTAACTCGTGCCTTAATAAGGGTCAAAATAAAATTGTTGCATAAACTACTAGTTAGTATGAAGCCCACATAGGTCTGAGACATGTGCGTGGGTAATGAATTGGACTATGGTGATTGATGAGTCGGACCTACAGTTTTAGGTGGGTTCCGAACTAACGGGAAGTGATTTTACAGCAGAAAACAGAGTCTTTTTTGCTGGCCAATCCAATCGGTCACCCTTGCAAAGAGCGCCCAGGAGTTTCGTAGCTTATCTCTGATTGAACAGATACTTGCTACGGCACTCGGCTATCACTTCCCTAAATTATAATATTATAATTTAGACTCGCTTTATTTCTCATTTAAACAGACACTTACATGATACAATGCAGTTCAATTGAAAAAATAGATATTCCTAACTTGGGCCCTGGATTTTTTATTAATTTGATGGAAATTTTCTTAGCTTATATATTGCAATAATTATTAAACTGATGTCTTAATTTTGCTAATTTCATAAAGCTGAAATTAAACGAGTTTGATTATTATTATTAATAAAATTCATGGCGTTAAGCTATATCTTTGGGCCGTACCCAAACAACATGCCATATGTCAATACAGAAAATGTCATTATATTGCTGGTGTCGTTGTTGTAAACATAATATTAATAATTATCCAACTCTGTGGAAATACAAATGAATCAATTGAACATACGGCTTAATTTAAAGCACTTGTATGCGTAGGCTTTATTGGTCATTACATTCGAATATCTTATTACATTTTGAATTCAGGATAGTCTTGAAAGTCTTTCATTTATTCACTGGCCTTTTGGGCTTTTTGGGCCAATTTGACCGGGAGACATAATGTACCCGGCCAGCAGCGGTGAGCTTCAAGTTGATATTACCTCAGAATCCGCTCAAATACTTAGAAAGTGTTTTGTTGGTTCAAAAACCCACCTAAAACAGTAGGTCCAACTTAGCAATCACCATCATCCAATTCATTACCCACGCACAGGTCTCAGACCTATGTGGGCTTCATCCTCTGAATAAAAAAAATAATAAAAATATACCAGAATAGCAACCTTTCGTCTACATAACACAGTATATCGCTTAAGTACATTACACTAACGGTTTCCCCTTCAAAGTTTATTTGATTATAAAAACTATAAATTTTAAATTTATCACGGAATGACCGAAAAAGAGCGTAAATATTAAATTTAGTTGAAAAACTTGGAGACCAAAAATGTTCATGTTTGCTGTACTAAAGCTGTCAATAAATTTTACTGTAACTTCTGAAGATGAGTCTTTACTTTTGGTGCTGGTTTTGTAGCCTTGGGTCTTAGATTACACTGGCTGTAAAAGTTTTGAAAAAGACAAGCAAACGTGCAGTAATAATAATAATGATAATGGGTGTCAGGTATGTTCCTCGTTTCTAAGAGTAGCCTAATACAAATGAAAAAAGATTGCTTTTCTAGTAATATAGTACTGTAATAAACTCAAAGCTAGCGTGCAAGTTTACTTAGCTAGCCAAGCCAACATTTGTAAAACATTTTTCATTTCTTATAAACGTGAATGATATAGAAAATTGGCCGAGGTCATTGGGTTAAAGGCACTTTTATAAAAATCTTTTTTTTCTTGTAATTTTTTTTTCAAACTTTAATATTATGTTTTTATGCTTAGGTGGAGCACCAGGCTAAACCCGCTTTTTTATGTATAATTAGGCAACCCCAACACAATTTTTTTACCGGGGTGCCTTTTATTTCTGCACCACAATACACTATAATCTTATCCTTATCTAATCTGTTTTTGTCAATTGTATATGTTCTATCAATTTTTTTCATTTCCATATGTATGTCGTAATTAATGTTTCTGTGTGTATTATTTCTTGTATAATGTGTTGCAGAAATAAATTATTATTCTATTCTCCCTCGGAGCTTCTGTTTAGTGATTTCAAAGTATTGGATCCCAGACAGCTGTATGCAAAGGAAGTAGCATCTAGGTTGCACAAAGACAAATCTGCCTTCCAGAATAGGAATCACCACCACAACACCTTATACAGGCATCTCCTCATATCAAACAGGGCAAAAAAGGCTCTCTATCAAAGACACTTCAATCATCTAGAACCAAAAATCTACAACTTAATTCCTGAAAACATTAAAGCAGTAGGACATATCAAAAAATTCAAGCAACAGCTTCATAACTGGCTAATAAATATTGACAGACAGCATATAGAGAGGATTTTTTCTTACAATTTGTTATGATGGAAACTTATAATTTTGAAAACTTACCAATCCTTAATCCTATATCCTTTTTTTAACTAAACCTCCTTTTTCCTCTACTAACACCTACTCTAGAACATGGCATGCCATAGTGGGGTAGGATGATTTCCAAAATATATGTTTCATTCATTATATGTATCTTGAATATAATTGATGAACCGCTTGGTTAAAATTCTTTGTATTGTATACTAGCTGGCCCAACGCGCGTTGCTGCATTCTCATAAAAATTCTCCTTGATTTTATTATTCAACACCTCCCGCTGAAGTTACATTTAAAATTAGGAAAGAAGTTAGTCCTAGGGCTCTTCCAGCTGATCATAGAGGCTTCGTTGTTTTCTTAATCACCACCTCTGAATGAAGAAACATGTAGAAGCTAGGTTTTTTATTTTATTATTCGCCAGCTCCCGCTGAGGCTGCATTTCAAATTTCTAGCTGCATTGGTCAACAGATGTCATCAACCTAGCTTAATTACATTTCATCATACCCAGTCGTATGTTTCCTACATATTGCAAGGCTCCAACTGCACGGTAGCCTACATGCAAAGAGCAAAGTCTTTTGCTGTTCAAAGACAGCGTAAATAACGCCACTAAGGGGCCTGCCATATGATTGAAAACTGTTGACTTATATCAGCTGTTCCTTTAAGCTGTTTGGCTGGCAAGTTCAGTAGGTTAGGTCTATAAAATGGTTTATTTGATTATAAAAACTATAAATTTTAATAATAATTATTAGCTCCCCATTGAAATTTATGGTCAGAAACCATCCCCAATATTCACGCAACATATTCCCAAAGTTTCATGCCGATCTGTCGAGTAGTTTTGGAGTCTATAGGGAACACACATACATACATACATTCATTTTTATATATAGAGATTGAAAAAGGAAGTAAAATTATTATTATTATAATTATAATTATTATTATTATTATCATCAGGGAAGTGATAGCCGCGAGCCGTAGCAGGTATCTGTTCAATCAGATAGATAAGCTGCGTTCTCGTAGGTCCTGTTTGTAACGGTGACCGATTAGATTGGCCAGCAAAAAAGACACGGTTCTCTGCTGAAAATCACTTCCCGGTGGTTCGGAACCCACCTAAAACTGTAGGTCCAACTCATCAATCACCATCATCCAACTCATTACCCACGCACAGGTCTCAGACCTATGTGGGCTTCATCCTCAAAAAAAAAAAATTAATTATTTATTTATTCTGTTCTATTCTATTCTATTTTGTGGAATAAATTTAAAAATTAAATTTTTTAATTTTTTTGCAGAGCCAGCATTATCTCCCGCGTTCGAAACTTTCTCACCGGGTGATGTCGAGTCAATTTCGGAAGGCGAGATTCCGGAGGCGGAGGGAGTGGAGGGAGTAGGCATGGGAGGAGCGGGAGGAGATGTAGCCGAAGGTCCAAGAATGGTCATGGAGAGGGGAGGAGAGGACGCCGGCACTCCGCCACCCCCTCATCCACACCATCATCATCATCATGCACATCATCATCATCAGCTGATGCACAGTCCGCCACCTCCGTTGCACGACGAGCGCAGTGTCGACGGAGGCGATGGCGAACAGTTCGAGCCGATTCTCAGCGACGAGGAGATAGGTGACGACTGCGACCAGCAGGTAGGCCTAGGCCTCTATTTTATTGTATCTAGTGTGACTACATCTAGCTGGGACTCTGGGTTCATGCTGTAATGTTCTTAGGAACGAAAAATATGATAGCAATATAATCCTTTATGTAGAGCTACTTGCTGTTGTCTGTCGACGATACTCTACCGCTAGAGAGTGACGGATTGATTTTTTTCAGGTCTGAGACCTGTGCGTGGGTAATGAGTTGGATGATGGTGATTGATGAGTTGGACCTGCAGTTTTAGGTGGGTTCCGAACCACCGGGAAGTGATTTTACAGCAGAGAACGTTTGATGTGATTTCGATTTGATTTACTGCCTTTATTATTTACCTGGGAGAGCGAAAATAGGGCGCAGCCGGCCCTCTCTTACACTTAACCATCCCATACAGTACTAAAGGAGAAAGGATTGAAGGAGAAAAGAAAGCAGAATGAGGAGAAAAATTAAGAAGGGGAAAGAGAAGAAGAAGAAATAGGAGAATAAAAAGGAGGAAGAGGAGAAGGAGAAGATGGAGGAGGAGAGGAAACAGAAGAAAAAAGAAAGAGGAGTAGAAATGAAGTAGAAGAAGATAGATAAGAAGTATTAAAAGATGAAGAGAAGATGGAGCAGGAAAAAAGAAGGAGGAGGAGGAGGAGGAGGAGAAGAAGAAGAAGAGGAGAAAGAAAAAGATGAAAAAAGAGGTGTAAAAAGAAAAAGATTGATGAAGAGGGGAAGGATAAGATGGAGAAGGAAAAGAAGAAGAGAAAGAAAAAAGGAAGGAGAGGATGAGGATGGAGAAGAAGAAGGAGGAGAAAAAGAAGAAGGAGGAGTAGAAGAAGAAGAAGGATGAGGAGGAGGAGGAGGAGAAGGAGAAGAAAAAGAAGGAGGAGGAGGAGAAGAAGAAGAGGAGAAAGAAAAAAGATGAAGAGAAAAAAGAGGAGTAAAAAGAAGAAGATTGATGAAGAGAGGAAGGATAAGATGGAGGAGGAAAAGAAGAGAAAGAAAAAAGGAAGGAGAGGATGAGGATGGAGAAGAAGAAGGAAGAGGAGGAGGAGAAGAAGAAGAGAAGGAAGAAGGAGAAGAAGAAGAAGAAACAAGTAGAAGGAGAGGGATAAGCAAAGAGAGACTATTAAATTTAATTTGTGGATAGGTTATCACACATTCTAGTAATCCATATTAAATTAAATCGGGAAATTGTCTAGTATAATATAAACGTCTAAATGCTGTCCTCTGTTGACGGAACTACTAGCGTCTCATGTGACAAAAAATGAACTAGGTGTATTCACGGAGCATAATGATAAAATACAGTATCTAATATATGTTTTTGACTAATATGATTTTTCTCCTGGAGAAGAAGGTGATGTTGAAGGAGGAGGATGAGGAGATGAAGGAGGAAACGAAGTAGAAGAAAGATAAAAAAGAGAAGGAGAAGGAGCAGATGAATAATTTGTTACGTTCAAGAAGCGAAATAACACGTTGTTATTTATCAAATTAAATCAAAACAAATTTATCAATTAAATCAAAGTTGATATCTGTCAAACGTAAACAAGTCTCAGCACAAAAAATTCATTGGCCTATAGCTTGGTTATTTTCATCTGGCTTGTGGCCAGAGGGTATAGTGGGAGATAGCTTTTCATCAAACATTTTCCACACATCTGATGAAAGTAACCAAGCTATACTTCTATCTATCTTTCTATATAAATAAAATTAGAGTTTTGTCTGTACATTTATCAGAATTATATATTTTTTGGTTCTTTTTACGTTTTATACATTAAAGAAGCCGAAACAAGTCTTATCTCAATTTATGTCTGTCTGTCTGTCACGGCCCTAAAGGCATTTTAGGCAGCCTTCTCCTGAAAAACGAGAGCATCGATCGGGATTTTAGTTATTGAACAGTATTGAGAACTTTATTGACAATGTCTTTAGCTATGAAAAACTAAATTAACTTTTTTTTAACAGAATAATAAACGTTTAAAAACCAAGTATTGTGCGACTTTGGATCATTTCTTCTAAGTTTTATTACCACATAAGAACAAATCACGTAATTTATCATGATATATCAATCAGCTGTTCTCAAATATTCTCTCTGATAACTGTCACTGAATTGTTTACGTTCTAAGTTGTTTACTAAGCTGCCAACAACAAAACTTCATGATCGTTGCTATCAAAAAAGCCGAAACATATTTAGTCTTATTTCTAAACATAATCCGTACGAAGGACGGGTACAATAGCTAGTATTGATATAAAAATAATGGTTGTTTTCATGGGAAATTTTCCGTTTACCGGTGAATGGTATTACCCCAAAAACTAAGGCGTCTGATTGGCCTTTTCAAATTCATATACGATCAACAATTTGAATAGACCAATAAGACGCCTTAGTTTTTGATAAAATTCCATTCACCGGTAAACGGTAAGGCTCCCATGAACTAACCATTTGTATTGTTGTGGTTATCCATTTTTCGTGAACTGCAGTAGAACTATTCATATGTATTATCTTGCTGTGCAGAACTGACCTTTTTGAGTCGCGGCGGACGCGTTTCGAACTATGTTGTTCTTCTTCGGCGCTTGGTTGCAGACTGACTAGTTTTCTGGTATGTAAGGTCTGGTGGTCGTAGGAAGGTAGTGGGAGGAGTGGATGTGGTGGGGGAAGTGGGTGTGGTGGAGGTGTTTTTAGGAGGGGTTTGTGATGATGTTGAAGAGGGTATGAGACTTGAAATTAAGTTGGTCATTGAGTATGAATTGAGGATGTGAAATTCATACTCAATGACCAACTTAATTTCAAGTCTCATACCCTCTTCAACATCATCACAAACCCCTCCTAAAAACACCTCCACCACACCCACTTCCCCCACCACATCCACTCCTCCCACTACCTTCCTACGACCACCAGACCTTACATACCAGAAAACTAGTCAGTCTGCAACTAAGCGCCGAAGAAGAACAACATAGTTCAAAACGCGTCCGCCGCGACTCAAAAAGGTCAGTTCTGCACAGCAAGATAATACATATGAATAACCATTTGTATTTGAGACAATTTGATGCAATATTCTGCTTAATTTTTGCCAATGCCGGTCAATTTATTTTCGGACAGTAGTTTCTGTATTCTTTTTCATTCTTCTGTCATTTGCAACACCAAGAAAGTAATTTCTTATAGAATAATGTTACATCTCCAGTTTCAGGACATGGACTACGATTTCAGTGATTATCCAGATGATCCTCTTAAGCCGTTCAACCCCTATACTTTCGAACTACGTCCTTTTACTGTAAGTTAAAACAATTTTTTTTCTATTACTGTAATTTTATTTTCTTATTGAATTCAGGCATTCAGTAATGAAGTTACTATTGGGACTACACCTTTCTGAAGAAGGAATTATTTAAAAGAAACTGTTCTATCGAACAATTTTCTTATCGTTTATGCAAATTCTATTTAAACTACCATTGGCTTGAATATATATTTCTTTGACAGGTTGTTAGCAATCTAGGAAATTGAAACTTCAAATTGTTTGAAATCAACACCTTTGTGATTGGCATAAAGATAGTGCGATTACTGTGATTGGTTGAGTGAAGCGTTCCAGAATTCAGTGTTATGATTGGCTAGATTGATCTGAGTGGCCGAAAACAATGTAAAAATGTTATACTTTAATTGGCTAAAATTGCCATTGATAACAGTTTTGTGATTGTCTGAATGGTAGCCCGTACATAGCAATTGAACGTACAGTAATCACCGTTGTAACAATTAAACGTACAGTAATTTCGAGCCAAATCCCCCAAAATCCATTAGCTTGCGTATGGTAACACTGGTGCGCAATGCGCCCCGCAAAAAGTGCAGAGCTAGGAATCCGGCTTAATTTATAAAATTGAAAAGAAATTATTTATAGATTATGTAATCTCTAAGTCTCTTGTAATGATGCCTTAATATTTCATAAAGCAAATTGAGATTATTCGAAAATTAAAAAATACTAATTGACTTTTAAAACTCACAAATTAATTAATGTTAGTAAAGAATTTCAATTAGTGGATTGTATTATTTTACTAACTCATTTCTTCGGGAGATGAAACCCACAGATTTGAGACCTGTGTGGATAATGATAGTGATTGAAGAGTTGATCCTTTTAGGTGGGTTCCTAACCACCGGGCAGTGATTATACAGCAGAGAACAGAGTCGTTTTTGCTGGCCAAACCAATGCGGTCACCCTTCTATGGTCAGTCTAAGCGCTCGTATCTTATCTGACCGAGCAGATACCTGTGTAACTGTTCAGAAATTCACAGTTCTGCTATGTTTTTTCAGTTCATGTCTGATCCGGCAATCTCAAGCGTTGAGTGGGCAGAGAAGAAGGCCGCCAAGCTGGCGCTGTCCACAGACAAGCCTCAGCTGGAGGATCTCATCGCTCACGGTCCAGACTCTGAGGAAGCTGTACTTGTGTCGTCCTCTACGAAAGAGGAGTGGGTGCATCTGGCCGAATCCGTCACCAGCTCTCTTCACAAGAGTCTACCTCATTTTCACAACAAATCCGGTAAGTCAAATAATTATTTTTAGGAACTTTTACCACCATGAAACCTCTGCATGTAGGCTATGAACATTTTGTGCATGAGCATAGATGAAAAAATATATAATTAAAAAATCAAAATATAATTAATTGTTAATGATATTTTTATAGTATAATATACAATATTCAGTGTCTCGTGAAAATATGATGGCTCACTTGCATGAGAGTATTTATTGCCAATTAATATATATATATATATATTCACAAGTTAGTTTGAAGTGACTGACAATTGAATAAACTGACAAATATACATAAACAGAATTTATTAATTTCGAATTCCTTTAATTGCTATCAGATTATACTGAAGACTTCCGCAATGGCGGATATTGACAACAGCTGATGGGAATCGATGAATGCTACAGTACAAAAATATCAGTCACCACCGGGAATCGAACCACGGACCTCTCAATTGCCGGTTGAGCGCCCTTAACCACTAGACCATGGAGACCTTTCTGTACAAACTAACTTGTGAGATACGAGCCGATATGGCCAAGTTGAAAATGAATGCTTCTGTGCAGAAAGGTCTCCATGGTCTAGTGGTTAAGGGCGCTCAACCGGCAATTGAGAGGTCCGTGGTTCGATTCCCGGTGGTGACTGATATTTTTGTACAGTAGCATTCATCGATTCCCATCAGCTGTTCAATGCTGTTGTCAATATCCGCCATTGCGGAAGTCTTCAGTATAAAGTAATAGCAATTAAAGGAATTCGAAATTAATAAATTCTGTTTATATATATATATATTATTTAATTTCAATTATTTCTGTTGTTATTATTATTTTTTATTATTATTTGTTTTTTATTGAATTGGCAATAAAAAATTCATTCATTCATATGTCGTATTCATGTCATTTTCGTATTTTTTATTGCTCTCCTTTTTTTCGGAGGATGAAGCCCACGTAGGTCTGAGACCTGTGCGTGGGTAATGAATTGGATGATGGCGATTGATAAGTTGGACCTACAGTTTTAGGTGGGTTCCAAACCACCGGGAAGTGATTTTACAGCAGAGAAAAGAGTCTTTTTTGCTGGCCACTCCAATGGGTCACCCTTACAGAGAGCGCCCTGGAGTTTCGTAGCTTATCTCTGAGCAGATACCTGCTACGGCACTCGTCAATCACTTCCCCAATGCTAGAACAAAAAATGTCAGAAAAATCTCAATTTCCCCTTTATTTCCTTTTGTCGTCTTTCAGGGAACCGATTGAAATAATTATTATTCATAGAAATTTTTACATATAGGTATTTCAATTAATAATGTATTTAATAATAAAAAAATACTGTTCGAAAAATTTCATATTTTCAATCATAAACCGCTATCAATCGTGAACAAAATGATAGATTCCCCATTTTTTTAAATCGGTTATGAAATATTGTGATTCGGCGAAAAAATTAATTTTTTGATAATTAACCTCTCAAAAATGACTATTGAACAAAATATTATTTCAGTGTTGTACTGAAATTAATTTCGCATTGCAGTGACCAAGTCTTTAATTGGATTTTTTTTTATTTATTTAATGTACAAAGGCAAATTATTGGAATATTTTAAGCCTAGGTGATAGATGAAGTGATGTGTTACAAATTTGGATGAAATGGTTGATGATGATGATGTTGTACTAAATCAAAGGTTGTTGAGACAACATAATGTATCAATTAAATACATGTAATTGTTCATAGCTACGAAAGTTGACATTTACGTATGGCTGAATCAACTTGTTCTTGTACATCATAAATCAAATATTTTTTGCATCAAATCTTAGAACATAATTGAATTAATAATATATTCCTTGAATCAGCTCAAAGATTAACATCTTATTTTACATCATACAACTTGCAAAATAGTGGCCTAAATGAAATAAGTAGACAAAGCCTTTAAACAAATTGAGTGAATACCTTTCTACAAATATTTAATTAAATTCATTTCTTCTCCCTAAGATTTAAGTTTAATGAAGTACAGAAAACATAGCTAATATAACAGCTTTCCATTATTTTGCATCAGCAAAGTTAAGCATGTGCGCTGATGCAATTTGACATAAAAATACTGATTTATATACTATGGAATAACTAATATTATTTTATTTTTAAATTCAGTGAAACAATAATTCATTTGAATTATGAATAAAATAGAACAAATACCAAAATGAATAATAAGACGAAGTTGTCACAACCACATTTATTAAAAATAAAGAGATACTAGTTTCGGATGTTACTCCATTATGAATCTCAAACAAACTCGGTTTGTTTGAAATTGATAATGGAGTAACATCCGAAACTAGTATCTCGTTATTTTTAATAAATGTGGTTGTGACAACTTCGTCTTATTATTCATTATGGATACCTTCCACAATATCACTTTCACCACTACAAAGAAACACAAATACCAAAGTTAAAGTGCATAGTTTTACAATTAAAAAATATAAATAAATGGAATAAATGTAAATTTTTATCACTATTTTGTTTCAGATGTGATCACTAAACTATTGACATGGGTAGACATTGGCCTGAGTTTTGATGCAGCTCTCAGCCAACCACAGCCCGGCTACAAGGTGCGGCACATAAAAGCTGGCGTGCGATTGGTGGAGGCTTTGGCCCAATGCAGTGAGGAGCTTGTCAATCGAATGATCGATGAGAACAAAGTTCATAAGAAACTTATCGATCTGTTCCATAAGGAGTACATGGCACTATCCATAAAGCTCATGATACTAAAGTCGTTAGATGCAACTCTGCGTTACGATAAATCAGTTGATAAGTTTCTTAATGAGAAACTGGGTGATGATGAGTTGACGGGTTACCAGAAACTGTTGGGTATGATACAGGGGAAACAGTTGGCACGTGTAAAGTTCGCCATAACTTCAATGCTTCAAAAGCTGCATGCTTATGAAGTACTTGACAAGCTTAGCTCCACTGCAAAAGAATTGGAAGAAAAACTAAAGATATCTGAGGATGAGATGGAAACATCTGAACCCCAAATCGATGTTGAAGATTTGATTGTTTCCTTGGAAGAAATTGTAAGAATCTACTTAGATGCACCGTTCCTGATCTCACAACCTAAACGCTTTATGCCAGTTTCGGCACAATTTGAAATTGGCGCCACAATCAATTCAACTGATTCTTATTCAGCTCTTTTTACATTTTTCAAACATCATAAGATCCTGGAGACATTTGTAACACTGCTAACACATCCGGCTACTGCATGTGATAGTAATGTGGTGCTTCCCATACATGAGATGATGGGCGCTTTCTTGGAAACCCAAAATGGTTTGAAGTTTCTAGCATCAAACCCTGACGTCACAAACCAGTTGGCTAGAATACTTTTGGGGCCTTCACCCGACAGTAGTGACGAACCAACTGAAGAAACCAGCTCCCATCTGTTGGGACTACATTTCGTCAACCGTTTATATGCGCTATCACTTGTGGACAACCTTGAGTCACACTACAATGAAAATGTGGATGTTGATGCTGATGAAATTCTCGATAATCTTCACTCTTTGTTTTGTTTAACATTTTCTGCAGTCGGGAAATCATCTGTTGTACATGTGTTGAGTCAAGATGACAACATTAGTGTCCTGTTGAAACTTGCGAAACATAAGCATGTTGAAAAAGAAACAAAAATAAAAAAATCACCGGGGAAAGCGTATGTTTTTGATTTAATATTGATGACTGTGAAACAGTCTGATCACATGCCGTTCCTTCAAAAATATGGACGTGATCTTTTGGATTTAATTAAAAAAGACAACATTCAAGAGTTGAATGAACTGGTGGTGTGGTTGAAACCTGTTGAGAATCCTTCAGCTTTCTCCTACGATGACATTTCGACTCTTTGTGAGATATTAAAGAAAAATGTGGAAAATGCTACGTCGTTGTCTGGGGAATTAGTGACTGCTGTACGGTTGTTAAAGTATCTTGGGATACCACCTAGAGATAGAGATCTATCTCCTTCAGTGCCCGATGCGTGTGATTATCAAGAGTTGAAGTATAAATGTGTGATATTGCAGTTGTTCTCTATGGAAGGTTTGACGTATTTGATTGGCTGTTTATCGAAAATTTGCGAACATTACGAACAACCCGCTCTCCATGCAGCTAAACTAGTTGCTAGACAAGGTTTAGCTTTAACCGCTTTCCTGCTTCCTGCTGTACAATTGATCCGACGTATTCTAACCTACGTTATCAAGTGTCGTAACACGGAGTTCAAAGACTTGACAGCGTTGCCAGTTCTCTTGCAGACGTACACACTAATGCACACAATTCCTGTGAATGCGCATGTACATAATGATGCGCAGAGGATTTGTAGAGATATTATTGAAACACTGCTAGCCTACACGCAGCCTGTGTCGTTGGAGTCTGCTACAGAAAATGAGTCGTTGACAAAGAGTTTGTGGACTTTGATGACGGGTGAGGTACTCAAGTATGCTACAGGTTCTCCGTGTACATTTTTGTCGGGGCTTTCGATTCTATCAGAGTTGGTTCCATTACCGTTGCCTGTGCAAACTCGGTCCCCGCTTCCGGAAGAAGAGATTTCGCATGCGGTGAATTCACGAAAGCTATGGTCAGCCCATCTTCATCCCTTGAGTACTCTGCTACATGATCTGATCTCGACAACCAGCGGAAGCAGCTTCAATTTGCTGCTGCATCAACTGAAGACTGTGTGTGTACAGCTGGCCGATCTGGCTGCACCGACTGCGCTCACCGTGACCTGCGCAGTGCTGGACGCAATTGTCACCTCGCTTACTCCGCCTGATAGGCCTGCGTCGCCCAATGCTGTTCAGGTAATTAATACTTCAAAATTTATTGCCATCTTCATAAAAAATATTTTCAATTTTTTTCAAATGTTCAGATAAAGTTACAAAAAGTTGTTTAAAATAGCAAAAACTATAATAAAAAATAATTAATATTCCCTTCCTAAAATATTTCATATTAAATTTAAAGACACTGCAAGGCAAATAGAGAGCATCAATTTTTTTTAAATGTTCAAATAAAGTTACAACGAATTGTTAAGTAAAATAACAAAAAATATATTGAAATTTAATTAATATTCCCTTTCTAAAATATTTCACATTAAATTTAAAGACACTGAGGCATACCTGAGAGCAGCAGTGGGTTCCATATATAGAACAAATTCCAAATAAGATGTAGTACGCACTACAACTTAACTAACAATTTTTTGTCGGAGGATGAAGCCCACATAAGTCTGAGACCTGTGCGTGGGTAATGAATTGGATGATGGTGTGGTGATTGATGAGTTGGACCTACAGTTTTAGGTGGGTTACTATCCACCGGAAAGTGATTTCACAGCAGAGAACAGAGTCTTTTTTGCTGGCCAATCCAATCGGTCACCATTTCAAAGACGGCCCAAGAGTTTCGTAGCTTATCTCTGATTGATACCTGGTACGGCACTTGGCTATCACTTCCCTACAAACTTTATTTGAACTAACAAATAATTCAAACTAGATAGAAAAAAAACATAAGAATAAGAATATAAGGTAGGGAATGTATGGGTAAGCTATTGTTTGATCGGATACATCCATATGAAAGCATTGATAGTCAGCTATTTATTTATTTTTTATTATTGATGATGCCCACATGAGTCAGAGACTTGTGCGTGGGTAATGAGGTGAATGATTACAAATAGATGTAAGACGGAGGAGCGGGATTCAGACCCACGACCGCTTAAACAACAGCAAGCTGAAGTTGCGACGCCCCAACCAATTACGCTAAGCGGCCCACCTAGAACCTATTTTCATTTTCTAGGATGTTGGTAGCTGTTTATTGAATTTGTAGTTTAATATGTAGTGGAACCGCTCGTTGGCGGCCATGGTAGCGCAGCTGGTTGGAGCGCTTGTCTATGATTAGATAAGACTCTGGCTGGCTTCGTTTCTTGCATTCTTGAGTTCGTATCTCATTCAGCCATGGATGTTTCTCATCATTCACCTCATTACCCACGCTAAAGTCTCAACATGACTTATTTTATATTTAAGGAATATTGTATGACTTATGTTTATATTTTTACAAGCTACAATGCTCAACATTTATGATTAATAAAATTAAAAAAAAAAAACATCTGGGCATCATCCGACTAAAAAGAAAAAGTTGTGTTTCAAGATCTTTTACAGTAGAATAATATTAATTTTAAATTTAATGTAATTATAAATTTAAATTAATTTTAAATTAATATTATTTTGAAAATATTAAGTTCATTTTGAACGAAGCACTGACACATTCCAAAGAAAGTTGATATAATTTTAGGTGTTTCGGAACCCACCTAAAACTGTAGGTCCAACTCATAAATCACCATCATCCAACTCATTACCCACGCACAGGTCTAAGACCTATGTGGACTTCATCCTCAAAAAATATAGAAGTTAAATCATTCATGTAGATCACATGTTAACATCCATTGGCAAATAACATCTTATGTTGATTTATTAGTTTCTCGCTAACTATTAACTCCTCGTTTGGAATAATGCAGCTAAGTCAAGATTTGCAAAGAGAGCAGTTTTGGGCTCTTGTCGGTTGATTCTTTGCATTCATTGTTATTTTGTCTCAATAAATAAATAATTTTTTTTTTTGAGGATGAAGCCCACATAGGTCTGAGACTTGTGCGTGGGCAATGAGTTTGATGATGGTGATTGATGAGCTGGACGTACAGTTTTAGGTGGGTTACGAAGCACCGGGAAGTGATGTTACAGCAGAGAACAGTCTTTTTTCTGACCAATCTAATCGATCACCCTCACAAAGAGTGCCCAGGAGAACGCAGCTTATCTCTATCTGATTGAACAGATAACTGCTACGGCTCACGGCTATCACTTTGAAAAACTAAAATTTTTCTTTAAAAACTATATTTAAATATTCATCAAGTACAACAATTACAATGTAAATATAAAATTTGTCATACACGTCTTCGAGCTTCCACAGTGCGATAGTTTAAATCTTTACAATATCCATAGTAACGAGAGTGGATTAATGAAATATTTAATCTGGATTTTTTGTTAAGAGAAATATTATAGATTGACTGATCGATCGATCTAATTAACAGCTCATTTTCGTTTATAAAAGACTACCCTTCGGTCACCCTTACAAAGAGTGTCCAGGAGAATGCAGCTTATCTCTATCTGATTGAGCAGATACCTGCTACGGCTCACGGCTATCACTTCCCTAATTACTTTTTGTAGGTGCTCAACTTCCTGGCCTACCTAGTGACGCATGCCTCCATCAAATCGGCGTTCATACACTTGTTGACGGTCAAACCGGCACCAAGCTCCGCAACCACCGGCTCTGCTACCGGCTCTTCAAAGACGGGCGCAGCGGGTACAGCCGCCACCAGCGATAACCGCTACGCCTCTGTCATCGGCTCCTTCTGTCAGATACTGCGCTCACCCTTCACCCTACCCACTCATGTTCAGGTTGGTGCAATACATACAGTATTCAACTGTATGTATGAATAATAAATTAATATAGTATAAGACTCGTATAATTTTAAGAATCTAGTGTGTAATAAATTGTTAAATTTCTTAAAGGCTTGGCTCGCAAGAGGTGTTTTAACCTCTACTCTAATTTTAATCTTACGAGGAAAGATGCTACCTTTACAATGAATTTAGAATGATGTCGGAACAACTATTTAAATTTATTCTATATTTTTCAAACAAATAATGATAAAATTACCAGTACTAATAATCTTATCAATTCAGAAAGAATTTATCATTATCTAACAAATATATGTATTATATTATGCTAGTATATAAAATATTCTACTCACAAACGGTCACTCACTCAGCTGGGATGAGTGGGGCGTGTCATCTGCCGCAGATGTAATCAGCTCCCGTACTCGACGCCGACTGCCCTGAGGCACTTGTTTTTTCAGAACTATTTAACTTGTCATGAATTTTCACTGACGTTCATTTCCGCATTTTTATTATTTCATAATGTGATGTATTTTCTCTTAAGATCTGCCAACTTAACTATCAATAATTATTTTCTTTTTCTCATCCTTTTTACTTTTTTGTCCTTCAAATTCTTCTCTTTTCTCCTCATTCTCCAGCATTAGAGTTTCGTCGACAGAGAATAGCAAGTTTCTGTTAATTATATAGGATGATATTAAGAACATGTGATTCCAATCTTTTTCAAGTTCTCTACTGAGTGAGTGGAAAGTCTGATGTGTACAAGATACCTTCGGCCTTAAATTAAATAATATCTCGTATATCAGGGTTACCTAACTGTTGATCTACTGCTAGCTCGCCGCCTGGTTTGTGTGACCTACAATGCTAATAAGCCCTATCACATTGAGAAACTCACAATATGTACAGGGTTACTATAAAATAATCATCGGATATTAAAAGGCTGGATTTAAAAAAGTAATACACATACAGTAATGAATGATACATGAAAATAATTATAAAATGTCTGAGTTTTAGACATACCTTCACAAATGTTCAATATGAGCCTCTTTCGTCACACGACACATATCCAAGCGGTAATCTAGTTCAGCCCACACACGTGTTAACATTTCCCTATCGATGGTCATAAATGCAGCTGTAATGCGTTCCCGTAGCTCAACTAAAGTTGTTGGGTGTGGTGGCACGTAAAAAAAATCTTTAACGTACCCCCAAAGGAAGAAATCACAGACCGTGAGATCTGGAGATCTGGGAGGCCATGCAAAGAGCGCTAAGTATTCATCTGCACATCGCCCAATCCAGCGTTGCGGGAGTTCATTGTTTAGGTAACTTCGTACTTCAGCATGCCAGTGAGGCGGAGCTCCATCTTGTTGGAATACAAAGTTATTGGAGTCTTCTTTCAGTTGTGGAAACAACCATAATTGCATCATATCGAGATATGAAATACCCATTACTGTCTTATCCATAAAGAAAAACGGCCCATACACCTTTGTTTTTGAAATTGCGCCAAAAACGTTAAGTTTGGGCGAATCGCGTTCATGTTCCACTACAGCAAGAGGTTGTTCTGTACCCCATATCCTAACATTATGGCGATTCACCTTACCATTCAAGTGGAATGTCGCCTCATCACTAAACACAAGACGGCCAATAAAATCGTCATCCTCCGTAGCATTATGCAAGGCATTACAACAAAATTCGAATCGTTTTGCAAGATCATTTGGGAGTAATTTTTGTAATAACTTTATACGGTATGGTTTCATGCGTAATCGTTTTCGCAAAATCTTCCAGACAGTTTGCTGTGGAATATTGAGTTCCCTACTAGCGCGGGTAGTTGACTTCTTTGGGCTACGCATGTAACACTCCCTAACTCTGTCTACTGTTACATCAGATACGCTTGGACGTCCGGTGCTTTTACCTTTGCACAAACAGCCTGTGTCTCTAAACTGTCGATACCATCGTAGAATGCTTAGGTGGCCTGGTGGTTTGGTTTCAAACTGTCTCTGGAACAAACGCTGCACGGTAACAACCGATAAACATTTTGCATACTCTAAAACACAGAATGATTTCTGTTGCATAGATGCCATTTTCAAAACTGAGCTGGTGCTGCTATCTGTCGGCAACCACTTTCAACTACAGCAGCTAACCTAAAACTCGGACATTTTATCATTATTTTCATGTATCATTCATTACTGTATGTGTATTACTTTTTTAAATACAGCCTTTTAAAATCCGATGATTCTTTTATAGTAACCCTGTATATAAAATAGAATTTACTGTATATAAAAAAGAAATTGTGTTATCTATTAAAATCAAGCATTTGATAAGAAAGTGAACATGTAAAGTTGAGTGTGATTACTGTCCTGACAATAATTAGTTCACTAGAAATATACTTAATGATGATAATCTTGACAACTGTGTCCGAAACGATGTAGTTGCCCAACATCTAGAAAATAGTTGAAGACAAGAAAAACGTTACTTTTCTCACTAGGTGATGAATTAGGGTTGTTGTATTTTTTATCGTCTGACGTATTTTCCATACATTTTTACTATAGTTGAAAATTAATATTTTAGTATTTATTTTAGACACTACTTTCTCTAAATAAAAGCTTTAAAGACTTATGAGAAACAGTCTACTGCCTGGACCAAATTTATCGACTCATATGATTTGTCTTGGTTTCTCCAAGCTTATTCTAAGTTTAAAAAATCCAAGTTGCTTATTGCTGAAACAAGTTTGGTGATTTCTGTTGTAAATGGTCGAAGTACAGTATCACCAACGCACCATCAATAAATAATTAACTGTTATGATGTTGAAGATCCATCTTGTTTCCACTAATATGTATTATAAACTTGAAAAACACGCCATAACGTGAGTCAATTTCCATTTAAAAGTGTTTTTTAAGTTTATAATAATTAACTGTTAGTCAAGCAATTGTTTATATTTTATGAAATATGTGTAGTTTATCTTTATAACAGATTAGTTACTCTATATTTTTCCAGTCTATATTTATTTGCATGTTTATTTGTGTGGTACAGGCGCAGGAGTGCATAATATCAGTTATCCAATCGCTGGTAGACACAGAGCTGACCCTGCTGCCGCCTCCCGGCGTGATATTAGTGGGCGGCGCGCAGACCACGCCCCCCGAAGTCTACCTGGCCAATACGCTGCCTCCGCGCGACATTTTGGCGCCACTCTGTCTGGCCATGGTCGAGCATCTCACCAGCGAACACCAGAACTCGATGACCACACTGCAGCCGATTCTCAGAACGTTCACTATGCTTGTCGAACATGACTATGGCTTCTATCATTTGAAATCGTGAGTATATTGTCCATTTAACTATGAGAAAATTTATTGACACTGAAACTCAAAATACACTCATTAAGAGCAATATAAAATAAACTCACAAGATTATTCTGCAACCAAGCGCCGAAGAAGAACCACATAGTACGAAACGCGACGCCGCGACTCAAAAAGTCAGTTCTGCACAGCAAGTTTCATCACAAGATAAGTTAGTAAATGAATAATTGAAAACTAGATTAATATTCATCGATGCAGCAATGCTAAGCTTGAGTACTGGCTGACAAAGTACTTTGAATTGTCTAAATTTTATATAAACCGACAATGATGACATAAGGAATGAACTCATCATTAAATAAATTTTTATTCAACCAATCAAAATGTACAATACATTTTCATATAAGATACAATTGATAATTGATTTTATTGAGCCAAAATACAATCAATGTAACATAGGCCAAGTCGATTAAACAGATAAATTATTATGAATAACAGTCAACACATTAAAAAACAAGCATAATATAGTACAAATACTAACAAATATATATGAGCTACTTGAGAACTACAGAAATATTATAAGATAAACGACTAAATAAAGCCTAATCATTCCGGTAATAAGCGCATTATATTTATAGATTAAAAGCTAAATAAATAAAATTCAAGTAAAATAAATCAGATGGGCAAATGAAATTTCAAGATGCAAAATATATAAGCACCCTATACAATAAAATAAATAAACTTTTAAAAATACTTTTTGCAAATTAAACATTTCACAAATAACTGAAAAATTATAATAAAAATAAATAAAATAAAATTTTAGAATATTCAAGACAAAATAAATGTAGGATATTAAACTAATAATGATTTTCGAATGACAAAAAACAAGATGGTTCACCCCTCTCTAAGCCAAGCTTGTGCTGAGGGGTGAGTCGCTTAACCAAATAATTTTACCCTGGACTGAAAATATCTTTCAACAAACTAAAATATAACTCTCAATAAACTAAGAAAACAAACTTAAAAAAAACAAAATATCTCCTTTTTACATTTGTTACTGTATATTTTATGTTTTTCAATATTATATCAAACAAAAAATAACATGGATTAATAAGATAAAAAAAACCATCATCCATCTCGATTGAAACAAAATCTCACTATAACTATAATGACTTGAAGAAATAACTATAAAATCATTACAACTTTTCAGAACGTGCACCCTGAATTGTTTGCTAACTCACTGCAAGTCAACTGTTTAGCAAACCAGTGCACCCAAGACAATATAAAAAATAATAACAATAAAAGAAAAAACAAACAAAAGGCTCTCATGCTAAATCTTCAATTTTGTTTCATTTGAAGGAAATATCGAAGACTGTTCTTGAACATAACAAAGTTTGGTAATTTGGCTATTGATAGAGGAAGTCGATTGAATAAACGGGGCCTCCTGGCAAAAGCATGATCTGCAGCTGCAGAAGTCCTGAGCCGAGGCTCCTCCAGGGGCTCTCTACTTTGTCTTCGAGTAGCATGATTGTGAACTGGAGCCACAGGAAAAGCATGTGGTCTTAAATAAATAAAATCATTAATCATTAGTGGTACAGTTTGAGCACAACAGGATCCAGTTGAAAATCTTGTACAGTGAATAATAGATTGTATAATATCGAAAGCACTTGTTAAATATAAACCACATGGTAAAAGGGATATTGTTAGGCTCTTGAGCGATGGTCAAAAATTGTTTTAAATGTGTAATCTTTGTTGATAATTATGTTTTAACACTTTGAAACCGGAACAGGTGTATTCGTTTAATCCTTGAAAGAATAAAATAAATGAATAGGCCTATAGAAATAGTTGAAATTACACTTGAACGTCAAAGCGCCCAAACTAATTTACAATTATCGTTATCAATTAGGGTACACGGACACTGAAAGCTGTGCGGATTTATGCTATGCTGTACTGTGCTGGGATGGCTTTTAAAACTGAAATATTTGTATTCAATGAACGCTCAGCCACTGGCACAGCGCAACTTTTGGTGGTTTGACGTGCATTGATACCATGGGTTTGGTTTTAAAAGCTGTCACAGCATAGCACAACTCAGCTCAATTTTCAGTGGCTGGGCTCTTACTGTCTATGACTAATGAGAAGGCTAGTGAGCGGTGTGCGTTTCGAGGCTAGCTGTTGACAGCGTTACTACCCATTGTGAATAAAGACGTTCTACTATTATACTATGTTATACTATTGTAAAAATATGCACTGCATTGTCTACTAAACTAGACTTCAACTGCTATTTTAGGCAATGTTTTTGAATTGACTATTAGAAACCATTAGCCATCTCGTTAATCACGTGCTGATTTATGATAAGTTATGATTTTCATATTTTTCTGATTTTCAAATATACCGTCAAGTAAGATACGACTATACCATGCTTGTAGTATGTCATTTGATCAAATAAAGTGGTTGTACAATCAAAATTGAGCCAGCTTGTTGTTCCCTTCAATTTGTATGATTATGAATAATAATAATAATAAGCGTATGGCTTTTAATGGTGGGGAGACCCTTACGGGTAGTTCCACCTCGCCGTTTGTGCCATGTTACGGGGAACATGGTGGACCTACTATTTTAGGTGGGTTCCGAACCACCGGGTAAGTGATAATATGATTATGAATGAATAAATAAGAAATGTTTAGTAACTTTGAAAAATACAGCGATCTTATTCAACTACCGATTATCTGGGATGATCAGTGGTAGGATTGTCTAATCACTATTGAAACAAATTTTATAATATAGGGGTTGAATGTACAAGATATTTCAATGTTTCCAGCACCCAGAAATGATACAATTCCGGTTAATCGGGATTTGACTTTAGTTAAATTGATCAAATGTGCTGAATTCTGCATGAATTTTTTTATTATCATACCAACTATTATTTCTCTGTCTTACTACCTAAGAACAGAGGGCATTTATAAAACGAAATAATGAATTATTATAAACCATTAATTAACAACAATTAATATGATGCATAAATATTTTTAACTATTTTTAGTGTTTCGTTTCAAGTCAACTTTTAAATTAATAGTGGTCAAGTGAGAAGATTAATTTTATTTTTTTTTTTGAGTGAAGGTTTTCAGCATATCTTAATTTTTTAGTTTGTGTTAACCTCAATGTTTTGGACAATGTAACATAATAATGTAACTTATTCAAAATTTGTGAAGGGAGCAGTTTTGGACTTGAGTCTGTTGCACCTTCACACTCGTTGTAAATTTGTCACATTAAATAAATTAATTAATTAATAAATAACAATACAAGTATAAAATATAAAGTTAAAAATATTATCTTATACATAATAATTCCTCGCTCTCATTATTGTCAATGCTCATTCAGAAATATTTCATTCTTTTAAAAAAAAGATTGATGTCTTAATTGATATCTACAAATTTGTGATGTTGTAGTTGTCTGGAACGTCACCCGGACGCGCTTTGGCAAGCAGTGTCTGTGCTGTGCAAGTGCTGGACCAAGGACGCGGAAAGCCTTGCCACACTGTCTGCATTTCTGGAGCTGGTGCACTGCTGTGTGCAGCCGGACATCAACAGCGAGGAGGGCGGACTGCCGCCGCGCAGTCTACAGCTCACGGTGCACGAGTTGGCAACGTTCCTCGCCTGGCCCGGCCCCACCAAGATGGAGGATGACACAGTGACGTCACATCCGCTCTGCCAACTCGATAAACTTGTCAAGGTTCGTTCAAGTATATATTCGGAAAAGCTTTAAATAAAATAATAATAAATAAATAAATGATTTATTTTCCAAAAAAACTAATACTACTACAAATTTACAAACATCTACAGTTATTAATACAAAAATGTGTTAGTAAAAGATCAAAATTTATGTTATAATATAAAAGTTTTTGTGTGGAAAATTGACCTACTCCACTATGGCAAGCCATGTTCTAGAGTAGGTTTGAATTTTTGTGAGCGAATAAGTAGGATGTATTCATGATTTAGTTTACATTGTTTAGTTTTAGTTTACTTTGTATTCATGATTTAGTTTATTAGATATCCTTCCAAACGAACACAATTATTACCATACACTAATGTAGATTGTAGCTAGACGATCTTAATGACTATTGCTAGATGTGTGGACATTATTCAATCAGATTAGCCTAGAATTTTAATGTTCAACTCCTTCACTGTTTTTCAGGAAAATATTTCCACTGATGAAGAGCAGTTGGATGGCATACGTGATAACTTGTCGGCTCTTATACGGATGCTTGAAGAGGAAGATGAAAAACCGCCTGAGCAAAAAGGTAAGGAGTCTCTCTTCAATGAACAATTTTTGTTACTTCTTTTTACTTTAAGTCGACATTTCGAATGATTCAATCACTTACTATACATTCACATCAGCAGTAGTTAGCATGATATTAGCAATAGAATAGTCGATATTTTCACCTGGCGCCTCACCAGCACTGATGACGTGCTCCAGCTCGAAAACATGTTCTGCCTCAAGTAAGAAAAATATATTAGAATTTTTTGTTCATTTCAAATAGTTCTTTCTTTGTAGTGGCGAACAAATAGCTCTGCATGTTGTCCAAGTGGAAATATCTAATTTTCATCAACATGCTGTTAATATAGCTAATTTGTTTTTGTACAGTCACTAAATTAGAATATTGAATCTTCTATTGCTTTAAGGAGTTATTTCTTAAGCCGCGTCTCCACGAACCGAACACGTCTGCCGAACATTGTTGGCGAATACAAAAAACGGGCAAACATTAAACATATGGGTCACCGAACATGCTCGTGATTTCAATTGAAATGTTCGGTCTGTGAGCGAACAGTGACGACCAACAACAGGTTCCCGCCACTCCGATCATAATGTTCGAGAAGGCGTCCACACCAAACCAACTCCAAAAAATGTTCGGCGACATCTGCTGATTCCAGCGAACACTGTTCGCTGAGCATGTTCGGTTGGTGGAGACGCGTCTTTAGATCGTATACATCAAGTTGTAAATAGTGTATTTGGGTCTAAGAAATAATGAACCAATATGAGATTGTTTATTCAAATTTAGTAATCAACAAAAACAAATAAGGTATATTAGAAGCAAATTGATAAACGTGATGCCCTCTGAATTCCTGTTAGATCTAAATGATAGAAATAATTATCTGAAAGGGGAACAACAAGTTTGGATTATAAGGAATTACTTCTTTGATATGCATAACCTAAAATAACAATAATGTCAATGCTGAGTAGAAAATTATTTTTGGAAGTTGTAAGAAAAAGATTGATTTGAGATAAATGTGATTTGAACTAATGCTTTCGACAGGGTTCATCCTTCTGCTGATTGGTGTCAACTTATATTAATTTTTCATGATTTTTATTATTTTTTATTATTTGTAATTGATACGTCTCCAATTATTATTGTATTTCTATTATGTTATTTTTGGCATCATAATCATCATTTATTTATACAGATAAAAACAAACTTCTTTCTACAACATCAAATCACTACAAAAACAACAGATTTACGTTTTAAAATTTACAGCTATTTGATAGATTATATTATAAAAATAAATAAATTGTCATAATGGCATTTTTAATGAGAATTAAGAAAATTAGATTTCGTTCATTTTTTCATTCTAGAAATGAGAACCGAGGTGTTATTATTATTAACTTCTGTTATTTCAATGCAAGTACTATTATGGTCATAAAATCGACAGGTTTATAGTGTCTTCTTTTTCTGGCATTGAAAGATGTGAATGGACCATTTAAATAACTTTTTAACGAATTATTAATAAAAAACAATATTTAGAATTATAAATGAAAGAAAATGTAATAAATAATTATTTATAATTATGAAAAAATATTTTTATCAAGCTTATCCTTCCTTATTCTCTTTGATCCCTGGACTTCCTCCTCCTGCCACTTCCAAGTGTAAATGGACACTCTTGCAACTCTGAATGGCCGAGCTAATAGCCCTATTCGCCCAGCAGAATTTTTGGCCAGCACCCCAAACTCTCGACAACTCAATAAAGTTTTAAACTGCCCGGACTGAGACAGACCTTATTAAGCTCTCGAATAATAATTTTAATCCAATATTTAAATGGTCCATTCAAACCTTTCAATTCCAGAAAAAGAAGCCTAACCTACACCAGATAGAATAGTGACACGTTCTTACATACCTCTCAAATTAAAACATTCAAACAATTCGATTGAACGTGCCACTACAGACCTGTCGATCTTATGACCGTCAACACCATAAAATAATAGTACTTGTCTTGAAATAACAGAAGTTAGTAGTACACTAACTGTGCACCTCAGTTCTCATTTCTACATTGAAAAAAATGAACGAAATTAATTTTCCTAATTCGCATTAAAATTGTAATTTATAACAAAATCAAATAACTTATTTTATAGATCCGTATACTACACCCCAGTATAAGCCATATGCATGTGCGCTAAAGTGGAGCTCAGTAAAACACGACAAATTATTTAAGGCAAAAAATAGTCATCAAGTCAAGGAAATTTGAATTTAATAGCACTTTGCACATTGGAGATGTTGAAAATAAGGTTGATAAATGAGTCAACCAGCCAAAAGAAAAATGTATAAGAATACTGTATATGAACAAGAAAAGCATTTAAATACAAGTTTAGGAGTTACGGTATCCAAGATATATAATTTTTTCAAACATTGATAGCAATATAATATATAATGAGCATTTATAAAGCAATATTAAATAGAATAATCTAATTTAGTAACCGTACAAATACAAATTAGGTATATTTGTAGCAAATTGAAAAACTTGATTAAAGAAATTCAATGTTCTATTCATATTCTTGAAATAATGTGAAATTTTGTAATAATATGGTTGTTTTATCGCCATATGGTTGCAGAAATGGTGGAGCCACAAGTGCCGGCACCCGAACAACTTCTGGTCCAATTCGCGGCGCGGCCCGTCTTCGTAGTGGGCGAAGTGGACGACGAGCGTCTTAGCGCTGGCTACTACCTGGCGACGCCACCACTCGACGACAACGACGCCCTGGCGGCGGCAGCTGCCGCTGCGGTGGCAATCAGTGGCGACCAGTACACCGTTTGTGACCTGCTGGAAGTGGCGCGCGCCCACCTGCCCGACTGCAACCTGCTGGAGCGAGTGGCCGTAGTGTGTCGCCACAAGGCGGCGCCCGGCGATCTGCACGCGCCACTCGCACCTGCCGCCAAGAAACGCCACGCCGGCCAGCCCGGCCAGGCTGATTCCAACAGTAAACGCCCATTCAGTGAGTGCTTATCCTGTTATTAGCGATTATTTATTGAAATTATTTACAACTAGCAGTTTTCCCGATTCAATTAAATCTTAATGTCCAGAACTTCACATAACGTATTTATAAATTGAAAAATACTTTAAATATGTTTTTTCATATATATTTTAATATAGGCCTATTCATACTTTCTTAATATATATTTAAAAAATATTTTTGTTGAATAAAAACTTGAAAAACACTTTTAAGTGGAAATTACCTCACGTTATGACGGCCGTTTCACTCTGTTGTCAAGAGCATCGTCAGACGATGCTTAAAAGTTTTAAGTTTTTATTACATGTTAGTGGAAACAAGATGGATCTTCAACATCATAATTTTTGTTGAAGTTGGCTTTTTTGAGAATGGAATGTAGAAAAATATCAATATATTGGTAGCCACGGTGGCGTAATCAGTTGGAGCTCTTGTCTCAGATTAGACTCCTGGCTGCTACTCTTGCGGTCACAAGTTCGTTTCTGGTTCAGCCTTGGTTACTTTGTGTGATCTTTCAAGAGTGTGATTCAAGCTCAAGTCTCAATACTTAAGTGGACATCAACCTGCTAAAAAAATATCTGTTGAAATAATTATAAACAGTGAGGTATTTGGAACTTAAATAAAATAAAAAATATTAAAATTTAATAGCTGCAATGAAATTGACCTATTTAAAAAAATGGAATTCATAAATAATTTTTAATTTTTCTATGGAAATTATAAACAGTGAGGGGTTTGAGACTTGAAATTGATATAGAAGTCAATAGCACTGGTCCACATGAAAACCTTTATCAAGTCAGGTATAAATCATTTTTTGTAAATCATTTATTCCTCATAGAAAAAACATTATAAAATAAAATAAACATAAACACTGTCATATTAGAAAAAAACTAACGGGAAATGTAGGAATTACTGCCCAAAAAAGAGCAAGCTCGAGCTTGAGGAAGGAGCCCACCTTACTATGGCAGGCTACAGTGGATAATACATAACATTTTTATCCTTCTAATTAACACTAAACTTGAAGTAATGAAATACAAATAATGATTAACTAAAAGTTATTTCCTTAGTAAAGTTAGTTTCCTTTAAGTAAATAATACTTAACCATTCAAATTAAGAATAAGCATTACATAGAAAAAACACTTGTATATCCATAACTAACAAAACAGTGAATACTAACAAGCGGAACAAGAGTAATAGAATCAAAAAACTATTGACAAGATATGTGACATTGATAGAACAAACCCACATGTGATTTTAAATCTAATTCATTCTTAATGCTTGTTTCATCCGCAAATTTACCCATGTCGACTATGTGTATTAGAAACAGTACAATAATTCAGAGCTCAAATAAAAACAATCATATAAAGAAATTATCTATGCACGTTTAAAAAACGTTATCTTTAAATTGTGTGATGGTACACTATCTTTTCTGTTAAATTGTGACTTATTACTAATTTGAAGTTGTCACGAGTTTCCTTGGTTTTTCATATTTTGTTCTCAATTAATAATATAATTAGATTATATTGATTTTTAAACTCCTTTCAATGCTATCAATTATGCCGAAGACCTCCGCCACTGTGGACATTAATAACTAAATTAAATAGCCAATGAAAATCGATGAATGCCACAACACAATAATATTTAGTCAATGCTGGGAGTCGAACCACGGATCTTCCAATTTCGCCGAATATGGTAATAATTGCTAATTGATTAGCAACAATAACATGGCTAAGTAATAAGTGTATTGTGTTTCAGGAAATGAATTTTATTTTGTAAAAAGGACTGCAAGCTTTCAATTGTGAATAATGGAAATGTTTCTCTTTAATTTTCTTTTGTTTTATATTTATTTTTTTCGTTTTTCCCTAAATTCTTATATTATTGTATTTTGTGATAGATGTGAATTATCTTTGTAGCGGAGGGTTGAGTGTAAGAGAGGGCCGGCTGCGCCCCAACTCCGCCCTTCAGGTTAAATAAAGGCAGTCATCTTATCTTAATAACTAATTGATAAGTACAGTCATTTATGTGTTTTCAGTATGTGTACTTATAAGCTTTATTATCACTTACTCGGTG
This sequence comes from Conomelus anceps, assembly GCA_948455865.1. Taxonomy (NCBI): domain Eukaryota; kingdom Metazoa; phylum Arthropoda; class Insecta; order Hemiptera; family Delphacidae; genus Conomelus; species Conomelus anceps. The sequence continues at coordinate 9,324,514 of OX418220.1, forward strand.
GTTCAGAACCCACCTAAAATAGTAAGTCCACCATGTTCTCCATAAACGGTGAGGTGGCCCCACCAATAAAAGCCTTTGATTATTATATTGTGGCACTGTCTGTTTCCTGTTGCAGTTACGCCGATGAGAGGACGTGGCTTCCGTGGCGGGGGCGGTGGAGGCGGTGGATTGGGTGGAGGGGGTGGCGGAGGCGGAGCGTCGGTGGGGCAGCGTGGCGACATGTTCCGGTCGCGGCCTCCCAACACGTCACGGCCACCCTCGCTACATGTCGACGACTTTGTCGCCTTGGAGACGTGCGGCCAGCAGCCAACCGGGCCCACTGGATACAACAAGATATCTATGCGTGCCGCACAGGTTCGTCTCTAATTCGTTACTAATACTACTAGTTCTATGAACAATAGATCTCCCTCGCCCAACACTAATCACTCAAAAGGGGATGTTCTTTAAAAAGTTCAAGAGCAATTTCAATTCAGTTTGCATTGCTTAATGTTTCACCAATGTTGGAAACTGCAAAAAAACTATATTTGAAAATTCCAAAATGTATTACGCCCTCTAGAAATAACCCCTTATGAAGGAAGGGTCACTAAGATGAGTGCAACTTTAGCAGCTCTAGATAATATTTACCTTCAAACATGAAAAGTAGAAATTATTTATTAACAAAAAAGTTCAAATTTGTTTACCCCCCATTTTCTATTGAAATTTAGATTTCCACCTCCAGATTCAAGGAGAATGGTTTTTACAAATTTTTCGAACGAAGTCTCCATAGTTTTCATGCCTTACCTGATTAGAAGAATTTTCCAACTATCTCAGTATTTGAGTTTTTAAAATTTACTAATATTAATACTAGTGAGCCCAACGGGCTGGAGAACTCGCTTGCAAACAATTAATTTTTGAAAGGGAAACTCATTTGGAAAGCTTATTGTAGGGTTAAGGTAGTAACGAAAAACGGTTGATTTGAAGATACTAAGGTAGTAACGAAAAACGGTTGATTTGAAGATACTTATTTAAAAATTCACAAGACATATCACTTTAAGTTCAAGTTCATCGTTGCTCTGATACACAGATTTATTTTCCACAAGAAAGACCTACCGTAATCATATACCTATATATCAGGGCAATGGAGTATATTTAGTAGATATATTTACCACATAAAAAACAGCTGTTCATAATTATATCCAAATATCAGGGCAATGAAATTAGTACAGATTGGTATATCAGACAGAAATTCTATAAAAAACCTGATCACATATTCACCTACAGCTGATAATAACTCAAAATATATTTTGAAATGGGAGAACACCATTTGTACGACTGTCGTTTTGACCGACCTAGTAAACAAAGGTGGTTCAGTCACATCTAGCCAGGTTAGGTTAGGTTTGGTTATGCAGTTATGGCTGCGCTAGCACTAGGTTGATCAAACTGTTAGGTCGTCCTACAGGAAACCACCCTTTTGAAATCTATTTCAAATGCCATCATAATGCCATATTATGGTAGAATCGTAGAAACAACTATTTTCTATATAACTTATAGTGATATATAGATATATATATATCAATGAAGGGCCTATTTGATTCGCCTCAAAAAGGATGAAGGAGTCGGTTAATTTTATTGGCCAACGAACTTGACCTGTCTAAGATACCAAGAATCTGTGTTTCAAATTTGAAGTTGATTGATAAAGGCGTTCGAAAGTTATCGTGGAACATACCCACAGACACACAACGCCTCGAGCCTCAAGTCAAAAGGAAGAACTCGCTTCGCTCGTTCAATTAGTAAATAATATTGTTATTTATAGTAATATAGTAATAATAATAGTAATAATTTATTAGTAATATATCATTATTAAATATTAGTAATGCTCATGCATTACTTGTTGGTTATATTTCTTTTTAGCTAATCAAGCTTTTTAAATTTTGTTTTCAATATTATTACATGTATAAATTAACTTGCTTATATAAAATATTTTTTATAAAAAGTGCAGAATTTTATTTTTAAGATTAGACATGTTGAACTTACAAGATGTATTATGATAATGTACAGAAGTACAAAAATATGAGCTACTCTTATTAGAACAAAATTCATATGGTCAGTCTATTCTCCCGAAATTCACAATTCAAAATATATTGCCTTATACAATTAATTATAGAAATAATCAACTACCGTTATTAGAAATTAAAAAACAATAAATATAATAGAATGTAAACAACCTTGTGTAAGAATAAAACAAATTTATTCCAATTTTACTTGGAAAGAATAAACTCCTGTATTTTTAGATTAAATTAAAAAAATATATGAGATACTATCGCAAAAGCTGCGTTGAAAGAATGAAATAAGTTAATATTTATTTTAAAAAGAAATCTATTCTTGGAAGAAATAAAAAATACTAATTGAGATACGAACGAAAAAGTTGTTTTAAAAGAATTAAATATGTTTCTATTGAACTTTTTTTAGGATATGATGGCAACAAGAGCTCGAGGCAGAGGCAGAGCATCGTACGGCGGGATGGAAAGAGGTGGGGGACATTTCTTTGGACAAGCTCCCTCCTACAGGCGTGAAAATGGTTAGTTCCTTTTTATTTATTTTATTATTTTGGTTAGCACCTTGATAAACACTAATCAGCTATTGATTCTATCTTAATTTTCCACAAGTGCATAACCCCGAAGAGAAAAAACACGGGAAATATTAATTTAATATTCAATAATATTTTAAAATCGCTAATACTTTAGTTGTTGATGAAGCCATAAGTCTGAGACTATTGCATGGTGATATGAGGTGAATAATGATGCAATGATGCTGTGAATGGTGAACCTATAGTTGCAGGTGGGTTCCGAACCACCGGGAAGTGATTTTATATCTCTTCTGCCGAGAACAGCAGATATGCATTCAAATTTTCAGGTCATGTTACCCATGTTATTTTCTAGTTCCTATCAAGCCATTTTCCCCAGGAAATATTGAATATATATTGAATATTGAATATTTATTCGCCAAAATTTAGATACTGTAGTAAATTACAAAATATGCATGATAACCTACATACACTTTACATTTACATTACATATAAAATTAAATACATACAAATTTCATACAAATTTCATAATAAAAATGTCAATTAAAATAGATCCAAATGATTTGGCACAGCCAGCAAAGTTAAACTTGTGCGCTAGCTGTGAGTTCATAAAGCAAACAGTAAAGAGCAAAGCAATACAAATGCGACAAACGAAACGAAACAAGACAAAAATAAGTGAAGATAATTGCAATAATAATGCTTCTTAAAAAAATACAATGGTAAAATTTGAATAATTTTTCGAAAAATCAAAATACAGGTGATAACCAAAACAAATCATAAAGCCCCAAATTATTCATCTAATGAAAATTAATGAAGAAAATACAAAAAATGAAATTCTCAGTTATGAGCACATCCCAGTGCTTAATCATATTAAAAAATATATATAATATAGAAGACAGAAAGACATTCAAAACTCAAATGAATCACGAACAGACTTACTAACATTTAGGTAATGTAGAATATATATTTTGCTCAACCCATAAATTTATTTCTCTGATTAGTGCTTTAGTAATTTTTGAATTAATGAATTTTATCGGAATTTTGTTAGAAAATATATTGCAAAGATAGGTGAATTGGTGTCGACAAACTACCAATTTTATTAGGTTGATATTGAAATTATTTAATGCTAGTGAACGAGTCTGATACGGAATATCCCTAACCTCTAGATTTTTTCTATCCTTATTCAAGTGCAAAACAATCCTCGTTACATACATCTGTCTAAGTGTGGGTACTTTTAATTCTTCAAAAAGTTTCTTGCTTGGGTATCGTCTTGGTTTACCCAGTGCTGCCCTTATAAGATGCTTTTGTAATGTGAAGATTTTATTTAAGTGACAATCATATGCACCACCCCAAGCCTCAATCGCATATTGAAACAGCGAATGGGCATAGACAAAATAAATTGATCTTATCACATCAAGGTCTTTCAGTTGATTTATTTTGTAGAAGCTATAAATAAGATATTTAAGTTTAGAAGACAGGTAATTCATATGAGAATCCCATCTTAAACATCCATCCACCATCACTCCCAAATATTTTATAGAATTAACTTTTTCAATTTGTTGGCACAAACAGTTCAACCCAGTATTCAAGCAGTGAGGATCAGTGTGCATTCTCAATTGCAACGAATCATCTGGTTGACCTGCCAGTGTCGGAGAAAAGGTGATATACTTTGTTTTTTTCAAGTTAACAGTTAGAATATGATTATCCATCCAATTCTTCATAATTTTTAAACCCTCATTAGCAAACTGGTAGACTTGGCGCCAGGATTCACCCGAAAAAACTAGTGCTGTATCATCAGCAAATGAAATTTGGGTACAATGAGGTATTGTTAATTTTAGAGCATCGTTTAAGTAGATCAAAAATAATACCGGGGACAGTACTGTACCCTGTGGTAGGCCATAACTAGATGAATGATCTGTAACTGATGTACCATTCAAGTTTAATGTTTGTTTTCTGTCCTGAAGATAGCTTTTCAGAAGTTCATTACATAAGCCTCTTATCCCACATTTATCTAATTTATTCAATAAAATACCATGAGGGACTGTATCGAACGCTTTTGCCAGATCTAAGAATACAGCCAATGTTTTTTGTTTAGAGTTGAACTTATCATCTATCAATTTAGTTAGGAGGATAATTGCTTCAGTTGTAGACTTTCCATGCTGAAAACCAAATTGATTTTTCTCCAGGAAATTATTGATGTCTAGGTAATTTAAAATTCTTTTTATAATCTTTTCCATAATTTTAGAGAAACTATTCAAAATACTAATGGGTCGATAATTTTCTGGATTTGTCCTATCACCACTCTTGTGCAATGCAATAATTTTTGCAGACTTAAATGCCCTCGGAAAATAACCCACTGAAAAACATCTATTTATGATATGTTCTAATGGCAGAACAATATGTTCACTTATTAATTTGACAACATGAGTACTGATACCATCTACCCCTGGAGAAGCACTATTTTTTAGTTCACCAATTACTTCTAAGATTTCATTTACACAAGTTGGATTCAGAAACATGCTATCTACTGGAGGTGATTTTAATGATTGTGGTACTTCAATATAATTTACCGAGTCCAATAATTCTTTTGCAAGCTCAACTCCTACATTCACAAAATAACTATTTAAAATTTTTGGATCAATTTTAGGTTCTTGATAAACTCTCTCTTTTCCCAACAATTCAGAAATACACTCCCATCTCTTCTTGGAATTGTTTTTATACTCCGTAAATTTGTTGTTGTAATAATCACTCTTTGCTTTCCTTATTAATGAGTTCAAAATATTCCTATACTTTATGTACTCTTGTTTTAGTTCAATATTAAAAGGTTGCTTATTTAATTTTATATGCAATTTATCCCTTTTACGAATTGCTGAAATCAAACTAGGAGTAATCCATTTTTTCAAGGGTCTGTTTTTATGTGAATAATTAATAGTTTCTGTGCATTTATTAATATTTTCAATTATCTTGATGGTAAATTTATCTACTAAGGTGTCAATATCATCGGTAAAATTGTAACAAACGTCCTCCCAACCCTGAGCTTCAAGTTCTAGTTTCAGTTTATCAAAATTAATTCTAGTTACTGATTTACTTGGAGTAGTTTTAGAGTTGGCATCATGGTCTTTTAGTCTAATATGGAAAACAATACTGTAATGATCAGTGATATTTGATTGCAAAATTGCACCTAGCACATCCACTTTCTTTTTTGATCCACTTTTAAAAAATATGTGATCTATACAGCTGTTAACTTGCCCATTGACACTATTAAAAGATCTCGTATATTTATTTACGTATGATTTTAAGCCATTTAATTGCAATACACTCAGGTACTCATTAGTCAGATAATTTAGATTGTTTTCATCCATTATATTAATATTTATATCTCCCATGACAATGACAGATAAATCCTTGCTAATATTCTGCAAATACGAATCTAAACTTAGCAAGAAGGCATTTATTTCTAAGGAAGGAGATCTATAGAGTGCAATCAACTGATAATATGAATTATTGAAATTAAACTTGATTATAATTGAGTTTACGTTGTCCATTTCCACATCAATATTCTGACAAATAATTCAAATAATTGTAACATTTTTAAAAAAAATCAACATTTAAAAGAAATTTAACATTTTTAATGGAGTTATTGGAAAAATCCCCTGTACGGAACTAATAATAATAATATCGTGTGACCTGGCTGGCTCAGGTCTGGTGTCAGAGTTATCAGGTCGCACCTGAATAAGTTCAGGGCCTCTGACGTGACTTAACGACTGTTTTTTAGGCAGCCGGGAACTGTAAAAGTCAATTTTTTAAATTGAAAAAGTATTACATGGATAGCTGTGTTTAAGGGAAGGGATAGCCGTGAGCGGTAGCAGGTATCTATCCAATCAGATTCGATAAGCAACGTTCCCCTGGGCCCTATTTGTCAGGGTGACCGATTGGATTGACCAGCAAAAAAGACTTCTCTGTTGTAAAATCACATCCCGGTGTTTTGGAACCCTCCTAAAACTGTAGGTCCAACTCATCAATCACCATCATCCAACTCATTACCCTCGCACAAGTATCAGACCTTTGTGGGCTTCATCCTACAAAAATAAAATTGAAAATTCTCACTGTAACCTCGACATTTCTGCTCTATTGTTCCAGAAAACCAGCAGGTGTGGCACGGCGAAGGATCTGTAGTGAACACAGTGACATCGCCCCAGGTGCCGGGACCCCCCCTTCACCAGTTCCGGCCTGAAGGCCCGCCTCGAGACATGCCGCCACGATTTCCCGGAGGCGGCCGAGGGGGCATCCGGCCTCCGCCTAACTGGGAACGGTTTCCGGGCCACATGCGGGGACCTGGCCGACATATGCGATTTTTCACCAGATAAATGTGTCGTTATATTTATGTGATATGTGTGGTGCCTATATGGGATACTCTATAGTGTGTAATATTAGTAGTGAAGTGAATACTTGGACCCGTTTCACGAACCTATAAGTCTTGTTAATCCGAGATCTTTAGCGGTGGGGAGACCCTCACGAGTAGTTCCACCTCGCCGTTTGAGCCATGTTATGGGCGACATGGTGAACCTACCATTTTAGGTGGGTTCCGAACCACTGGGTAAGTGATAATAAAGTTTATAATATCGAGTCATTAAAGCATGATTACCCAGTTAAACGGGGATCCCTCGCGTAAGGAAAGTTGCGAGGACTCGCGCTATTAGATTGAATCTAACATTTTAAATTAGTCTAAAATTATTAAAAATTGCAACTGGAGATATTAAATTGAGCTCGTAACTTGCTTATTGATATGAATCAAGAAGCAAGTGTCTAGATTGCTCTAGGTAAACAATAATTGTCCCTGAGTATAAACAGTTACGCGATCACTCGTGCCGTTAGGTTGAATCTAACACTAAGGTAAAGGAAATAAAAAAAATGATTAGTTACGCTATCTCTCGTGCTGTTAGATTCAATCTAACAATTGCGGACCTCCATCACTTCTCGATCCTGGTGGCGATCCCTTACCACACTGGATTACAGTGATTGGCTTAAAGAGTGGCCAAAATACCAGAGGAAGCATATCATAAAGACCAATCACGTACCACGAAAATATAAAAAATCCTCAACAAAAACTAAGGATGTTAAGATTCAATCTAATAGCGCGAGTCATTACGGGTTAATACCTGTTGTTGAGAACAACCTTTGCAATTAAAAATAATTAATAACAAGCGTTTTACAAAGAATATAATGATCTGAATACAGCGTTTAAGCTGGGCATCCACGTTCCGATTTGCAGTACCACTTGCAGTCCAACCTCCAAGGTTGGATCCGAAAACGGAACGTGAATGGGCTTGTTAGATAGTTTGAATTGTAGATGGACGACTTCTGACTGTCGACGGTGTTAGAGCGTGTGTGGGGGAGTCGGATCAAAGTCGTCCAACTTATCTCAGTCAGCGCTTGACCTTCGGGCAACATCGGACAACTTCGGTTACATTTTTCGGCTCGAGAGCGATGTTCACAGCTGACTAGGAATAAAGTTGGATTGCAAGTAGGAGTGTGAGTGGAGTCGACTATCCATCTAGCAGTACTGCAAGTCGTTCTACAAGTTGGAACGTGAATGCCCAGCTTTAGGGCCCGTTTCACAAACCTACAAGTACTGTTTATAACAATTGTTGATAGCAAGCCCTTGTAATTACAAGTTGTCAACAACAAACGTTTCACAAAGAATACGCAAAACTTCTTGACAACAAGTACTCGTTAGTCAGATAAGATAAGATACGAACTTTGAGTGCCCTTTTTGTAAGGATTATTTCACTTACTTATGTTACAAGCATTGTCCGCTACGATTGTCAGATACCTAAAATATTTGTAGGTGATAGGCAATTAGGCTCCCTAATTGAGTATTTAGTATGTGTGGGCTACAGGCATACTTATAAATTTGTCATAATCCACTTGTATAACCCTATAAGTTCAGTGTTGTGAAACACTCATCAAAGTTTATTGTAAAAATGTCAGGTTATGTCACTTGTTTGTTACAAACTTGTGATTTTGTGAAATGGGCCCTAGTATATGATGCCAATGTATGCCATTCTGTATAGTATGTGTGTATAGTATAGTTGGTGTAACGAGATGACAAGTCTGGGCTTTGCTTTTTAAAATTATTAAAATCAGCATTCGTTACAGTCCATCTATCCCAATATGGCAAATGATAATTGAATCCTAATTATTTAGCTGATTACCTCCTAATTGCAATTACAATTGAAATCTTATCAGACAAGTATTGCCATCAATCCTCATTTGACTATTTTTAGGTTCGCCATCTATACATCATTAGTCACCAACTATACAAAATACATATGTCTTACATAATATATTTATGCATAATATATTTCCTATAATATATTACAGTAATTGTAACTAAATTCCAGAGTATTCCCTTACATTTCCCCCCCCCCCTCCCCAATTCTGTTCGTTTTAAATCATATTTACCTTATTAAGTATCTAAACGTCTCCAACCCTATGAGCTTATTATGCTTAATTTAATTTTTCAAAATATTTATTTCTTTTTAGTCTATTTTTGCATTCGCTTTAGCCTATACTAGAATTATATCAATGGTGGAAATAGTTCAAGGATTTTACAATTATAAGCAATGTAGATGGTAATAAATTTCAAATTCTCATATTAATTCAACAATTTGTTTCAATTATTTTTGAATAATAGCATTGAATTTTGCATACTTATTTGTTAATGTTCGTAAATCTATAGTCTTCAGTACAATGGATAGAAAGAAAAAATAGAATTATAAATCTATTACCATCTATACTAGATAGAGTTGGTTAAAGAGCTAACTATAGATTTGTATAGGTTCAGGATTTGTATAGGTTGAGGGTAAAATTGTCTAAGAAATGTAATTAAAACATTTAGGCCCGTATTTATGAACATGACTTATCAAAGATCGACTTTAGTCAGATCGGTTAAGTCAGACTTAGCGGTAATAAGGCTTACTTACACTAACAGGTTCAAGCCAGCGAGCAGCTGGAACCCTAAAAGTCATCCCAGCTCCCACAACAAAGATCTGACTCCTGATAAATAATTTAACATTAATAATTTACATTAAACAACTCTAATTTACACTACGTAAATGTTGCAGGGACAACTGGGTCGACTTATAACCTCACTTTTCAGCTAGTAAACTCACCTAGTATAAGTAAAGCTTAGAATAAAGTTCGTATTCATGAACCTTTCTTAAACATCTTCTTAACTTAAAAGCCAAGACGTGCTTATAATTGGAGTCTCAAATTCGTTCTTAGCCAAGCTAGGTACAGAGCTGTCTTGAAGCCGGTCTTAGATTGTTGTGTTGCATCATATTTTGATTTCATTTTTTAGTATAGCATCGGCTCATAATAATAAAATAAAATCATCATATTCCATTTTTGCACCATTGCAATGTAATTCACTGTATATTTGACTTTTTGAAATTATTTCTACTTATTTTATAGTTCTAACCTTACATTTTTTGGCACTAGGATAGGATTCTCTTTCTAAAAAAGAATGGATGAAGTTCGTTGGTCTGCTGGCAGGTAGCATGTACTACACTGCCGCGAATGATATCATTTTTCAAATTCGAAAAACAGAAAATTATAACTTAAAATATATTAGTGTGGTTATAATTACTTAACAGTAACTGTAAATTTACATGTAGTACAGTATCTTTATCTTTTCATGTATGTTATTTTATGTTTATTAGTGCCTGTTGATATGACACAATGTTAGGTTAGCGTTACCACGTTCAATGTAATAGAGCCTTTCCAACTCGGTCTTAGATAACTCGTGCTTAGATCAACGTAAGTCACGTTCTTAAATACGGGCCTAAGTCTGTAATACAGACTTTTAAGAGCTGTATAGGTTGAGTGTAAAAATGTCTGAAAACTGTAATCAACACATTAACTCAGTAATAATTGATTACTGTGTCTCAAACATTTTGAACTTCAAATTGCAGTGCAAATTCAAATTTAGTGATTTCTCCAGAATTACTTCTCTAAAGGTTTTTTTTTATTATTTTGTTCTGTGTAAGTAAAATAATATTGGGACGTGCATGGAGGGGGTGTACGAATCACCGGTAGAAATAATTTTTCTCGTTTTTTTTTCTAGCTTGTATTATAGTGAACTGAGCATTAGTATATACTCCATATATATTATCCATACCATTAGTATACTTTCCAATGTTTATTATCAATAATATTATTGTCAGCTAATTAGATGTAGATAGATGTGATATATTTAATTATATTAATTGTGGAAAAATTATTACTGTATATATTTAATGTAATCTTGATGTTTGTTCGAGTAAATTGCATTTTTTCAACAAAATTATTTACTTTCCATTTTAGTATTTGCTACTAAGGTATTTCATGCCTTTATGATGGCCCTAATGGAGGTTACAACATGATTATCTTTACAGTAAGTTTAAGTCCTGTCTATAGGCTACTAATTTCAGTAGAGAAAAGTTAACAGGATGAATAAGGAAGAAAGGAGAAGGAGAAAGAGAGAGAATGAAGATTGAGAGAAAGAGCGAGAATGCGCTGGATTTATATTGTGAAGAGTGGCTTGAATGGTGCTGAGGATGGAGAAGGAAAACATGAAAATTATGCTATTTAATAAAGATGAATGGAAGAAATAAAGGCATATTTTGGAGGTCACAACAAACTCTTGATGGGTTGTAGCGCCAAGGAAATGTTTAATTGGGTTTAACTAAGTTTAATTGAGATTGAAAATGACGTGACAGTCGAAACTATAGTACCGTACCTCGTGTATTAATAATCCTAGTAGTTTTATTATTCAAAATGCAGTGTTAATTTGCAACGTGATTTTTCTTGCTGCTGGAGCCCACATGAGTCTGAGACTTGTACATGGGTTGAATGATGATTCAGTGATGTCATGATTGGTAGCACTATAGTTTTAAGTGGTTTCCAAACCACATTAAGTGATAAAGCAAATAACGCCATGTCATAGCAGCCAGTCACCCTTCCAAGCGCAGTCCTAAGCGCCCGTGACTGAACATCATGATCACTGCCGGTGTATTGTGATAAGTGATTGTGTATAAGTGATAAACAGATAAACAGATAAAGAACAAACATTCATTTGACAATAGAAACGTATATTACAATACAAGACCGCTATTAACAAATAGATACAACATACAGTATACAAGATTGACAGTATGTAAGCGTCAGTTCACCAATTATTGCATGGTGCTAATAAACAAGATTCCTGCACACTTTTTAACACAAAGGTTTACACAAACTCTATTGAGAAATGTAGAGGAATGGGTCAAAAGTAACATATATTTTAAGTTATAGTAACGTTTAGGTTGAGTAATAGTTGCCTATTTATTGTATTTGATAAGTTTTCTTTTTCGTTCTACTGTTGTTTTGCTAAAGATAGTGATGATAGATTTTCTTTTTTGTTCTACTGTTTTTTTTTTGTTTTGGACTGTTTTTTTTTTATTGGTTGGATGCTTGATTTAGTGAATTATTGATGAACATTCCAGTGTAATTTTGGGTAGTAAGGAGGAAAATTTTTCATTTGTAATAAAGGAGAACTCGTCGTTAGCGAACAAGCTATGCTTTGCTGATGGCGCCAAAAAAAAAAAATGTATTAATTGTGTGTGATTGATTGTTATTTACAAGAGTTTGGCAATAAAGAAAAAAAAATTAGATAAGCTATGTAATAGCAGCCAGTCTCCCTTCCAAGCGCAGTTTCAAGAGCCCGTGACTGAACATCACGATCACTGCTGGTGTATTGCCAACAGAAGGCTACTGCTGTAGACATCTAATAAATGGGTTACGAAACACCGGTCAAGTAATAAGCAGATAAGTTAAGTCGCAGTAGCCGGTCACCCTTCCAAGTACGGTTCCAAGCGCCCGTAACTGAACATCATGATCTCTGCTGGTATATTATCCTCGAAAGGCTACTGGTATAGACATCTAATAAATGAGTTCGAACTACCGGTTAAGTGATTCGCAGATAAGTTTTGTCATAGCAGCCAGTCACCTTTCCAAGTACGGTTCCAAGCGCCCGTAACTGAACATCATGATCTCTGCTGGTGTATTGTTTCTAGAAGGCTACTGCTGCAGACATTTAATAAATGGGTTACAACCACCGGTTAAATGATAAGCAGATAAGCTATGTCATAGCAGCTGGTCACCCTTCCAAGCGCAGTCCCAAGTACCCGTGACTGAACATAACGATCTCCCTGACAATGCTGGTGTATTGATTGTCTCCGGAAGGTGCTATAGACATCTAATCTGCTACTTGCATCAGTTCAGTGTCAACACCCAACTCACATTGAATTCTAAGGCCAAGGTTCTGTAACTAGCTATAGCTTCAGTGTACTTACCTATAATATAGTAACGTAACCAGTCTACTATAGCTATATAGTAGCAGCATACAGTACCGGTAAACACGATGGCAGATTGTTTACAATTCCATCAACAACAAAATCAGCGTGCAAGTGCTGCCAAGTTGTTGCACTTGTTTTCGGAACTAGCTACAGCGCAAAGTCAACCGAGTCACGGAACTGCCTTTCAAACTAAACCGGTTAATTTTGTTACATCTGAAAGTTCATTGAGATGATAGCATATCGACCTTCCCAATGCTTATCGTCTGGATATTTCAAAACCAAGTCAGGAAGTTTTTTTTTCGGTATGTTTAGTCGATGATAAGCTGAGCCTTAATTCGTTAAAAAATAAGCGGCAATATCGAATTTACTTCCGTTTGAGCATGTTGCTGAAATGTATGATTATATCATTCGAATCCGGTTATTATAATAATTGAAATATTGTTTCCTCCTAGGAGCATCTTCGAACTCATCGTGGCTATCAAAATAGTTGATTTGTTTTTTCTAGAATCATTTTTCAATCGCTGTTTCAGTCTGAACGTGTTTATGTTAACCTTGAATTTTTAAACTTGAAATAATATTGTGATAACGTAGCATTATCAAAAATTCCTTTATTTTCAGATTTCCCTTTCGATATATACCGATTGATTAGAAAAAGAATGACCCAATTTTGAATAACTGTAATTATAAAACGCAGATAAAACTACTAGGACATTCATATGGAAAAGCGAATTATTATTATTATTATTTTTTTGTAAATGATCAAAAGATTTCATAACGGTTCAGTATGACAGCCACCAGCAAGCCCAAACGTAAAATATGCGGTAATCGAATTTAGGCTCCAAAGTTCAAAAGAAAGTTTTGAAAAATTACTACCCAAGAACCTAGGTGGCCAGGTTTGAAATGATAAAGTTTGATATAGGCCTACCGATATCTGTGACTATTTTGAGTCAAAACCCTTGAATTGGAACTAATCATACTTAACTTATGTACTGAATCTCATAATTAATACAAATTATTATAAGTTTCATATAATTTATGTCATTAGCCTCAAACGCACCCAACCCAAAGTTCATGAAATCGGAATTTTTTTTTATCATAGCACACTGATTTTACACGCTTGTATAGAACTTGTATAGCATTTATTTGTGTGTTTTCATTTATAAAATCCTGATTTTATGAACTTTGGGTGCGTTCAGGCTAGTGGGTTATACAGTGGAACTTGGATAATTCGAACCTCAAGGGACCAGTCAAAAACTTCGAATTATCCAAAAATTCGAATTAAGGAAGTTCTTAATAAACATGGCCAAAACAATAAAAATTCAAATTTTCAATCAAAACTCTTTATTGAAATGATACTTTTTAAACATAAATTACATTCATTAGTGCCTAAAATCGTACTCATACCGTACGTTTTATTAATCAGATAAATGTAAATGAACATTATTAAAATGAAAGAGAGAAATAAGAGAATACAGTATTAAAAGATGAACATAAACCATTGGAATACTATTTAACTCTAACCATAAAAAAGTTATTGTTTTTCAAAAAATGATGAAATTTTGGCCTGTTTCCTTGATTTAAGTCTCTCCGACATTATAAAGGATTCTAGCATATTCAAAGAGTTTAAGTATGACTCACTTACATTATTTCGGCTTTCAAAAAACCTTCTAAGTTCTTGGACGTAATTCATGGCCTCAGCTACACTCGGGACCGGCACTTCTACTGATGATCCGGCGATCTCGTCTCCCGAACCGTCTCCGTCCCGAATCGTGACGGGGGCGGGGGAGGGGGAGGAAGGGGTATGGTTGAGTCACCAGACATTCCAGAGGCTGAGATGACACGCATTTTTGGTCTAACGCAAAACTTTTGCCGAATACTGTTAGTAAAACGTACTTCCCGATAAATTTACAATTTATTTTGGGTCTCAGATTAAAATTTATAACTTAAATATACACGCAAAAATTCGAATTATCCAAAATAAAATTCGAATTATCCACGATTTTTTAGTATTGTTTGAATACAAAATGCTAGGGACCCGAGAGAAATATTCGAATTAAAGAAGATTTCGAATTAAAGAAGTTCGAATTATCCAGGTTCCAGCACTGTACTGAATTTTAACTTGAAAACTAAATTTTCTACAAGATGAGTTTGTTCAAAAAGATGATTTATCAATAATTAACAAAGTTACTCCACTTCAAACTTGAAAATTGCATTTTATGTAATGTAATAAATAAATAATTATGGTAGTCACCGTTTTTTAACATGTTTTATTCGATTTCGTAGCTCATTTAAAATCAAAATTATCCATTTGAGCACCTAACAAGTTTCTATATGAGTCAATGTTTCTATTGAGAAAAATTTGAAAAATGCATTAATCTGACTATAACTGTAGCTATATTCCATTACACAAACAGGGTTTCTGTAATCTGTTCGTTATAATACAATAAAACAGATAGAACCCTTCGGCTTTAATAAGACCTTATCTATTATAGTTATTTGAGAATTTTTTATTTCTGAAATTTCGGGGGGGGGGCCGGGCCCCATGGGCCCCCCTGGCTACGCCACTGGCGATAAGTTCAACTTGTGCTGAGACCAAAATTCAAAATTTGTTGAGGCTCACTCTATCGACTGCAATTTGATAATGGTTCGAGAAATCGAATTGACTTTTCACTAAAATGTTCCTTCTAAAACTCACGATTCATCGAACTTATAAGACTCGGCACAATTTCCATCGAATTATTTTTCCCAAAACATATATTTCAGGAGTTATATTTCAAAACTAATAATTTTTTTCATAGAATCTATTTTTTTCTTTACAACTTTTTCTTTTGTTTGAGAGTTACAATAGTTATTTATGTATTAAGAGCGTGAAGCGCGACTTTATCGCTCGAGCCAAAACAGTTTTGCGAGAGCAATAAAGAAGCTTTACCCGCGAATTACATACAATATCTTTCCTACAACTGCAGTTCTGGATTCCAACACAATAAAAACTTTTAGTTTGTAACATCACAGACCGTGCGCGGATTTGGTTAGCGTGCGCCATTGTTGAGGTTATGAAAATGACACGGATTTCGTGATCCACCAATGAGAAGCCATCAAAACACATCTGGCGAGCGGTAAAGTACTTTTTTCGCTGAGCGGTAAAGAGGTATTTTACAATCAGTTTTCAGTACGTAAAGAAATACTTTACGAGCAGTTGTAGGAAAAAGAATGTTATAAGCAGTTTATTGGATACCTGTTTATTTAATTATCAATCGGCCTATTCATAGTTAGTTTTAATTTTTGTACATAGATACCAAAAATTCATTATTAGCTGAACGTGATTGATGTTTTTTTTTCTTATTGGTTTTCCTTGTGATAATAGACATTTATTTAGATAGATATTTATATCATCCAGTTACCTCCTGTGAAAAGGGTATAAGGATTTGTCATAGCGTTTTCAAAATAAATACTCTACTGTGCAATAGAGTTGGAGGAGTTATTTCATTCATGGTGAAATTATCAATAAACTTACTAGTGGAATAAAAACAACATTAGGTGTTTTTTTTAATTAATTTCTAAATCTGTAAGTTTCAATTTTTTGAGGCGATCACTGTGTGTTGTAAGAGTAATTTGTGTAAATAGAGTGCGAGTGTTAATTTCAAGGGCTGTCAGCATTTAGTGGATGCATTTTAGTGGGATGCATTATGCCATGAAACAGAATTTTCAACATCAATTTTAAATTTTATGTTTCGGCAATAGGTATTTATCAAGCAAATATGCAACCATGCAACCGTATAAAGCTAGACTCTGCTGAACATGTTGATTGCTGATTAAGTTCGCTAATAACAATGTTAGGGCGGATGTCTGCGACATATAGGCCTATATTGCGTTTGAATGAGGCCAAAAAGTGACAATCTTAAAATTTCACAAGACTTCAAAAGCCTTGAAACTATATCTGTCCTGTCAGACATAGTTATTTTTATAGTAGCCATGTGGCAGCTAATTTTCCAATGACTGGGCAAGATAATTTCCAAATATTTAATACATCCTTTGCATTGTTCCTACACCGCTAATTTGCGTCACTGGCATAAGGTGGTTATTTAGAAGAAAAAAATGTTCGTATTATGTGGGAAAATGTCGGGCACTCTACTTATAACGTCTGTTGTATTGAAAATGAAGATTTTCTCCCATTATTAGTTGAATAAATGCCTGTTATTAAATCACTAGCAGGTTGCCCGATTCAAGTGAATTTCTAGAATCTAGTATGTGAGCTTCCGTATTCATAAATCAAATTCTTCTCTTTATCCTCCTCCATCTTTTTTCTTCCATTATCATCTTTTTCTTCTCCAATTCTTTTACTTCTCCTTCTCCTCTTTCCTTTTCTTCTCCTTTTACTTCTCTTGTCTTCATTTTCTTCTCTTTCTTCTTCCTCTTTGAATCCCTTATTTACAGTGGTTCCCAACAGGTGGTCCGCGGACCCCTGGGGATCCGCAAGATATAATTAGAAATTGGGATAAAAATATATATTGGTACCGGTAAGTTACAGAAACAGAAATTTCCAAAAATTATAACTGCACTGATGGATGCACTCTGTATTTCCACAAATAAATCATGACTTTTATAATATTACTGTTTACTTATTTTTCACATGTTTTGAACAATAATAAAGACAAAACTGAACACAAATTTTAAGATCCATATTTTTTCTCAAAATGTCAACCTTATTCCTAAAACTAAAATAATTTCGCAATTTTCTGGTAGCCTACTTTTGGTACTGTGATATGGCAACGCACCAACCATGTATTAGTATTACATTAGCTTAGCGGCTAAATTCATTATAATTACGAGGGTGGGGCGAATGAGAAAATTTATAACTTTATGATTAAGAATTAGTAGGGGTCCTTGTCATTATAGCGACTGGATGAGGGGGTCCTTGGAAAATGTTTGTTGGGAATCCCTGCCTTATTCCCATTCTCCATGTGTCGATTATCGATTTTTGCTTTGTCGTCGATTTGATGATCATCGATTGTCGTTTCGTTTCACGTGGGTGAAATTTAACATGAAACATGACATGAGTCGTAGGCGTCATAGGTTATGTTATGTTTATAACATATTATTAATTTGTGCTAATAACTAATTGCTTCTTGCAATTTGCAATACGTTTCACATTTCGGCCTGATCGTAATTCGTTTGTGCTTTATATACTTTTCTAGTTATCTAATATGAACATGAATTCTGTGAGCAATTTGTTTTCATTTTGTAGCCTTCCTTTAGAAGACATGATTTTCTTTTTAAGTAAGATTAGTGTCTTCAATTACTTTTATTAACATGTTGAAACTTTTTTGAATAAGCATTTTTATTCGTGGTTTTTAATTGTGAAGTACTCTTTACGATTGACAGTAACTTATACGTTGTACACAATATAATTTAAATTCTTGGATTTCTTTTTCCATAACGATCTGCGTTAATATTAACTTTTTGTTGTAACTTTAACGACTTGCAGTTGAAAGCCTTGAAGATAAGATTCAATACCTAGAAAACGTTCGGCCGAATGTGAGTATATTTATTATATATTCACATTATAAAACTGGCTGCAAGTCGTCAAATTTACAACAAAAAGTAAATATAAATGTATTTTATTGAAAATGTAGCCTAATAACTATAGCCTAAAAGGGTGAGATAAATTAAATTATCTTGCAACACCGAGCTTCTAAATCCACTACGGTAGCCGCCAATGTTCTGCACTTGCATCATTTCCTTTCAAACATACTAACAAGAAAACTCGAAAAAGAACTCAAGTTCAAGTAAATCGCTTGCTTCACTAGCGAATTATCAAATTTCGTGCAAAAAACCAATTCCGAATCGTAGAAAACGAAAGATTGATGAAGTCGAGACAGACAAAAAACAAGGAAATATATCAGCGTAGCAAATGATAAGTGGAAGGGGCGGTAATATTGATAGAGGAAGAAGAAGAAGAAAGAGGAAACCGGCCCTCTAGCTTGTTCTTGGCCTCTCTTAGCACACTCTGATTCTTCAGTCCAGTTTACTTTTTAACTTGCCGCTTTTCGTTCAGTTCTCTTCTCCTATCGGCACCCTATTCGTTTTATTATAATTTTCTCTTATTTTATTTTAATTTTCTCTTATTTTATTTCTATTTCAATCAAGTGTGTAACTCGTTTTAATGGTGTTCTTATTTACAGTTGAAGTGTGATTCATCTTTGCTACGAATTTGTTGTGAATTTACGGAAATTATCACTTTTGGAAATAGGTGAGTGTTTTTCTGTAGTTTTGTTGATTTTGTTTTCAATTTGAAAACGTTCTCGTTCATAATTTTTTTTTCGTTCCATCACTTTGGGGTACGTTGAATCAACTATAATCTTGACAGTGCCTTTAAAAATTCGTCTCTTTCCATCTTCTCCAATACTCCTTCATTCTTCATAAATTATTATTATTATTATTATATTTAAAAATGGATGGTAAAAATAGTACTATATTACTAACTACTAAATAGTTCTAACAAGGATACAAAACTCAATTAAATTGATAATTAGTTGAAATGAACACTAATCTGTAATATTATTGTTGTTATTATTGCTATTATTAATTTTTATTATTATGTATTATTATTATTATTCATTAGTATTCATTTTTATAACCTAATTTTCAATATTAATTGAATTTTTTCATACTTGACAAATATAGTATTGTTTTTACTATCCGTCTTTTTTTAAATCAGTTTTCAATTTGAAGTGAATTTTTTTCATTCTCGTTAATTTACTATTTATTTTTCTAAATTGATTTTCATTTCGAATTGAAATGAGTTTTTGTTTATATTATTGGTATTTATATGTTTTATATACGGTATTTATTTATAATCATAAATATAATTTATTTTATTTTATATTTAAAGAAAAATATTAAATTTAATATTTCTTTCACACTATAGAAGGTAGGCTACAAAGACAATAATTCGTGGGGAATCCAAACTTTATATGTAGGATTCAAAAGATATATTTACAGCTTTCATTTCGTAGTAAGAAATAATTATATATTTAGCTTTCAAATATTAAATTTATTTTCTAAATTATATCATAGCCTATAATATTATAAATATTTTTATAAAATTTTAGAAATAGATTAACTGCATTTGCTATTTAATATTGTTGTAGTTTGACAAAAGTTTCGAACTTGATTTTCAAATTTTCAAATATAATTTTCCCAGAAAACCCTCTAGTCCCTAATACTACCATTTCGCTGTTTTGTAGATAAAAATAAGTGTGTGCTCGTGAAAATTATATCTCTAATCCACCACCGCGCTGGGATCTTTTAGAGAAGATATTTTCGTTTCATCCTTTTTTAATAACATTTTCATTTTTATTTTAATTATCTACTTACGAAAGATGTTTATATTGTAATGGTAATGAATTAATCTTCCTATAACATATTTTATTTTTGCTACCAACTCAATCACGTGTAAATCTATTGCAGTTACGCAATTTAACTTGAATATTTCAAGGAAATATACCCAAAGCAAAGGATATGATTCACAGTCTAGAAGTGTGACCTTGACAAAATCGATCATTTCCTCTTCTCGTAACCGAAATCCGTCCACTTAATTACAGTTCATGTTTATAAATTTCTGGAACTACTTTTGTTCAGTAATAAACAGTGTTCGGACTCAAAGTCCACTTTGACACCGTATTAAAAAACTGGTTTGGTGAAGTCATCTTGATGCAACAACGAAGTGACCACTTACACCACTCAGCAGGTGTTCACGTCCTCTTTAACTTACCTTTCTTATTCTTTACCAATATTAGAAAATTATGTTTTCTGTTTTGGTTGTAATTTCTAATCCCAAATATTTGATAATCGGCCCAAAAATTAAGTCATACAACCTAACCTGACCTTTCTTATTCTTTATGAGAAAACTAATTTATTAACTACGGATTTATTAACACAAACTTATTTTTTTGGTTGAAATGTTTAACACTAATGCCCGGTTTCTGAGTTGTTCATTAAGTTAAATGGATCATTAACCCATTGCTCCAGCATTGAGTTAATGGTCCATTAAGTTAATGAACAACTCAGAAACCGGGCATAAATATTTAACTTTTTATTGTAAATTCAACGACATGCAGTCAATTTTAATTGTAAAAATGAATTTCTACTATTCGAAAACGTTTGCCTACGTGAGTAGAAATTTATTCACAATTTAAATTGACTGCAAGTCGTTGAATTTACAATAAAAAGTTGATATTTTAACAACGCAGATCGATATGGAACTAGAAATCCAAGATCTAAAAATATTTGATGATTGGTCCAACAATAATATAGATCTGATGTACAATGAGAAATAAAAAAAAAGAGAACATTTTCAAAAACAGGAATTTTCTGATACAGATTGACTACTTAGCCTAATGGAATTCAAAGAAATGATTATCATTATAATAAAAAGAATTGCAAAGAGACCTAAATCAATTACTTATCAAATACAGTATTAATTACCATTAATAATAATAATTTCTCTAGATGATGGAAAACACATCCAAAGAATTAACTTTTCACTGTAAATTTTTAACTTGATCCCTAACATAATTAAAATGATTACCTCATTGAGTACCATTGACTGACTATTAAAAAAATTATATATTAAAACACTTATTACTTTCCCCCCACCATATCAATATTCACAGAAATAATTTCCAACTGGTTTCTTAATTATTTCCAACTGCATTTTAGTGTGGAACAATGATCTTGAAAATTAACCTAGTAACCTCTACAGTATAACAAATTCTGATTGGATAAAGTTTGATTCCTTATTATAAGCCTACGTGGCTGATTATTTCCATGATAGTTTTGCGTGTTAGTATTTGAAGTGTCGGCCTATTTTGTAGCTGGATTACTGGATTACCTTCGTGGAATTTGAAACTGCATCATAAATGATCTGATTATTATGTCTATGGACAATCAGCTACCTCATTACAACAAGCTACATTTTTCAGTCATGAACAAACAAACTAATTATGCTTAAAAATGGCATCGAATTGAAAATTTCAGTTTCTAACATATTTATTCACATTAATATTTGTTCACATAATAATAACTAGCATTTCCACATACACATGAAATAAACTAAAAGTTTCACATAATATTTATTCAACATTCATTCCAAAGTGAATAGGGATTTTCCAATAAATTCAAATAAATAATCTAAGGATGATGTAATGCAATAATTATATAAGCAATAATTTCATGTCAATTTATGAATTGGAAACTTACTATATACATAACATAAGTAGCATAATACTCGCATGGTACTGTCTTCAACAAACATACTTATGTGATGAATATTGAAAATACCCATACAAATGCACTGATAATTGCACGACGAAGTCAATTTTAATTGTGAATAAATTATATTACTACTCAGGTCAAACGTTTTCGATTCATGGAGACACATTTTCAAAGGCTTCCTAGATCTGCATGTCGGTTGTTTGGTTAGAAGAATAAATAATTGTGGTTTTTGCATAATATGATCAAATATTTGTGTGACTTATATAATTTAATTGTTCATTGAGGATGTTTTGTTTATTGTGTGTGGTATGTTTGTATATTTCAAATTGTTTCAAGGTATTGAGTGAATTTAATTCTGAAGATGTAGGCATCTAGGCTTACTTATCAACCCTTGCTATTCAATAATTCAATAGGTAGTTGATCCTTGTTTAATGAAAAATATGAGATCAACGTTGATATGGTTCCATTTTCTTCCCACAAATAAATTAAACTTGAAAAAACACTCACTTTGATAAGTAAATAAACACTCACGTTTATATGTGTGACATATTTGTTCCACTCTGTGATTGTTGTTTTACACAGTGAACTAAGTCTAGGTTAACTAAGTCTTCCTTGAATCATGGGATGCCTTAAGTGAAGGTATCTCTTTCGGCTCAGTTCACAGTTGGGCTACCAGCAGTGTCTATGATGATGCTCAACAACAGAGTGAAACAATATTGTTCACATGAAACTGCATGTGAGTGTTTATTTACACGACAGTGTTTTTTCTTAGTTTGTTTTTATCAAGCTCATTTATCCTTCCCTATCTCCCTAAATTAAATTCAGGTTTCAGTCCTGAGAATCATATCCAATTATAATCTTAAATTAATCGTAATCTGAAGTTATGAGTTGAAATGAATCATTTGTCTGTGGCTTTAGTAACTAAGCACATAGAACATTAGATTAAATTTGAATGGTTCTTGATCAATTGGAAATGTTACAAGTTGGTAATGCTGGAAATGTTACAAGTTAGTAATGCTGTTGTCAATATCCGGAAGTCTTCAGTATGAATTAATAGCACTTTAAGGAAATTCAAAATTAATAAATTCTGTTTTTGTAAATTTTAATTCCAAGGAAATCAGTGTTGTATGATCAGTGATGTAGGCAGCATTTGATGATTCTTGATCATTTTGGAATTTAAATTCCAAGGAAATCAAAGATAATCTCATAATGTTGTAGGCCTATTAGGAAGAAGTAAATGATAAATTAATGTAAGTTAGGATTTA
Source organism: Conomelus anceps (assembly GCA_948455865.1). Taxonomy (NCBI): domain Eukaryota; kingdom Metazoa; phylum Arthropoda; class Insecta; order Hemiptera; family Delphacidae; genus Conomelus; species Conomelus anceps. The sequence continues at coordinate 9,347,997 of OX418220.1, forward strand.
AGCGTAGACTATTAGTTATAAGTCATTAGCAGAAAGTAGGAAATATACAATACTTGATAAATAATAATACACATAAACAGATAGTGAAGTACAATGTCATATAAATACTGAACTATGATACAATATAGCCTACTGTATTCAATACGGTACTCAATGGTCACGAGAGCTCATATAGTGTTAGTGTTGATAATACTGTTACAAAGAAGATGACATCAGACTTAGAAGAACTTGACAAAAAAGTTAATTTGGAAACATGTTTATGACATTAATCCTATTAAGCTTTGTAGTTGTAGTAGTAATATAGTCTGTTGTCTATGTTAGTATGTCGCATTTTATACTTGAAAAAGGAAGAAAATACTACGTATATAAATCATTCTTAGTAATCTACATAATAATCAACATGAAAAGGCCAACTAATGCTAATACCTGATCAGGGAAATATTACCAAGTAATGAATCACAACATTTTCCTGGGGAAAAAATAGTCTATCATAATTTATTATATATTATGAGTTGGAAACCAGTTTTACGCTGTAGCTGTCTCATAAACTTAAAATTGTACTTGCAATTTCATGCAATACGACGAATATCGATCATGAAACTAGTTATTGTACACTTATAATGAAAAATAATTGATTTAAAATTGAATAAAAAATAATTGCTAATCAGGGACTAGATTATAACTAGCAGGTTACCCGATTCTATTGAATCTGGATTTCGAGAATATGTAATCTACAAATTGAATTTAGTAGTCTCTCTTCACTTATTCCTCTTTTTCTTCTTCTTCACACCTCTCAGTCGGTATGACGCCTAAAGCCGCGTCTCCGCCAACCGAACATGCTCGGCGAACAGTGTTCGCTGGAATCAGCTGATGTCGCCAAACATTTTTTGGAGTTGGTTTGGTGTGGACGCGTTCCCGAACATTACGATCGGAGTGGCGGGAACCTGTTGTTGGTCGTCACTGTTCGCTCACAGACCGAACATTTCAATTGAACTCACGAACATGTTCAGTGACCCATATGTTTAATCTTTGTTTATTTTTTGTGTTCGCCAACAATGTTCGGCAGACATGTTCGGTTGGTGGAGACGCGGCTTAACAATAACACTATTTTCAAATAGATTTTTTTTTTTTTTGAGGATGAAGCCCACATAGGTCTGAGACCTGTGCGTGGGTAATGAGTTGGATGATGGTGATTGATGAGTTGGACCTACAGTTTTAGATGGGTTCCGAACCACCGGGAAGTTTGATTGTGTGAACGGAAATTAGCTGAAATAATGGTTACCCAAACTAATGATGCTTTGAGAAAGATATCTTTCCTATTTCGCGTTGAACCATGTCTTTTGATTTGATGAATTTATGAATGAAATTAAATGATTAGCTTTAATTATTTTTAGGCATCTAGGTTCAGTTTTTTCCATTTTTTTGCTGTTGCTGTTTTGCTTGGTTACTTTTGAACAATGATTGAATCATAGCATTATTCTCATAGATTTTTGCAGGCTTTATTATAGGCTACTATACTCCCACACAACGAGATGAATTACTTGTTTAAACTTTTCTAATACTATGATCACATTATTTTAAATAATAACCTGACGTCATCAGTAGCCCTATTATGTCCGTAATAGGAATTTTATAGTTGAACTAGCAGGTTACCCGATTCAATTGAATCAGGTTACCTAGAACCTGACATGATCTCTTTACAAATTTAATTGCCTATTTTCCCCTTCACCCTCTTCTTCCTCTCCTACTTCAATCCTTTCTTACTCAACAAAGGACAGCATGAAGACGTTTATATAATAGATGGTCATGTCTAGCTTTTAATTATGTAATAGATGGGTATGGAAGCGACCTAAAATTGTAGGCCCACCATGCTCCCCTCAACATGGTCCAACATGCGGAATTGCGGCAAGTGATAGCCGAGTACCGTAGCAGGTATCTGTTCAATCAGAGATAAGCTACGAAACTCGTGGGCGCTCTTTGTAAGGGTGACCGATTGGATTGGCCAGCAAAAAGACTCTGTTCTCTGCTGCAAAATCACTTCCCAGTGGTTTGGAAACCACCTAAAACTGTAGGTCCAACTCATCAATCACCATCATCCAATTCATTACTCACGCACAGTTCTCAGACCTATGTGGGCTTCATTCTACGAAAAAAGAGGAAAAAAGAAAAAAAATAACATGTATGTTCCCTCAAAAGGCGAGTTGGAACTATACCAACGGTCTCCTCACCAATGAAAGCCATACACTTATTATTATTATTGTTATTATTATTATTATTATTATTAGATTGGTCAGCAAAAAAGACAATGTTCTCTGCTGAAAATCACTTCCCGGTGGTTCGGAACCCACCTAAAACTGTAGGTCCAACTCATCAATCACCATCATCCAACTCATTACCCACGCACAGGTCTCAGACCCATGTGGGCTTCATCCTAAAAAAAAAAAAAAAAAATATTATTCAATAAAATTTATATAAGATATAAATTATATAAGAATGTATATAATATGTATATAAATGTATAATTATATAAAATGTATATAATTACTGTTAACTACGGTAATAATTTTTTTTTCAAAAATATGCTATATTGACAATTCAAAAAGAGTAAGCTCATAATTTAATATTGCTCACCTCAAATTATTAGGCTCATTTTTTTTTTAATTTTGGGGTAGGACCTGGGCTTCCTAACTAACCCCCCCTCACCGCCTCTTATACCTTAAAGGAGTAAATCAGTGTGTTTTGTATCAACAAACTTTTGATATAAAAAGCTGTGTTTTTCTACATTTTATTTTTAGATTTGAATTTTCTACACGTTTTATCAGAAGAGTTGCAAATCTATTAGAAGACTAGCCGGGAAGACACATTTCTACAAACTTGAAAGCTTTTTTATTTAGACTTTGAATTATCATACAATAATGGTAAACAATATCAATTTTACTGTTAAAATCAAGCTTATTTTAAAATAAAGCCTAGCCTACTAATAAACCTTCAATATTCCATTTGTTTTGCCAACAAACCAATCGAAAAATTATAATCTGATCCGGATTTATAATATTAGGTAGGTTACAATAAATTCGTGAGCAATTAAGGTAATTATCACTGACTTTTCCCAAATTTTTATAAGCGAAGAAAACAAGACTATTGTAATGAATACTCATTACAGTTTCTAATAGAAATTAAGAAGAATAAATATGCTTTAGTAATAGATTCAATGCAGACAAGTATTGCTTCCGGATGTTTAACCAATAAACCTCGAAAAAAACTAACTCTAATCTGATTATAAATAAGCTTTTCAACAAGTCGTACCGGATAGCAAAACCAGCGTCGAATCGATCGCGTGATTATACTAACCTTCAAACTTTAGACTACGTTCGCGCTTTGATGTTATAGTGCATTGGACGATTACTCAATATTGAGAAATCGTGATTTTATCTTCTTTTCATTCCATCAATTTTTTACTTTAGTAGGTTATTCAAATTTAATAGCTTATATTTCTACAGGTAAAACTAATAATAATAATAGGCCTATATTGTAGAGTGCCAGAAGCGATGGTAGGCCGTCAAGAGTTTTTTTTTAGGATGAAGCCCACATAGGTCTGAGACCTGTGCGTGGGTAATGAGTTGGATGATGGTGATTGATGAGTTGGACCTAACATGAGTTATGGCATTGATCAGGGATAGTAAGGTTGATGGTTCGTCTATGGTTATGGTTGAGGAAGACGGGTTATGCCACGTCGTAACGTGGTGTTTACGCTGTTAGTACAGGGATATTTTTAGGCTATAACGTGACTTACAAGTTGGCGAGTAGGCAAGTTTACACAATAGCCTACCGTCCTTCGACGGTTATAGAAGTATTAAACCAAAATGTTCTAATCTAGTGCTTGTAAAATCGAAAATTCATCAAAAATTGTGTTGCATTATATATCCTTTTCCAACTACCTATTAATGTTATGGCTACAAGAAGTAGGCCTACCTTGGCACGGCATGGAGCCTTATTATACTGCAGTCGCGGTGGCGCCACAATAATTTGATGCTAAGTTACATCAGCTGAGTCACTTACCTAGCTCATCAATGTCAAAATACACGAAGGCATACACATGCTTAAAATAATCAGATGATTTTTTTAATCAAATCTACCTGACTGGTGTAATCCATCCTAAATTATTTTGGCGTGCGACTGCAGTGGCTCTGTATAATAAGGCTTGCTGCCAGTCTCGGGTTCGATTTCTGGTATAGTCTGGTATTTTCAATTATTCACCACTCATTACTAAACACAAGCAATAAGCTTCATGTTTATGTGAGAATCGTTTTCCTAATAATCACCAATAATAATGTATGAAACAAATAATAATTGCAATAATAGCTGATTAACTAAATAAGCAATAAGCTTCATGTTTATGTGAGAATCGTTTTCCTAATAATCACCAATAATAATGTATGAAACAAATAATAATTGCAATAATAGCTGATTAACTAAATAAAAAATATAATAAAAGAAAATAATAATTATTATTATTAGTCTAATATCATCATTTTTATTATTACATATATTTAAAATATATATATATATAATTGTAAATGAGCTAACAAATAATAAATTAATAAATAAAAACCCTAATTTACTAATAATCTCTACCAAAGCTAAGTCAAATAGCTTAACATTCTGTTGCTTTCTGTTGATAGGCGGCTACTTGAAGTGACTTGCTACTGCTCTATGAAAATCTGGCCTATATTATCATGCTCACTAATGACAAGCCGGAAGTTGAGTCAGATTACATTAGTTTAGGTTATATTTGAATTTGAAACCGCATAATGATTCACATTTCAAGCTCTACAATAAGTTGACCTTGAAAATGGAACAAGTTACAGCTGAGTCGTAACCGTTGCTAGACTCAGTGGTTTTATTTCCGAGTGGTTTGTTATTTGTTTATGTGCTCTTATAATAATATCCGGACTAGATGTCTTAATGGATCTACATTTTTTTTGTCTTTAATCGATCAAGCGTCTAGACCAGCGAACATATATGTTCACTGGTCTGGACTGGATAGGATATTTTTTATCCTGTTATTAAAAATTATGAATATGATCAGGTTATAATTTTAGTAGGTTTTAGTTCTTTTCAATGTTTAGATATGTAGTAGGATCAATGGTAGTAGGTAGTTAATATTAATGAGCTGCAAAGAAACGAGAAAAATATAGTCTAGTAGGCCTAGGCTACCATACAGTTATCAAGTAGTTGATAACTTGTAACTACAGTTACAAAAGGATTCCCGCTAAAAGCCACTAATTTTTTGTCACAGTTATTCCTCTTCAGAAAAGTGCACAAAATTCATCATGAGTTTTTGATAAGTGTAACTCTTAGCAAGTTTTAAGATGAATAACCACACTGTTTCAGTCAGCAGCAGGCTACTAAATGATAAATTAATAAGTAGCTTATAATTCAAATTTTTATTGCGAATTTAATGTGATTGAAGTGATCCCAGTTATTCATTCTCCTCACTCCACTAGTCTACTAGTTCAGTAGGTACCCAATTACTTTGATCAGGAAAAACATAGGGCGTATAGTAGTTTTTTCTCAATGGAATTTTATGCATTTTTAGATGCAGAATCTGAATCTGAATTTTGGCATCTCAATGAACCTGAAAAAATTGGCATTTATGTCCGCCATATTATAAATATCTTGGAAACCCGATTTTTTTCGATAATGAAGATCACATATTTGTATTCAAGAAATCACAAATAATAAACAATCATTCAACAATTATTGCTTTAGATTTTTTTCTATGGCGCAACTTGCCAAAATATGAAATTTTTGTCGCCATCTTGGAAATTTCTCGTGACGCTAGCGTTTTTCAAGTTGCCAAACTTCAGATTCCGATTCAGCGTCTAAAATGAATAAGAATCCGTTGAGAAAAATCGACTGTATTTTCCTGGAATCATCCTACTTACGATACTTGGCTACTAGATTATACAAAGAATTTTGAGAATTTGTAGAATGTGTCAGATACTTTTGTCACGCTGAAGCTTTGCAAGTTGGAAAAACAATAAATATTATCCATAAAAAACCAGGTTAACGTGAGTTACGGCAATTAGTGGCTAGTAATTCCATGACAACAGTAAAACCGAACAGAAACTCCTTATTTGGCACGGACACGCTGTTTAAAGACAATAAATTTGGAGTATTTATCCTCATCTAGAAAGTCTTATAGTACTTAGCAAGTAATCATTATACCGGCATGCTATTCAACAACCATGTACCTATGTAGACTAATGGTAAAGAGCAATAAAAGTTTTGATGTTGAAGATCCATCTTGTTTCCACTAATATGTAATATAAACTAAAAAAACACTTTTAAGTGGAGATTAACTCACGTTATGGCGTGACGGCCGTTTCACTCTGTTGTCTAGAGCATCGTCAGACGACCCACAGTACACACTGTGTTTTTTAAGTTACTAAAAGTTTCCACTAATATGTAATATAAACTTGAAAAACACTTTTAAGTTAATAAAAGTTCGTTAAACGTCCAAATAGTGATAGTCGACTGGTAAAGTTGCATTTGTGGCATTAACATAATTGTTGATGAATTCCATTCTTGCTTATATTGATATCATAGACGAACCATCACCTAACCTAACCTTACTCTCTGATCTTTGTCGATATGGAGTTCTAAACCTTATCACCACAACATCAACAAAAAATTTACAAATATTTATTTCATTATAATCGAATAAAATAAAGAAGTGAATCCAAGCTCAGGTTCAATTATGTTCATTTTGTATAGTATTTTTTATTCTATCAAATCCAGATGAATAAGATATATATATTCATTCAAGAATAAAAAAAATAACAAAATGTAGGCTACGCGTAGTGAAGGTCATGATCGAATTTTAAGAAAATGTTTAGTTTAAGAAAATTTGACAAACTATTCGAATGCTTTAATTTCCAACCAATCATCTTCTTGAATTCCAAGGTATCATAAAATTGTGCTCAAAGTCAATCATCTAAACAGCATTGCAATTTATATTAAGTTACATCCATTTTAGGAAAGCTAAATTGGGAATAATTAGAATGTCCATTCATTAGTTGCTGAGTTGGATAAAAATAATTACCTCCAATTAACTCTCTTTGAATTTCTGTCTCTTCATTAGATTATCATCCTTTTTTCTTTCCTCCTTTTTTATTATTCTGTGCCTTCTTCTCTATCATCTTCTTTTCAATTTCATTCTCCACACCACTAATTGAATCCTTCTTCTTTCGTGTCTGGAGTCACCATATTAAATGCCTAATTGAATGTCTTTGCAATTATAATGAGATTTCTTATATCTGTTTTCAGAAGCTGTGGAATCGGTTTTGAAAAAAATGATACTGCTCATTAACTACTGTAAGTTACCTCAATTTTCAAGCTTTATTTTGACTTATTTCATCCATCATATTATTTTATTTCTGATCTACTCAAATATGCTCGTTTTTTATAAGCGAGAAAAAATGTTCATCGTAATCTTATACTATTGACTGTTACACTATTAATAACACACCCAGTCTATTCAGATTAATAATGTGTTATCATCATGCATTGATATTGCGTAGGCTATCATCATGAATTGATAATGGATTCATTATGAATATACAACACCACACATTTTCAAAGAAGATAGAAAATACGTTTTTCATGAACCGAACACTATTATGAAGACTGTCAGTCTATAGAGATTGATAATGAATGTTATCATGGATTGATAAAATTGTGGCAGGTCGTGGGTTCCTGAGTTCGAATCCCGGTCTTGGGTTCGAATCCCGCTCCACCGTCAGGCATTTAAATGTAATCATTCACCTCATTACCCACGCGCAAGTCTCTGACTCATGTGGGCATCATCATAAAAAAAAATGTTCATCTCTTCATACAAAATTTAGACATTACAATACAGTGATAAAACCAGCAATTTTATATGCCAGCGAGACCCTGTCCCTGAACAGGAAAATGGATATGGAAAGTCTAAAGAAGGAAGAAAGAAAAATAGTTGGGAAAATCCTTGGACCAAGGCGTACCGAAAACGGATATAGATTACAGACAACGTCTAAAGTTGAAGAATATTCTAATATAGAGACAGATATGAGGAAAAGACGCCTTAAATTTTATGGTCACATCATGAGGCTTCCAGACAATAGACTATCAAAAAGAATTGTAAACTATGTAGCGTCACTTGTCAATGGAGGAGAATGGATAAGAAATGTTAAAAAAGACCTAGTACTGGCCAAAATAACCAACAAAGTATTTACAATAGCAAAAACATCATAAATGGGAAGTTATACCAGAGACAAAAGCTCCAAGAGTTGGAACAAAATGGAGTGAAGAGAGAAAAGCTGAATTCGCACAAAAAATGAAAAGCTGGTGGGCAAACAAGAAGAACAAGTCCAAAAAATGAACCATCTTTACTCAGCGTCTTACACTTTGGGAGTTTTACGTCTAATACTAGTAGTAGTAGTAGTAGTAATAATAATAGTAGTAGTAGTAGTAATAATTTTTTTTTGCTGAAGTTATTCTAGCACCTAGTCTGAGACTAATAAGCTATTTTATTTTAACCTAAATTGCTAGTTATTTACTATGGAAAGGATTAACCCATTGGCTTGACCTCCTCTATTTTAACAATAAACAATATTTAAAGAATATTTTAAATCACTTTCTTACACACTTCTGCTTTTACACTTTCATACACACTTTTGCTTTTAACTTTTGCGGTAGTAGTAATAATAATAATAATAATTTTAATGTAAAATGAAGAGGAAATAAAATTGATTTTTTTTTATGAAAACAATAATAATATTATGTGACCAGGCTGGCTCAGGTATGGTTTCAGAGTTATCAGGCCGCATCTGAATAAGTTCAGAGCGTCTGACGTGACAACGACTGCTTTATGGCAGCCGGGACTGACAGTTCAACGTGTGCTCCTAAACACGTAAAGTAACTTGAATTATTAAGTCCCTATTGGGTACTTACTTAATAATACCAAGCATGGCATTGATGCTTAATGACTAGAGGGATAGTTAGGCTGTATAAAAGAGCAAACACCTCATCGAATAGACTAACGAACATGTTTTTCATTTCTCAAGTTTCCCCTCTAATCTCATTTCAACATTCAACTGTCTTTACCAATAGATTAAATAAAACATCATGACTGGAATACATTTTGAAAAAAAACAAAATGTTCTGGATGTCAATCACAAGTGACAGCTGAAATAACTAAATTAACTTGTGAATATTTTCAAGGTCCCAGAAGACATAAACAAGTACAGAAGTAGTTTGATGAGTGGTTTAATATAGCTTTACTTGATTGTCAGAATCGTTTTATGAATCCGGTAATTGAAAAATATGAGTCAATTCTAATGCAGTAATAGGCTTCATATGTTATTAACTATCAACTAGCGTAGGTTCAGGATTTTATGGATCCGGTAGTTGTAATAGTATATTTCGCACCTAGGGCCGAAAATGTGTGTTTGCCGGCTGGAGATCGCGGTTTTTAAGTTCGAGACGAAGTCGAGAACTTGAAGCGTTTGAGAGCCGGCAAAACATTTTTGCCCATGTTGCGAACGCTATTTTTCGCCACACCACAAAAAAAACAACAATGTTAAGTTGGAAATTTTGAAAGGCTATGGTACTAGCAAGAATACAAGGAATAGCTACACCTTTTTATCCAACCTACAGAGCTTTGGGTGGGCATTTTGTCAACTACTACAACTGTTCACCAAAAGGTTAGTTGGTTAGGTATTTTGTTGTTATTCCTGTTACTGATTCAAAACCTGCATAAAACAACCAAAAACCTAACCAACTAACCTTTCTATACTAACAGTAACCTTTACCAAGAGTTGAAGTAGTTGACAAAATTCCTAAAAACAAAAAACCTAACCAAGTAACCTTTTGGTGAGAGGTTACCAACAGTTGTAGTAGTTGACAAAATTCCCACCCAGATCTCTGTAGGTTGGATAAAAAGGTTCTATTGTTTGATATCAAAACTACAAAATAATACATATTAAGTTATAAAAAGTGATCATTTATTGACATTTTAAATACTACGTACATATTAAATTATAAAAAATAAACATTTATTGACAGTTTAAATATTTTTGTTTTAAATAAAAGTTGGAAGGATTCATTTTTACAATCATGACTGCTGTATCCAGACACGATCAGCTGTCATTCAAGGTCATTTTCTTTTCCGCCCTAGGGCGGTAAACGTTTACAGACCTCGTCAGAAACCGAACACTTTCGGCCTCCATATGATGCATGAAAAACAGCTCATTACGTCCTAGTGTGGCGAAAAATATCATACAATTACATAATAATAGTTATTAGAACTTGGATCTTTTACATGGAGTAAATTATTATTGGATTTTACTCTGCTTGTATTTTATTTATTTTTTGTACTGATGATGCCCACATGAGTCCGAGATTTGTGCATAGTAATAAGTGGATGGTAATGATGGATGGTGGACCAAAGGTTTTAGGTGGGCTCCGAACCACCATGTAAGTAATAATAAAGCAGATAATTGCATGCTACTTTTTGCTGGTCACCCTTCCAAGAACAGTCCCGAGCTCTCGCGACTAAGCATCACGATCGTCCTGACACTGCGCTCGTAACACGCGCTATAATACTAGGTCTAAGGCGGCGTTCACACCGGCACGATATGCGATGTGCGATATATCTTAGTGAAAATATCGTTAAGATATATCGCAAGGAAGGTTCATACTGCAGGCGATAAAACGGCGCCACCTCTGGCGATGAGATAAACGATGAGATAATGACGAATTTGTAATTCTTTGATAATTCAACTAGAAAAGTATGAGCTATGTATGAGCTATATTTCTTGTATCAGATTTAAAAAATATTCACATTTTGAAATTTATCTAACAATTTGATTCCAGATGCACTGACAAGATTTAACTAAATTAATAAAATGAAATAGTACAGCCTTGTCTTCTCTTCCCGACATGTTGACTACTCGAAGTCAATATGCAACGAATCGTAAAGCATGAAAGAGAGAGAGGAGAAAGAATATTGGAGTATATTTTAGGCTTGTTATGACGAAATGTCTGTTTACTTATCAAATTCCTTCCTAGTATCGTACGCAACTAATCGCAAAGACCGATAGCATGCAGCACTTGGTGCGATTCATCGCTTACGATATATTGCGCAATCGCCTCGGTGTGAACCATTTTTATCGCCTCCCTCTACATTTCAAGTATCTGTCGCGTGTCGCGTATCGCTTAAGATATATCGCATATCGCGCCGGTGTGAACGCCGCCTAACACGTGATATTGAACACCAGACTCATAGCCCCATACATAGTTTCATTTTTTTTCAAGGAGCCTTTTTGCTGTCAAGATTTTGTATTGATTATTCTATAGATACAATATGGTTTTATTCAATAAATTTTGGTTTGATTGATTAATAATATTGTCTGCTATTATGCACATTGTATGCCAATAAAACTTGATTTTCCTATTAACTTACAATGCTTGTAAATTGTTAGGCCTACTTTCTGTTATTTTTTTGTGAAAAAAATAAAATAAAATTTGTAGGTTTGGCTAGATGCTAGATGATAAAGAAGTAGAGGAGTATTACCATAGATTAGGGAGTCTATGGTATTGATTGATGGTTCGTCTATGGTATTACCGTATTGCCATGTGAAGTTGATTAGCCTATATTTTAGTCGAATTTATAGCTCATCATTAACAGATCTTTATTCCGCTTTTATTCTTATTCTTGTAATGAAATGGAAAAATAAGATAAACAAATAGATTCTTAAAACATATTACTTGTGCTGCAGCTTCAGTAGGCCTATTTGTATGACAGCTAATTAAGTTTAAAATAATAATAAAAAACAAAATAATAATACAAATTTATAGTAATAAATAATAATAATAATAATCTAAGAAGATCTGTAGCCTTAAAGAACTACTAGCAAAAGAAAATAAAAGCACAGGAAGAACTGCATAACCGCTTCACAACATCTGGAAGAAGTGGAAGAATTAGCCGTGTCAGAACCCTGTGGCCGTAAAAGCATAATACTAATAATAATCTGCATTTTGTTTTATATTCAGCTTAGAAAACTTATAAATTTTATGTAATAATTGTATTCCTACGATTTACTCCCATAAAAATACACAATCTAATATGTGTAATCAAATAAAAGTGAACAAAAACATTTCATGCATATGAATATTTTTATCTTGTATTATGTAATATATGCATCATTAAGAATTTTTTCGACTAGACAAATAAATGAATAATTTCGATTAGATAAATAATGTTTTTTTATTTATATCACTTCATGCACTGGAACATTGAATAGTTTACTTTCTGATCTATTAGCAGAATCTTAATTAGAATTTCAGTAGCAATGACTAATTAAAAATACTAAAGCACTATAGTTCTCATATCCGTGTTGTTTCTAGAACCGAACTTATTTTTTTTTAAAAAGCTTTCAAGAAATCAAATCACTATAAGCGTGAGGGTCTCTCCCCACCACGAAAAGCCATACAAATTTACTATAAGCGTGGATTCCACATTCGTACCAATTTAATCATTTAGTCATCAATAATAATGTCAGGCTGTCATAGTAATTAAGTATCAAGGTTTTCGTGTTTTAAATTATTTTTAAAAATATGTTAATGATCGCTCCGGTCTGTAATAACGATGTGGCATGTGTTATTTGTGGGAGAAAATAGTAACTCAAGGACATCCACTTGTTTTCCATGTGCCGACTGGATTTTCCAATTTTCCATAGCACAAAGAAACTAGGAAAAATACTTTTCTCAGCTCAATTTTTTTCAGCTTCACACAGTTATATGTTTTACCAAATGACTTTGTGTGTTATTAATAATTAATATTTAGTAGTAGGCTGTAGTTGTAGGTGAATTTGTCAACTTTTTATTGTAAATTTAACGACTTGCAGTCAATTTTAATTGTGAATAAATAATATTTGTACTCACTTTTGGCCAAAAATGTTCAAGGCCTTTGAGATGAGTCTCCATGACTCGAAAACTTTTGGCCAAAAGTGAGTACAAATATTATTTATTCACAATTAAAATTGACTCATTAAATTTACAATAAAAAGTTAATAAAAACAACGCAGATCGTTATGGTACATGAAATCCAAGAAGTAAATTTGTTCATTAGCAACCAACAGATAATCAATTTAGTCATATAGTCTACCATTATTTTCTATTTGAAATTCAATTTAGACAAGCCCATTAATTGGATATTTTTTTAAACCTATCTGTCTTGTTTTTGCAGGAAATAATTGAGTTCATTTATTTTCAAGTAAGAACATTCAATAGTCTGTTTTTGATTGAACTTGTGTGATACATTTCTGCTGTAATAAATTCTCTCTTTCCATCGTCTTTCAACACTATGATGATGAATAGAAGATCATTCTGAACTATATTGTAGAACACAAAATATTTAATATCAAAACTGATACTGTATTTCTATTTAGCCTAAATTATGATTTTTACTCACTTATACTAGAGACACTGGAGGAATGCAATTCACTTCTAAAGAGAAGCTTCATCAGCCTCTTTAGAATTGAAATGCGTTCCTCCAGTTTAAGTGAGTAAAATCATAATTGAAATGGAAATACAATGTCAGTTTTGAAATCAGATTGTTCAAGTATTTCATCATGGAAAACATCACAAAAAAGATTTTGCCAATTTTCCCGCTCGTCGTTACAATAACTTACGGTACAAATAATAATTATTTTATTCATTATGGATACCTTCCACAATATCACCTTCGCCATTACTAAGGAAAATAATTATTTTGATATTTCAAAATTATTTGGTATGTTCTCTTTCGTTTTTTTTTTTTTTTTTTTTGCTTTTGAATGAGGAAATTATGTTAACTAATAACTTAATAAAGGCTCAACATGGAATATTCTATGAGCTTCCATATGCAATAAATGAATAAATTAGTGGTTGAAACAAAATTGTATAATCATTCTTGGATTTCTTGTTCCACAACGATCTGCGTTGTCAATATTAACATTTTATGGTAAATTCAATGGGAAAAGTTAATGTATAAACATGTTCAAATATTATAGCACATTGGATTCAAGTAATAATATTCCACAAGTTAGTTTGAAGTGACTGACAATTGAATAAACTGACAAATATACATAAACAGAATTTATTATGTTTAATAATATTCTTCAAACTAAACTAAAATAATGTAACAAAAATGCTTGCAGATTGTCTATTACTATTGTAATTGAACATTTAATAATATTATTTGTGGATAAGAAATAAGGGTTTTAGATAAAAAATAAGGCAATTAAGGTACTTTAAACCCTACTTGGTTAGGCCTAATAGGAATTAACCTACTTGAATTTTTTTCAATTGATAGTCTATATTATAATCGTAAATGAAAGATAAGTTATTTGATAATTAAGATAATTCGAATTTCCAAATTAGAGTCTCTACAAATTTGTCATAATCGATACGCCTTTGGCTAGTTAAATTCTGCTTGCAAACATGCAATCAACCAGTCGTTTTTTATTACCCATGAAGCATTATTTATTAACCAAGTACGATCTGCTTAGAAAAACGATTATGTGCTTTAAGAAGGACATTGAACCTGCAAGTCATCAACAGCAAAGATCAAAATCTCATCTACCAAGTTTAAAAATTTGCTAGTCATCATTTTTATATGGATAAAAAAAATACAAAAATTTGACACTGTCAATATTAGAAAGTTTAATTTCAAGGCTATTATATAGTTTTTCGTTTTTTTCTTCCTTCGTTTCTGTTAGTAATATCACGGCTACAACAAATTATTGATCATGTTTCTTTAATGACTATGATTGTTAAAGCGTTGAAGGTGATGATTACTGTTTATAGAATTAATCATACAATACAGTAATTACCATACTCGATATCAATATAACCATCAAAAACCAATTTTCATGACATAAACTTAATCACATTATTTACACAGACACTTTGTTATGGATTGTGAACACTCTAAATTTTTATTGTACATTTAACGACTTCAATCAACTTTAATTGTGAATAAATGATATGCCTACTCACTTTTGGCCATGGAGATGAGTCATGGAGACTCATCTTCAAGCTTTATTATCACTTACCCGGTGGTTTGGAACCCACCTAAAATAGTAGGTCCACCATGTTCCCCGTAACATGGCACAAACGGCGAGGTGGAACTACCTGTAACGGTCTCCCCACCATTAAAAGCCATTCGCTTATTATTATTATTATCTTCAAGGCCTTGAAAATTTTTGGCCAAAAGTGAGTACAAATATTATTTATTCACAATTAAAATTGACTGCAAGTCGTTAAATTTACAATAAGAATTCAATCTAATATCAAAACTGACAATGTATTTTAATTTAATATACTGTCTTTACTCACTAATATTGGAGATACTGGAGGGATGCATTTCACTTCTGAAAAGAAGCTTCGTCAGCCTTCTTTTCAGAACTGAAATGCATCCCTTCAGTATCTCCAATAAAAGTGAGTAATGAAATTATATTAAATTGAAATACAGTGTCTGTTTTGATATTAGATTGTTCATACCGGTACTTGATAAAGTATTTCGTTATGGAGTAAGAAATCCAAGACACTAAATTCCTTGAATTATATGAATTAATAATATTAATTCATTGAATTATATACCATAGTTATGTGAATCAAGATTGGTTGAAAAACTATTAAAACTATTTCATGTCGCTTGACCTTGATAGATCTTCAATGATTTTTCGCGTTTATTGTAATGTGAGGGTATTATTATAATTCGATTGGCCGCATGATGGGTGCAGTGACGGGTCAATCGTGATGTTCAATCAGGTTGAGTCACGAGCGCTGGAACTGCGCTTGGAAGGGTGGCTGGTATTATATCATGACATTATCTGTTTTATTATTACTTATAACTGATTTATTCCTTTATTACTTACTTAGTAATTCAGTCAGTTAAATACCTGGGGGTTATTGTGGACCAACATTTAAAGTGGAATCATCAAATTGATAACATGTGCCAAAAACTCAAATACATAATAAATAAATTCTATGAAGTCAATAGATTAAGAAATAAGAAAATAACAAAATTGGTTTATTTGGCATATGCACAGTCCATTCTCCAATATGGTATTCGAGCTTGGGGGGGTGCTGTGGATTTACATTTCAAAAAAATTTTTGTCATCCAAAAACATATATTACGGGCGGCCTTGGGTAGACCCAGGCTCTATCCAAGCTCAAATTTATTCAAAGAACTTGAGGTGCTTACACTCAGGCAGTTATATGTAAAAAATCTAATATTGTTTATAAATAAAAATAAGTACAGTTTCCTTCAACATTTACCAATCTATAATTTACGTCTCTCTGCCACAAATTCCTACCGGGTGTCCAGAACTGATTTGAATGTTTGCAGGAGACAATTTGAATATATATGTGAAAAATTAGTAAACTTATTGCCAAGTAATCTTGTGATGGGAAAGATTACTCCTAAATTACTTAATGAGGTGGACGAATGGGTAAGAAGAAATGAATTTTCTGAAACGGTTTTTATTTAGGGATTCTTGTTGTTGGACCTGTAGAGGGAGAGGATGGGGAAAAATGTTAAAATATTTATTATATTTTTGTGTATTTTTTGCCTTATTTTGGCTGGTTTACCAAATAATTTATTGTCGCCTTCCGGTGTGCTGAATGCAATTAGAAATTATAAATTGGTTTTATTATTGTTTTTGAGTTTTTGGTTTGTCGACTTTTTTTCTTCTTTCAATTTGTTTATTTAAATGAACTCCGCTCTAGCGCACAAGCTTTTGGCTTATGCTGGAGTGCATACAGATCTATTGAGGAAGGAGGAGAGAGGAGAAAATAAAAAGGGAAAAAAATATATATATTTGATTTATTTCTAACGAATGTGAAGTAGTTTAATTTTGTTATGACTTTATTGCACAAACATTATTATTCTAAGGGCTTGTTGTAATATAAGTACATGCTGTAATTTGTTGTCTGTATGAATAAAATGATGATGATGATGATGACTTAGTGTTTCGAAGTACACCTAAAGCTGTAGGTCGATCATCTATCATTATTACCTACTCATTACCCACGCTCCACGCACAAGTCTCAAACCACTATAAAAGCTCCTTGCATAATTAACAGAATAAATATTCAAACAACAATAATTATTATCTCAATGCTGTATATTTAAAAAAAGGAGTATAGCAATTATTAACCGTATCATCAATAAATAGCACCTAATCAACCCATCATGGTCATGTACTTCTAGTCCATCTAATTTTGAAAGAAATTAACAACAAATTACAGTCCTCAACTTGCATGATAAACATAGCGTGTTTGTGAATAGACTAAAGAATACATGACAAAGTATAGAATTAGGTCCTATTACAATTTTAAACCGTGTGGCTGAGTTCAAGATATTTTGGATTTTTCTACGCCTATCTTTATTGTTAATATCAGATTCCTTTCTACACAGCTGACAAAAATCTAGACTATAATTATTGAAAACACAATAATGAAAATAATTATTTTTTCACTCACTTTTGATAGTTATTTTATATTTATGCAACTGGTTATGGAATCAGCCTACCTTGAACCAGTTGTATAAAATTTGGATCAGTTATTTTTGGAATAAGTTGAAAATTATTATTCCTTTATTTTCGTTACTTCGGTTTTTTAAGTGTAGTAGTTGTTTTAGTTGATTAGTAGCCCACAGATGTTTTTTGATAATAGATTTTTAACTTGATTCTATACACATAAACCAGCTTGACATTTAAAATACATCAAGATTCAATAAATTTGAAGATTATGCCACATCGAATTCCATATTATGTATCTGGTATCTGTGTGACTGAACTTCAAACTAATAAACATAAAAATAAATGTATTCTTATTAGTCTTCTTCTTTGAAGCTCCATTTTGACTCTGGCCTCATAACACACTAGCATAAATAAGACCACATGTAATAAACTATTTTTTTCTGAGGATGAAGCCCACATAGGTCTGAGACCTGTGCGTGGGTAATGAGTTGGATGATGGTGATTGATGAGTTGGACCTACAGTTTTAGGTGGTAACCACCAGGAAGTGAAGTCTAACATTACCGTACCGTATGAAATATATTTAAAGCGTAGTATATTTTGAAATCTTCTTTTCGAATGAGGAAATTCTACTTCTTAAATCGATATAAATCTCTATGAATTGCTTGGGGTATTCATCTACTCTTACTCTGGAATCTTAGGCCTAAATACACCCCTGCTTCCAGAAACAATCAACCAATCCTTAGTTAGAGTTTTCTGTTGTTCAATATGCTGGTAGTGAACAAACGATTGTTTCGAATTACTGATAGCAATGAAGACGCCTATACAATAGAGCGAAAGAGCAGCCGCAGTGGAGTAATCAATTGGGGCGTTACCCATGCAAAGGACGCTTTAACCTGAACGAGTTTACTAGCCGACAAGCCAGCAAGTATAGCAAAACTACAATCTGACCCAGCTCCCCTCAGCTTTTCTTACTCTCTCCTATCGTCTTATTCCTCCTCCTTCATCCTCCATTGAGAAGTGTTCGTTTCCTTTGAACAATCCATGAATCATTTTATTTTTAATAATTTAAATAAATTGTCATCAATTTCTATTACTTTAGTAAATTAACCAAATAATATCGGGAGACCGAGCTCCGCTCGGGGGGGGAGGGGGTTAAATGTTTGGGGCAATTATGTGTATCTTGAAGATCGAAGATGATGCTGTGGGAAGGGGATAAACGACGCGTTATGCTGTGAAGCGGTCCCACCTCATCTCTACATTTTCCATCATAAGCTAGTGCACAAGCAAATCAACAATAATGTTAATTCCAATTGGTAAAAATGTTCTTTTAGACACTACATATATGTATTTTGAGTAACAATCTGAATTTCGAGTTTACCAGCTCGTAGAACTGTAATTTCTATTACTTTAGTAAATTAACCAAATATTAACTGTAGATATTAATCAAAATCTTGACGTACATGATTGTAATACTAGAAGCCGAGGAGATTATCACTTGGTGAGTCACAATAGTAGCTTATTCAAACAAAAACCTAGCTATATTGGTAGGGAATTCTACAGCAAGCTACCGCAGGTTTTAAAGAGTCTTGAAAGCCTAGAAATATTGAAAAATAATTGAAAATATATTTAGTTGATAAAGTTTTTTATAGTGTACACGAAAAAAATTAAATCACATAATTAAGCCTCACCTCAACTAATTGATATAATAATTATGGTAGTGTATAAGATTGTATAATTGTTGATCTGACTTGTCTTATACACCGTAACTGGAGTCTCCAAGATGTAATCTACAGAAAAAATGAGTGTTGATTTTTACTTACACCAAAACGTCAGTCGTAAATTTAAGTTTGATAAAATTAAGTTCAATTTTGATAAAATTTATTTCACTTCATAAAAAGTGGGAGGACCCACTACAAACGGTATCATAAAATTTATGTGTGTGCCTGCTATTACTAGTTTTGGTTCCATAATGTAGTTAGCCCAGCACCATATACTGCAAAATTTCATTAATTCATATTTTAATTGATACTCTGCCGTTAATCGAGTTATGGACTTATCGTGAGTCATAATTAACTCTTAAGACTAGTGTACACTGTTCACAGAGTGATAATAATCTGATAATAACTTGTCTGGCCTATGACACAGGTAGGAGGTTCCATTGGCCTTGATCGGACCCCTTCCCTCTCACAATCAATGTTAAACTCCTTCGCCTTGACGATTTCAACTCATTTTTTGATTATTTTGTCAAAATCACTCAAAGCTATCTAAGCCTTTTTTGGCATTCGAATTATATGGAGCTGAAATAACAAGGAAGAATAATAACAACCAAGGATAACAATTGGATAAAAATTTTAATGGTGCGAAACAAGTTTCCTTTTCTTTAATCTCTTGATTCTCTCTCCCTCCCTCCTCTCTCAATCCTCTTTCTTTTTCTCTTTCGTTCCTATACTAGCACTCTTTGTCTACAGGTCTCAAATACCACTTCCTTGGGGATCGGTCAAGTTTTCTGGAATACCGTATTGAAAAGTGAAACACAATATTTTATTCGATCTGTATAGCATTTGATCTGTATAGCATACAGTATGCCTGTCAATTTGCTTCCGATACTTGCACTTGAAAATATATAATGAAGAAGTGTGATTTATTATTAAGCTATATTATCCTATTTAATAAACATCTTCTTGAAGTTATTTGGCTACGAAACTGTAACGCTGGTGAATAGGGGATTGAAGGAGGAGAAAAATGAAGAAGGTAAGGAAAAACGAGAAAAAATAAAAGAAGAGGGATAAGAAAAAATGGAATATTAAATTAAAATTGTAGATACTAAATAATAGTAGGTTATTTACAAATTAAAAATTCAGATTCAATTGAATCGGACAACCTGCAAGTACAATTTTATAATTCAGCAGGAATTTTATTGATCATTTATATCAATTCCATTCTACTGCTAATATTATGTTCATTTCAATTCATATTTTTTGCTGCATATAAAATGGTAAACGTACAATTTCTTCTATATACCTTTTATTTATTTTTTGTGAGTATGGCAAAATACCGTAGTAATAATAATAATAATAATAATAATAATAATGATAATAATAATAATAGTAGTAGTAGTAGTAGTAGTGATAGTAATAACAATAATAATAATAAAATGATAGATGCATATTTGCTAAGAGTGAAGACCCTCTTTTTTGTAGATTACGTCTTGGAGACTCCAGTTAAGGAGTATAAGACAAGTCTGATCAACAATTATACTATCTTATACACTAGTTACCGTACCATAATTACTGTATTAATTAGTTGAGGTTAGGCTTAATTTTGATATGAAAGGAACTCTTGTTCACTATAAAAAGCTTTATCAACTGAATATTTTTTTCAATTGTTTTTAAAATATTCTATATTTTCAAGACAGTTTTAAAACTGCGGTAGTTTGTTGTAGTTTCCTACCAATATAACTAGGTTTTTGTTTGAATAAGCTACTGTTGTGATTCACCAAGTGATAATCTCATCGGCTTCTTGTATTATAATCGTGAACTGTACGTCAAGATTCTTATTAATACCTATTTCATACCCATATAAACATATTTCTATATTTTCAAGACCCTTTAAAAACTGCGGTAGCTTCTTGTAGAGTTTCCTACCTCTGAAATCGCATCTTAATGGAAAAAAACATGTTGAACACATATGCAGTAACCTTGTTAGTTTATACATTTGGTGTGATCAGTTGGACTTGCACTGATCTTGAGGAATTAATGCGAGTAACCAGAGCTCTTATTTCAAAGTTCAGAGCACATAATTCAGGCTTAAATTGAAAGACTGGTGCTGATGAAGGTGGACGTGGCCTAATGGATCTAAATAAATAATAATAAATTTATTTTTATCCTTGAAAAAATATACAATTTTAAAATACTTGGAAATTGACTGACCACGTCCACCAGTAAATGTGGTCAGAGTTCTACATTATCTTACAACTAATACAAAAAATAAAATTGAGTCTAGTCTACTACATTTTTATGTTGATTACATTACTGCCTGCAGCGTAACCAAAATATAATTAATCATAGTAATTTATTTATTTTTATTTCACAAACATTTTACCGATTTAAAGTTAAACTATAAGCAATACTTTCAAGATAGCCGAGTGCCGTAGCAGGTATCTGTTCAATCAGAGATAAGCTACGAAACTCCTAGGCGCTCTTTGTAACGGTGACCGATTGGACTGGCCAGCAAAAAAGACTCTGTTCTCTGCTGTAAAATCACTTCTCGGTGGTTCGGAACCCACCTAAAACTGTAGGTCCAACTCATCAATCACCATCATCCAATTCATTACCCACGTACAGGTCTCAGACCTATGTGGGCTTCATCCTCAGAAAAAAAATTAGTGAATTGTACTATTGATTGATTATTAAAACTATGTTATAGAAATATTTTTATTTGATATTGTAATATTATGATGGTGATATTGCAAATATTTTCGCACAACCTGGAGTGGTTATGTGAAAAGCAGGTGAAGATTTTGAGAGCCTACAGAAAGGGCAATTGCACGCTATAGGCCAAACAATCCTAATGAATAAGCAGACCAGGTAAACTATTTTGATAGATGTTGGCATACCATGCTGCCACAATTTGGATCAATTTGGATACTATACTGAAAAATCTCCAAGTATCTCCCCCTGGCTGCTGAGATAAAGGATATCTGGCAGCCAGTGGCGTAGCCAGGATTAGCTTTGGGGGGGGGGGGGGGGGGGGCTCACCAAGGGGTGTGTGGGCAGTGGCTTAGCCAGGATCAAATTTGGGGGGGGGGCTCACCAAGGGGGGTCTGGGGTATAGGAGGGTCCGGTTTTTTTTTAAATTTAGTGGTGTGAAAAGCAAATCTAGACAACTTGTTAGGCTCTAAAGTTCAAAAGAAAGTTTTGAAAAATTACTACCCAAGAACCTAGGTGGCCAGGTTTGAAATGATAAAGTTTGATATACCGATATCGGTGACTATTTTGAGTCAAAACCCTTGAATTGGAACTAATTATACTTAACTTATGTACTGAATCTCAAAATTAATACTAATTATTATTATAAGATTCAAAAATGTATGTCATTAGCCTAAAACGCACCCAACCCAAAGTTCATGAAATCGGAATCTTTTTTAATCATAGCACACTGATTTTACACGTTTGCATAGAACTTGCATTTATTTGTGTGTTTTCATTTATAAAATCCCGATTTTATGAACTTTGGGTGCGTTCAGGCTAGTGGATTATACTGAATAATTTCAAAACTAAATTTTCTACAAGATGAGTTTATTCAAAAAGATGATTTATCAATAATTAACAAAGTTAATCCTGATGTTGAAGATCCATCTTGTTTCCACTAATATGTATTATAAACTTAAAAATCACTTTTAAATGGAAATTGACTCACGTTATGGCGTGACGGCCGTTTCGCTCTGTTGTCTAAGCATCATCAGACGACCCACAGTACACTCGTGTACACAGTGTACTGTGGGTCGTCTGATGATGCTCTAGACAACAGAGCGAAACGGCCATCACGCCATAACGTGAGTCAATTTCCATTTAAAAGTGTTTTTTAAGTTTATAATAAAGTTAATCCACTTCAAACTTGAAAGTTGCATTTTATTTAATTTAATAAATAATTATGGTAGTCACAGTTTTCTAACATGTTTTATTCGATTTCGTAGCTCATTTTAAATCAAAATTATCCATTTGAGCACCTAACAAGTTTCTATATGAGTAAATATTGAGGACAATTTTGATAAATGCATTAATCTGACTATAACTGTAGCTATATTCCATTACACAAACAGGGTTTCTGTAATCTGTTCGTTATAATACAACAAAACTGATAGAACCCTTCGGCTTTAATAATTCCTTATCTATTAGTTATTTGAGATTTTTTGTTTCTGAAATTTCGGGGGGGGGGGGCCGGGCCCCATGGGCCCCCCCCCTGGCTACGCCACTGCTGGCAGCAAGAAAAGGTGTCAATCATGCCTCTCATTATTTCAGCGGTTGGACTAATTACGACAAAGGTGACGGCAAATTTGAGTCAGGAGTGTCAAAAGCACAAA
Organism: Conomelus anceps; assembly: GCA_948455865.1. Classification (NCBI taxonomy): domain Eukaryota; kingdom Metazoa; phylum Arthropoda; class Insecta; order Hemiptera; family Delphacidae; genus Conomelus; species Conomelus anceps. The sequence goes on from OX418220.1 coordinate 9,371,653, forward strand.
GTACAAAATGCAGAAGGCAGTAGTACTTAGCACTGTATCAATGATTAGGGAATTCCTGAACATTCCCATATAAAATTAATCAAAGTCAGACCGATTTTGATTAGAAAACTCACATCAAATGTGACGAAAAAGCAAAATAATAAGAAGGTCAGGAAGGAAAGATGCAGAAATTATTAAGAGACCACACATATACTATCTAGTAGGCTACTCATCGTAGACAATAGGAGTTATATATATAAGTATGGAGTTGAATATAGACAATTCATGAATTTAGAATTCATTGATATCAGAACTCATTAGAATATTTAATTAGTAATTTCACAGTTCATTAGAATATTTATTAACAAATAATCAAAATTCATCAATCAACTTGCAATGAACCTTCAGTTAGATACAATTCTTTAAACATCATTAGTAATTTCACAGTTCATTAGAATATTTATCAAAAATAATCAAAATTCAATGAACTTCCAATTAATTAGATGCAATAATTTAAACACTCAACTACCCAAATCCAATCTTAAATGTTAATACTATCAATAAAATCTTCTCTATATATAAAAATGAATGTCTGTCTGTATGTATGTATGTATGTATGTATGTGTGTTCCCTATAGACTCCAAAACTACTTGACAGATCGGCATGAAACTTTGGAAATATGCTGTGTGAATATTGGGGATGGTTTCTGACCATAAATTTCAATAGGGGAGCTAATAATTATTATTAATTAAACCATTTTATAGACCTAACCTACTGAACTTGCCAGCCAAACAGCTTAAAGGAACAGCTGATAGAAGTCAACAGTTTTTAATCATATGGCAGGCCCCTTAGTGGCGTTATTTACGCTGTCTTTGAACAGCAAAAGTCTTTGCACTTTGCATGTAGGCTACTGTGCAGTTGGAGCCTTGCAATATGTAGGAAACATACGACTGGGTATGATGAAATGTAATTAAGCTAGGTTGATGACATCTGTTAACCAATGCAGCTAGAAATTTGAAATGCAGCCTCAGCGGGAGGTAGCGAATAATAAAATGAAAAACCTAGCTTCTACCCTTATAGTCATAGGAGGTTTAAATTTGAAATGTTTCTTCATTCAGAGGTGGTGATTAAGAAAACAACGAAGCCTCTATGATCAGCTGGAAGAGCCCTAGGACTAACTTCTTTCCTAATTTGAAATGTAACCTCAGCGGGAGGTGGCGAATAATAAAATCAAGGAGAATTTTCATGAGAATGCAGCAACGCGCGTTGGGCCAGCTAGTTATTGAATAAAAATTGATATAGTTAATCGTAGTTGACAGCTTTTTTTGAACGATGATACAACTGTACAGTACCAAGATCCAGTTATAAAAAACAAAATGCAAAGTTCATTCTTCTGATATTTTTTTTCTGTTCATATTTATCTCACCAATTTCAAAGCGCACATTTCGATAGATAGTTTATCTTAAAATAATATTGAAATTGAACGAATTGATGACCCAGATGTTCTGTTATCGTACACAAAATAATAACAGCAGCGCTATAAACAATGAGAGAAGTTTTCTTTGGATTTTTCTTTCTACTTTTGATGGTTTTCGTCATAGGAACTGTTTATCTCTGTCAACATTCACTTTCCTGTGCCAAATGATTACCGAGTGGAACGTCACGGTCACCAAACACTGACTCTGTCTCAGACAACTTTTTGCTTTCCATTCAATCCTCTTTATCATCATTAATTGAAAGATTATTTGGTCTACAAATGGAATAATCTCAGCTCAGATATTGCACTATGGCACAGGAAAGGTTAAATACAAAAAATAGAAGTTCAAAACAATAAACATTGATGCCTGTTCAAACTATTATATGGGGAAATTATTACTATTTCTATATTGTACTATGCAGTAAACTTACATATTGCTTTACTGTCTACTCCTATTGTAATAATCCTGATTGTAGTATGGAATATCGTTTCTTAATGCATCAAATAATGGACTCATAATAGTAATAATAATAATAATAAGAAAAAAAAATAATAATAATAGCAGAGCAATTTGATAAGATCTGTTTTGTCTCTACTTTGTGTTGCGATAAAAAAGTTGAGAGTTGAGACCTCCGCCGGCCAGCATCGTTACAAGTGTGGGGTAAAATTTCGAAATTGTGTGATTTAATTACTGATCTATGTGTAAAATTGTAAAACCCGACATTTTTATTCCTGATGCAAAAAATGATTGAGTTGAAGGTTTGTAAATGGGACAAAATTTTTATCTCTACAAATGTGTAATTTTTAGTAAGTGATCCGTATGTAAAATTTCATCTGATACAAAAATGCTAGAGTTGAAGGTTTAAAAGATAGAATTAAACTTTTTCAATAAAATTGAGCAAGAGAAGCCCAGATTTGTTCAGTTTTAGAGTTCAGATTTGCACCTTTTTATTACTTGGTCCATCAAGAAACAAATTCCTTATTGGGAGTTATAGATTTCATTTTAAATAGTATGAACACGGTACCAATCCTTCTTGTTTGTTTTGAGCTCCTATTTTTATCATAGGTCTTATGGCTATGCAGCTATTGGGTAGCCTATTGTAATTTTTTGATAATATTGTCCAATATTTTCAATATAATCCTTAACATTTCTTGTTATGATTATGTAGCTACTATTGGCTATTGTAATTCACTGATAATATTGTCCAATACTTTCAATATCCTCTATCAATTTTTTTTTTAATTAAAAAATTGAACATCAAGGATCCTACTAAACCTGTTGGTTTTTCGGTGGGCGCCCATACTAAATGATTACCAGTAAGCCTACAACAAAAATTCAAAATTCTTTTAAAAAGTAAAACACCGATGAAAATAATATTGATGAAATAATGAAAATATACAAAAAATTATAGAGTTGAAGGTCTAAGAGCAAGTTAAACATTGTCAATAAAATTGAGTACGAGAAGGAATCTGCTGTCTGGCTGCAGTCCAAGTTTGGTTCTGATGGCTCAGCGCTCAGTACAGTATACATATACAGCAAAGAAAGAAAAATCTAATAAATCTAAAAATCACTTCCCGGTGGTTCGGAACCCATCTAAAACTGTAGGTCCAGCTCATCAATCACCATCATCCAACTCATTACTCACGCACAGGTAAATAGGTCTCAGACCTATGTGGGCTTCATCCTCCAAAAAAAGAGAAAAAATATCAAAACAGACACTGTAAGAAAATTATCAAATAGATAAAACAGAAATTAGTGCCAACAACACTGAAAATAAAAAAGAGAAGATAGACCCAGTTGAAAGACACTGTTTCAATAAAACCATAAGATAGCTTAAATGATTATTTTCAGATTGGTTTCTGGAGTGAATAAGGTTCAATATGTTGTCAAACCCTAATTGCTTATAAAAAAAGATCTCATAGTTTTACATTCCCGGTCTCAATAATAATGAATTTAAAATAACACAAACAACTACATTAAATTTGTACGTGACATGATATGATGATACATAGGCTAGTGGAAAGGAATCTTCTGGTTGGCTGCAGTCCAAAGGTATGGAGTAATGGGACTGGCTCAGGGCTTAGTATACAGATACAGCCAGGTAGATGATCTAATATAAATACTGGCACTGTATTTCTATTTAAATTATGGTTTTTACTCACTTATACTGGAGATAATTCACCCATCCACCTCATTACCACGTACAAGTCTTCAGACTCATGTGGGCATCATCAGCAATAAAAAAAGATGGAAAACTGTAGAAAATACCACTTTAAACAAGTCATTGATGGTCCTGCATAAAGATAAATAATATTGTAAACATGAAAAATTTTATAAAGTTTAGTAAATTAATTTAACAAATTTTGTGGAATGCACAAAATGGTTTCCTTTCCGTTTCAAATAAAATTTTATTCACTTTCTTCGCAAGTTTATACAATAAAAATACTAAAATTTTAAGGGAATACATTGTGTCTCTGAAGTAAAAATGTCCTGTGCGCAGGTATGAGTTGCAAAATTTTTAGAAAATACTGTAATATATTGTATTTATTAGTTTCACATCAATATAAATGCAATAGCAGATTCATTAGTACATCATTATTAGAATTTATTAAAATGGGCTTTTTATTTGCATTGAGTCCGATGTAGTAATAATAATAATAATAATAATAATAATAATAAAATTAATAATAATAATAATAAATAATAATTTGTAGGAACAGTAATTATTGGGCAAAGTTAACAAGTATTAGACAAATAATATCAAGCTCTATAAATTTAGGCGAGTTACAAGGTTATCTGGTCATGGTAATGAGGTGAAAATGAGGCACACTTACGACTTGTCACATTCATAAACTTTTGTCATTTATTATGATAACATTGGAATTAACTTATAATAAAGGGGTTCATGAATGAAATATAAATGCAATTACCAAATAAACGAGATCCTGTAGCATGAATTTCAATTAATTATAGAATAAAACTTATAATTACCGAAGTCATGATGAAAGTTCTAATTACTTCTGTGGGTCAAATAGCCTAACTCTTTCTATTCACTTATCTTGCGACAAACAATTAAATTTGATTTGATCTGTCATTCAGGTTTGTTTGTTCAGAAGATCAAGTTCGCGCAGGTAAAACTTTGAGCTACTGTACGACAAAATAAATACAGATATTGACTTCATTCTGTCAAAACTGAAAACCTGTCTACATGAAAATGTCAAAACCGTTCCCTTGAGGAACATAGTTGAGGTACATTCTAGATCTGACTTGTCTTATACTCCTTAACTGGAGTCTCCAAGACGTACGGTAATCTACAAAAAAAAAAAACGTTTACAAATAAACCTGCTACAATTAATAAATTAACAAGCTTCAATTAACTTGTACCAACTCCTCTAATCTACTGTGACAAAATATTTGTACGATTACATCAAACAATAATTTTGATTCTAGATCAAACAGTGAAGTGGTCGACATTCAAAAATATCAAGTTGAAATATTTCGTTTAGCATAATAATTATTTTAAACATGAAATTATCATTTTTATTTAACCTAAGCCTACTATGGTAGCAATTTGATAAAGTAATAATAACTGAAATGGTTGTTTCATTATTATGAAACATCAAACTGATACAGATTCAGATTCATTAAAAAGAAACTAATTTTCTTATAATAAGAGGCCTGAATAACCTAGAAACAAATTATTTCAAGGTTTTTATACAACTACTGTAGGCCTAGTGTCGCTTTCACATGTATCATTTTTATATGTATGCTCTGTTTTTTCCATCGGTAACCTAGGCGGATTTAAGAGTGCTTAAATTTCTGAATTCCTTGATTCACATTCACAGAATAGATATTAAAAATAAATAATCAAATAAGAATGTTGAATTAAGTTATTAAACTAAGAAAACTGTAATTTTACTCTCCTCCCACACCTTTTAAATCCTGTGAAATATTCAAAATTGAGACTCCTACAAATTTCAAACCCATTTTTTGTATTTGAAGTTGGGACTATAAATATAATAGAATAGTTTTATTACCATTTGCATAGAAATAAACACTATTCTTTAAACGGATTACAATTAATACAGTATATCATAGTAGAATTACATAATAAAACAAAGAATGCGAAAGAAGAATTCTAAATTCTGTGATGTTTCCCATGACGAAATACATGATGAACAATCTAATTTCAAAACTGCCACTGTTTTTCTTTTGAAGTTATGATTTTCAATAACACCTATACTGGAGGAATGTATTATGTTTCTAAAGGGAAATCTGATGAAACTTTTCTTTAGAATCGAAATGCATCCCTTCAGTATAAGTGTATACTAAAGGACTGTATTTTTCTACTAAAGAGAAGGCTGATGAAGCTTCTCCTTAGAAGCGAAATGTATCCAGTATAAGTATAAGTGAGCAAAAATCATGATTTAAATAGAAATACGGTGTAAGTTTTGGTATTACTTTATTCTAAATTGTTACACTATTTTTTTGTAGGAGGGAGCTCGTGACTTTTTCTTTCTGAATTACGCTATAATTGTTATCAAATTCTCATGCTGTTATATTTTTATTGAATTATTATATATTCCCCATTGTGTATTTATTCAATATATTATTCATACAATAATATTATTAAATCATTTAATACTACGCATTTGACGTTACATTTGCTATTAAATATTCCCACTCACCAGTACACACCAGAAGCTATGAATAATTGAATATTTTTATTACAAAAATACTAAAAATGGTATGTCGTAAAAAATAACACAGCACTCAATTCCAACAAAAAAAGTTTCAATGAATCAATAAAAAAAGAAAAAAAAATCAAACAGGTTCTGAATATATTCATTTGATACATCACAAGGCTTGAAAAAACAATCTATCTTGTAAAAATCTGAAGAATTCAGCTTGTGGAAAACAGTTTATCAGTATCAGCCCATCTCTTAAGCAAAAGGAGTCCTGATGCCATCTTGTTTTCCTCATTATTCACAGAGGTTCCAAGGTCAGTAAGTTTCTGTCTCAGTACCAATGGAAACAAAGAAGCCAAAGTCTTTCCTGATTTTAAGGCGAATGAGCTGGAAGAGCTAACCCTTAATATACAGTATTGTAATATTATTTTCCTACAACTGCTCGTAAAGTAGTTCTTTACGTACTGAAAACTAATTGTAAAATGCCTCTTTACTGCTCAGCAAGCGGTAAAGTACTTTACGCTCGCCAGCTGTTTTCTTTACGATTCTGTTTTGATTTTGATGTCTTCTCATTGGTGGATCGCGGAATCCGTGAATTCACATAACCTCAAAATGGCGCACGCTAACCAAATCCGCGCACGGTCTGTGATGTTACAAACTACAAGTTTTTATTGTGTTGTAATCCAGAACTGCAGTTGTAGGAAAAATATTGTATGCATTTCGCGCGTGAAGCTTCTTTATCGCTCTCGCAAAATTACTGCGCTCCGCTATGCGTCGCGCAGTAAATGTTTTGGCTCGAGCGATAAAGTCGCGCTTCACGCTCTTAATACATAAATAACTATTTCCTACAACTGCTCGTAAAGTAGTTCTTTACGTACTGAAAACTAATTGTAAAATACCTCTTTACTGCTCAGCAAGCGGTAAAGTACTTTACGCTCGCCAGCTGTTTTCTTTACGCTTCTGTTTTGATTTTGATGTGTTCTCATTGGTAGATCACGGAATCCGTGAAATTCACATAACCTCAACAATGGCGAACGCTAACCAAATCCGCGCATGGTCTGTGATGTTACAAACTACAAGCTTTTATTGTGTTGGAATCCAGAACTTCAGTTGTAGGAAAAATATTGTATGTAATTCGCGCGTGAAGCTTCTTTATTGCTCTCGCAAAATTACTGCGCTCCGCTATGCGTCGCGCAGTAAATGTTTTTGCTCGAGCAATAAAGTCGCGCTTCACGCTCTTAATAACTTACATAAATAACTATTTTTACGGGTGTTAATAACGATTATATAGGCTTGCATTTCCTGAAACGCGTCCGATACTTCTCACAAATTTAAGTGCTGTTGTAAATGAAATCCTATAATCGTTATTAACATCGATAGTAGGCTACCAATAGTTCATGTACGGATAAAAACCACTGAAGAAATATTATTATTAATAAAATATTCTATAAAGAATGAAAACTTATAACATTAAACTATAGAATATTAATATAAGTAATATGGAGTGTTTCATAGAATATGAAGAAAGGGAATGGCTGTTAAAACAATGGTTGAGTTCATGGGAACATTACGGGTTACCGGTGCACTGGAAATCAAGGCATCTGATTGTGGATCGGGGATCGGGAATCGGGGGTCTGATTGGTCTATTCAATTCATTTTTATTTTTTGTAGATTACGTCTTGGAAACTCCGGTTAAGGAGTGTAAGACAAGTCAGCTCAACAATTAGATACATATGATATTACCAATCAGTGGTTACAATACAATGTTACTAATTCTGTACACTAGTTAATTACTATATAAATTACTTGAGGTCTCCCCACCACGAAAAGCCATACGAATTTACTTTACTTGAGGTGAGGCTTAATTTTGATGTGAAAGGAACTCTTGTACACTGTTGAAAGCTTTATCAACTAAATATTTTTTCAATTGTTTTTAATATCTCTATATTTTTAATACTCTGAAAACTGCGATAGCTTGTTGTAGAGTTTCCTACCAATATAACTAGGTTTTTGTTTGAATAAGCTACTCTTGTTATAGACCACTTATGGTCTATAACCTCTTGTACTATAATCGTGTACGTCAAGATTTTGGTTTATATCACTCTTTTTTGCATGTTAAGTAGCTTCTTACACATAAGCAATGTACAGTTTGGACACCAAGTCAACGGCCCACATGAATGATGTAATCTATTTACTTTTTCCGTACACCTGACCATAGGCATAACGAGGGGGTTATTGGGGACGTACCCCCCCCTCATTGCTTAGAAGAAATTTTTAATAAGAAAATTTGAAAAAATAAAAATTTGATAGATTATTTATTCAATTTGAAGCTACATGAATATTGTATAATATATATTATGAGATTTTTTTTAAAGAGTGGTATAGTGACTAGGGTACCCCCCCCCCCCCATGAATCAACTCTTGTTACGCCACTGCACCTCATGGTGGAATGATGCATTGATACATTCCAATGTATCATTTCCCCAATGGGGCGCACCCATACTTTTGGTTGTGGTAGGGGGCGTCCCACCCAAAAGAGCGGCCTGAGATTCTACTGACTTTTTTGCAAGATTAGGTCTCCCATCCTTCCTTTCGCCCCTTCCCACACACAGTTTACACCCAAAATTCATTTTTTCTTAATGGTTAGCCATAGCTATTCTTTTAGCTCATCTCTTGAAAAACTAGGCCGTAAAACTTGAAATTTGATACACATGTTCCGATGCTCTGGTTAAGACCCAAGCCGCGTCGTGAAAAAGGGTTTCAAAATATTCCGTGAAGATATGCCAAAAACTGACAATTCTTGTAAATCTAGTGTTTTTTATGTTTAGACCCAGAATAAACTATTTTCGAATATTTAGATGATTACCGTTTCTCAATAGCCATATGGCATAGGGAGTTTAGTATCCAGGAACATTTAAGATCAAGTATAGCCTTCAAAATTTCCCCAAAATAAAGCAAGAATTAATAATTTTCAAAATGTTATACAAACGATCCCTCCCTATCATTGAGGTCTGTCAGACAGCTGCGAGGAAGAGAGCCTGCTGGTTTAATTCTTTGAATTTTTTCCCCTGTGAGTCAAGGGGGTTGAGTGCCCTGGCTAGTCTATTAGTCTAAAAATCGACAGTTAATCCAGCAAATTTTTCTTATTTTTTGCGTATTGTTTAGTATACCTCAATAAACGAGCGAAGAGGTAAGGTAAAATATAGTGAACTATTGCAGCTGTCTTTAAAAGAGCAGGAAAATCCAACAGAAAATTTTCACAAGTCTTTAACTACACCGGAGGCACACACGGCGGTTTTGTCCGCCACGAATTATCTGCCGTCGCCGCCCATGGACAAACCGTTGTGGACACACATAACGGTAAAATGTCCGTCGCCGTCTAAACGCAGTTCAGTTCAGCGTCATTCGGTATTTTGTTCACAAATTAATAGCTCTACACCTAACAGGCAACAATTTAGTGCAATGTCAAGCGGACGGCAGATAAAGCGGACGTGCATTTTGTCACATACTCCACTGTTTCGACGGAGGAGAAAGTAGTGGAAGTGGGCGGCTGCACAGTTACCGTCAGCGGTATAAAAAACGATCGTTTATTTTTCTGCCCAATGTGAACGTTTGTATATATTCCTTCACACCACTGTTGGTACGACGGCGACGACAGATAATCCGTGGCGGACAAAACCGCTGTTTGTGTACCCGGTGTAGTTGAAGATGTGTGACAATTTTCTGTTGGATTTTCCAGTTCTTTTAACATCAAACCGATTCAATTCACCACATGAATGAAAGCCCTAGAGATTCAGGATAACTATTTAATAAAGACACCTGCAATAGTCCACTATATTTTACCTCTTCACTCTTGCCTACAATTTCTTGTTTAATGTTCGATGCTGCTAGACCACTCAGTCAAGATTTGGTTTATTGTTATAAACATTATTCTATTTAGACAAGTGTGAAACATGAAATGTACTAACACTTATCAGACTGATATTGCACAGATAATTTACTTGGAGAGTATCAACATTATTTTTATAAAAACCTCAGGTCCTTAGGGTGGGAGGGGGTGTAAGGCTTAAGCCACCGAACCCTGGGTACGCCACTACGCTCATCAAAGTTTTGAGTTTTTTTATTTTACGCATACTGTAATGTATAATCTTGAGATTTTCATGATTCATGAATATGAGGTAGAAATGTCAAGGCGAGTGGCGCAATCTTTAAATCTTGATTGGCTGTTTTGTAACCTGATAGATCTTGTCGAGCACTAGGAAGTGGTAAAAATATCCTAATAAAAATGTTAAACAGTTGAAGATTTTCTTCTTTAGTAGAAGAAGAAGAACATGAACAAGAAGAACTAAAAGAAGAAGAAGAACAAGACGAATGAGAAGAGGAAGATTAGAATAGATTGGAGTGCTTTATTTATGAAAATTTATAAATTTTCTCAAACGAGTTTAAAAATTGTATTATTATTGTCGCACAGATGGTATCTGTTCAGAAAATGATATTAATTAACTGAAGAAAATACTAGTGACTTATTTACTTGAAGATTAAGGAGAAGAAGATGAAGGAAAAGAAGAATTAGAAGGAGAAGGTGGAGGAGGAGGAGTCTTGATTGGGAAGAAGAAGAAGAAGAAAGTGGAGGAGGTGGATGAGGAAGATGAGGAGGAGAAGAAGGAGGAGGAAGAGGAGGAGGAGAAGAAGGAGGAGGAAGAGGAGTTTGAAATTCAGTGAACTTATTGTTAAAAGTCGTGTATAGTTCACTGCAGTTAGAGTTAGAGGAGTTTTTATGATATAGGGTTATATTGCCATTGATGCATCTGAATTTTTTTTCAAATTGGTTTGCATGTTTTCTGAGAGAAATAAGAGCTGGGATCAATCATCAATATGATATGGTTCATTTCTTGTTGTTTAAGATGATGAACAAAAAATTAATTACCCAATAAATTATCATAATCAATGCACAGTTATTGAACGGCTGTAGCTAAACTGATAATAGATTTTTCAATTAGAACAAACAGAATAGATAGGATGTCTAATTGCAATTAAGATTCTCACCCACCCAATAAGAATCCTATTAACCTTGGCCGAAAAAAATTATATCGTCAAAATTACTTGGAATATTGTCTCTGATTATTTTTGCGTGGAAATTTGAATAATAACGCAATTTATTGAAAATAAGTAGTCAGAGCTAGTGATGCAATTAATTAACAAACTCATATCCTATGTAATAAACAGCTACTTGCTGTTGTCTGTTGATGAGACACTAACGCTGGAGAATAAGGGATTGGAGGAGGAGAGGAAGAAGTATGAGGTGAAAAATGAAGAAAAGATGCTGAAGAGGAAGACAAGGAGGTGGTGAGGGAGGATGAAGAAGAAGGTGGGCCGCTTAGCGCAGTTGGTTGGGGCGTCGCAACTTCAGCTTGCTGTCGTTTAAGTGGTCGTGGGTTCGAATCCCGCTTCACCGTCAGGCATTTATATGTAATCATTCACCTCATTACCCACGCACAAGTCTCGGACTCATGTGGGCATCATCAGCAATAAAATAAAAGGAGAAGATGGAGAAATAGAAGAAAAAGAAGCTGAAGAGGAAGACGAGGAGGAGGATGAAGAAGAAGCAGTAAGAAGGAAAAGAAGAAAATGAAGGAGGAGGAGAAGAAGATGGAGGAGCAGCAGGAAATGAAAGAAAAGAAGGAGATGGAGAAGATGGATGAGAAGAAAAAGAGAAAGATGAAATAGGAAGAGGAGAATAAAAAAGAAAAAGTACTACTTGAAAAGAGTAATCATGAAGAATGGAGAAGTAAAAAAAGGAGGAGGACGAGAAAGAGGAGGAGGAGAAGAAGAAAAAGAAGAAGGATAAGAAGAGGAGGAGGAGGAGGAGGAGGAGAAGGAGGAGAAGAAGGAGGAGAAAGAGAAGGAGAAGGAGTAGAAGAAAAATAAGAAGGAGGAGGAGGAGGAAGAGAAGGAGGAGGAGTTAATCAAATAATGGACTCTACTATCTTTGTGACCTATCGTTGCTAACACATTACTATAGGCTACTCCAATTTTTTTCCAAAAAAAACTCAAGATTATATAAACCAGTAAGAAGATATAAAAAATAATATTCACACCCGGTAGTTTTTTCTACACACGTGGCTTGCATCACTATAAATAGTAACTCGTTAGAAAAACTAGTTTATGTGGTGATAGGACAAAACAAACTGAGAAATATTATTCAATTTTATAGATTACATGATGTATTTTAACCAATCGAATAAATGAAACGAAAAAAGCGATTTAATATGGTGAACAACACGAAACTATCTGAAAATTATTATTCAATTTTATAGCATAGCATGTATTTTAACCAATCGAATGAATTAAACCAGTTTGACTAATGGCTGTGATGGAGATGGCTGCCAAACCACTTTTCATTAAAATGTTGAGAGGAAAATAACAAGCGTATTAAAACTCGACATGCTAAACATTGAACTTGTACTTGGAAATACTGTAGAATGAAAGAAGGAAGCTGGTATAGAAACCGGTTGAATCCAGGTCCACACGTCGCGGCATCTAATCCCAGCCCAGTCGGAATTCTCCAGCTTTTCAGCATTCTCCTCTGATTAGCAGATGAACACTGACCCTCACGCGAGCTAATTTAGTGGGAACGGCTGTCAGGTTTTAGTGCTCTTTTAGGACACTTTCTTACTATTGTGCTAATTATTTCTTTTGGAAACTTGTAACAAAACTTACTACCACGTTTAGTCAGATTTTCCAACGAGTTTGAGTCCGTGAGAAAATACTTCCAACATGAAATAAAGGAAGCAATCTCCCACCACCACAGATGCTCTGTATCGTAGTCAGGAGGATGTGAGGAAGAGAGGAGAGTCGGACCTGCGCACAGTAGAATGCGCATTGTCACTTTTCTGTTGTCTTTTCTGTTGAGAAACTTCCGAAACCTGGACTCCCGAGGGAACAAATAACTTTTTAAGTGAATTCAACGACTTGCAGTCAAATTTTCATTAAGAATAAGTAGAATTTACTTACTCTGTAGGCCGAACATTTTCGAATCTTTGAGATCCATTTTCAGAGGCGTCCTCCTTGATCATCGATGTCAGTTTTTTGGTTAAAACAAATTTATACGAAGAAAGTAGGCTCGCTTCGATCGCCTGCGAGGGAAAGGGGAAATTTTCACTGAAATTTCAACTTTTTCGGTCACGAAAACGCTGAAAAAGGCAAGGAAAACTTCACATTTAAGCATATTTTGAAGAGAATTTCGAACATTTTTATTAGTACGTGTTTAGGTCCATGACTAAACATATGTTGTAGCCTAAACCAAATTTCAACTTTTTTGGCCACGTTGTTCTTGAGAATGCTGAGGAAACGCTGGGAAAACTTAAACTTAGCCGTATTTTTGGAAAAAATCAAAAACCTTTCTTAGTACGGTACACATCTTAATTATTCAAAAATCAACATATATACACCAATTTTCAACTTATTTCGCCGATTGATTTTCGAGAAGCGGTGATGAATGAATCAGTGAGTGAGTGATTGGTATTTCACTTCTACAAGTGAATACAATTGGTATTTCTTCTAAATATAGATTATTAAGATGTTTTTTTATTTATGAGAATATGTTGTATTTGCATTTGTGTTTTTGGCAAAAAAAAATTGAATTGAATGAATAACCTGAATGGTGACAATAAGTGACCATAAAATATAATCTGAATTACAAATCTGATCAATCTACTGTAAAGAGTTTTGATTCAGTGGAAAACACGGAACACTGCTACTTGTAACAAACGTTTTGTCAGATTTCTAATAAGACCAATGAAAATTGAAAGGAAAATTGAAAATGAAATTGAAAAATAAGACCAATGAAAGGTGACGACAAGCAACCTCGAAAACTAATCTAATCAATCTAGTCAAACTCACTGAAGACAGTCTTTGAAATAGAAAACGTAAATTCAAATATAGTGATTCTAAGCCATCTCTGTGCTTAAATAACAAGAATGTCATGCGGTGAGCGTGGTGTTCAAGTGATCGTGATGTTCAGTCACGACCGCTCAAGACTGCGCTTGGATGGGTGACCGTGCTTCAATGACTTGATGTTACAAGCTTTATTATCACTTACCCGGTGGTTCGGAACCCACCTAAAATAGTAGGTCCACCATGTTCCCCGTAACATGGCACAAACGGCGAGGTGGAACTACCCGTAAGGGTCTCCCCACCATTAAAAGCCATACGCTTATTATTATTATTAATAACAAGAGTACACGTGCAGCAATTTTTGAAAAAACCATAATTTTTGTTAGAAATGGAAAACTTAAATTCAAATAAAGTGATTCTAAGCCATCTCTGTGCTTAAATAACAAGAGAACACGTGCAGCAATTAAAAAAAAATGCTTAGATTTTAAAAAAAAATGCATAGATTTAAAAAAAATGCACTGGTAAAATTGGTTTATGCTTTTGAAGTAATAACGCTACTGGAAAAGAGAAGAATTTTTAATTATTGATTAAAATAAAATATCATAGGAAAGTCAAGTCGGGGGACTTCTTGAGAAACTAAGAGCATAGATCTTAGATTGGAGAAGAAATGAAGAAACTATGATTATGATAGAGAATAAATTAATTATCCATTTATTGGAGTGAGAACAGCAATAGAGGAGCAAGAGAGAAATGAAAAGAATGAGGACAGAAAGAAGAAGTTAGTTGAAGAAAATAGGAGATAATTCTACTTGTGAAGGAAGGTAGGACACTGTGCTGTAAAATCACTTCCCGTTAGTTCGGAACCCACCTAAAACTGTAGGTCCAACTCATCAATCACCAACATCCATTTCATTACCCACGCACAGGTCTCAGACCTATGTGGGCTTCATCCTCCAAAAAAAACACGGTTTTATAGTTTCTAATATGTAGTTTTATAGTTCTTGTACATCTGCGTTCCACACAACACAATAATGCAATCATATATAGTGTTAATTTTCAGTAAAGACATCAAAGCCATAACGACAACCAGAAATAAATAGTAGGTACTTTAAAAATCCCTTTTCTAAAAATGATCTGACACTCAACTCCCCTTGAAACATAAATTTCGTCTCTGCCGGTTTGAAACAGACATTTTATTATCTAACGTCAAATCTTCCTAGCCTACTAACCTCCATCCAATCAAGACAAGAAAGCTATTTCAAAACTAAAATAATAATCAATGGGTCATGCATTTATACAAGAATGCAAAGTGTGTACATAATTGAGCACTGAGGAATTTCTCTGGTATCTTAGAGCCTGCGGTGATGACTTGATAATAATAATTGGATTGTGAGCTGATTAGACGGGAAATTAGTCACAATAAAAGCCTAAAGTCTGCCATAATGGGTAGGCGTAAGATAAAAGTAAACTTTCTGAGCAATACCGGTAGCCTTTGAGTCCCAGCTTTTAATTTATTGTCGAAAACCTGTAGCTGTGTGCAACATATGGGAGACATACATGAGATGGGGAACCTCATATGTTGATTATATAATAAATTTCGTCGACGCAAACATTTGTAATATTACTAAATGTCTGACGAAATTGTTTCTATTCAAGTTCGAATTGGTAGACAGGTGTAGAAGATATTGTAAGTTGGAATTTGAATTCCTTTCAAGAGATCGGCTGGTTATAATAATTAAAAAACAGTGAAGTAAGAAAATGAATGGCAAGTTTCACAATGACGCTTGCCAAGTTTGCTAAATGTATGCTAGAATATATCTATATACACGTCTGCATATGTATGCATTGTTTATGTTGTGAAAGGTAATGCCGCCCGACCTATTTGGAACATGCATCGGCTTCAGATTTAGTGCTATTCTCGCTTCGAGATTTAGTGTTATTCTGCCTGCAAATTTAGTGCTATTCTCGTAGTTTGGTATCAGCTTCAAATCTTGGCCATTTGTCAATCTTGGTGTGATATATTTCACGGAGAGAACCCTGGAGACAAGCTGTAATAGCCTACAAGTATTCCAATACAACTTGTCATATGCCATGCGCATTTAATTTTTTTCTTTCAATATTTATGTTTATATAAAAAAAAATATCAGGGTACCGAGCTCCGCTCTAATGTTTCATGTGCCTGAAAGTTTTATGATTTCTATTTCTTTTTTAATACAATCCATCACTGTTTCGATAAAAACCTGCATGGTTCCCTGTCAATAGAAAACAATTCCAAGAATTCAGTAAAATAACGACACATTCATATGGTGTCAACTCACTGTGTAATGTAGTCATATGTTTCCTACATAACTGCAAGGCTCCGACTACATGGTATCCGTATAAATTTCGCGTTCCAGGCAGCGTAAATAACGACGCTAAGGTGCCTAACATATGATTGAAATGAATTTTTCCATCAGCTGTTCCTTTAAGGATAGATTTCTCCTTTTTGTGTCCTTCAGCGAGTTTTTACAGGAATAAGACCTAGCGCAATTGTATTTTTGCACCAAAAAGCCCCTATATTTGTAATTTCATAAAAATTGGTAGAGTGATATACAATTCCTTGCTCGTTTAATAGAATAAGATTCATCAAAGCTGTACTGAAAGACTACCTGAAGTCTGCTGGCTCGGTGAGGAAGCAATCACAACTTACCTCATTCCTCGTTTGCGAACTTCATTACGCTTGACGCCTGTGACGCTTGGCGAACGCTCCGTGCGCGAACTGCTTTAAATAAATAGTAATTTTAACTTTTGGCTGGTCTGGTAGCACAGTTGGTTGGAGCGCTTGTCTGAGATAAGATCAGGCTCTAGGTAACTTCGTTTCCTGCAGCCTTGGGTTTGAATCTCATTCAGCCATAGATATTTCTCATCATTCACCTATTCACCTCATTACCCACGCACAAGTCTTCAGACTCATGTGGGCATCATCAGCAATAAAAAACTTCATACGATGAAATTTATCTCTTATTATTGTTCTAATTCTATGTAAAATGTATGACTCATACCTCACACCGTACTAATGATGGCAATCTGGCAATTGAAATGCTCAATAGTACAGAGGTTCAGAATGTTAAGTGCATGTTTTGTTAATTTCAGGCAATCTTATCGCTGCATTTTCTTCTTCTGCCTTTCAGGGTCTAGGCATTCCTGCCTGTTCTGAACCTCATATCCCTCCATCTTTTTCTTTGTCGTCCCCGGTCTCTTTTTCCTCTGGGTTGTAGCTCAACACTAACTTGGTTCCGTATTTGGTCTTCCATCATTCTATTTATATGCTCATACCATTTCAGTCTGCTTTCAGATATCCTTTCATTTATTTAGAAGATGCTAAGTTGTCTTCTTATTTCAGAATCGGTCTTTCTACTGAAACCAGAGGTCTTCCAGAAAATCTCATCTCAGTTGCTACTTTCATCTTGTTCAGATTACACCCAAGTTTCACATCTATATAGAAGAGCTGGTGCTGCTAAGGTTTTACAAAATTTGAGCCCGGTGCTTTGGCTGGCATTATTTTTTAGAATTCTACAGATGGTTCCACATATGCTTTGAAAACAGTGTACCTTATTGCACATATCTTTCTCTTTCATGTAAGTTAGATATATGCGTGTAAAATATATGTGTGCTGTATTTTTAAACTGAAAATCTTCTTTCTTACAGGCACTGAGGACTCATGCTGAATTCGAACTATAGATATATTACTCACCGCTCCATACTACTTGGAACCTAAGGTAATCTTTCAATTTTTACTTTTTTGAAGAAAACCAATAATTTAAATGACTAATATGGAAATAAGGTTGACAAAATTATTTTAGTAATGGTGTAGATCACGGTTGCTAGAAAAAGCTGATTAATTACAATGCTGAATTCGAACAAAAGATATATCACCCACCTTTCCATACTACTTGGAACCTAAGCTGAATATTTAATTTTAACTTTTTTTTAAAGAAAACTAAGAATTTAGATGACTAATAAGGTAATAAGGTTGACAAAATTATTTTATGATAGTAGGCTATACAGATCATGGTTGCTAGAAAAAGCTAATTACTTAGGCTTACTTAACAGAGATATGTTAGTCAGAATCCAGAAAGCTACAAACAGAAAACTTGAAATTTTTTATGTCATTTGATATTCATTAACTTGTCACTTCAACTCTTAATGACTAATAAATACCGTTTGAAGTCATTTTAATGTCATTGCCATATCTGTCAACTTGTTTTTCAATAATAATGTATACTGTATAATCAAGGTGAATCAATGAATGATGTAAAAGAGAGACAAAATACAAGAATAGGAAAGAAAAATGTTCTCAACTTGGAAATAGTTCTCAACATTTTCTATAATGAATAATAAGACGAAGTTATCGCGACCACATTTATTAAAAATAGTGAGATACTAGTTTCGGTTGTTACACTATTGTCAAACTCCGAGTTTGTTTGAGATTGATAATAGTGTAACAACCGAAACTAGTTTCTCACTATTTTTTAATAAATGTGGTTGTGACAACTTCGTCTTATTATTCATTATGGATATTTTCCACAGTATCACCTTCGCGACTACGAAGAAATCTACATTTTTCTGTTGGTAATAACAAACATTTATCTAAGAATTTATCAATAACACTTTTCAAAACTCATTGTTTTTAAAATGTTTAAATTTAAATTGTTTTCTAAAAACAATATGTTTTATAAAATGGGTGCTACATCTATACTGGTTTGGCAAGAGTGTAGAAAAAATATATTCTATGGATTGATCTACAAAAGCTCATTATCATTTTCTCACTTTCTATGATTCTTTATTATTTATCATGTATTTTACTAGAAGGCTGCCCGATTCAATTGAATCTGGATTTCTAGAACGTGTAAAAATCTATTTACAAATTTAATATGGAGTCTTTTTTTCTCTATTCCTTCTCCTTATTCTCTCTTCCTTCTTCTTCTTGTTCTTTTCTTCTCCTCCTCCTTCTCCTTCTCCTCCTCTTTCTCCTTCTCCTCCTCCTCCTCCTCCTCATTCTTTTTTTCTTCTTTCCTCCTTTTTCTTCTTCTTCTCCTCCTGCTCCTTTTTCTTTTTTCTCCTCCATCCTCCCAAAAACAAAAACTTCAATGATTGTGAGGTGGTTATTCTGTGGAAAAGTTCTACTTGGAAGTTATAAGAGATACAAAACAAGTTGCTTCACAACGTTGCGTGAGTAATAACTTTAAAACAGAACAGGAACCTTGAAAATTTTAATACCAGTTAATTACACTTTTATTTATAAGTGCCATTAGGTGTCACCTGTCTTCATGCATCACAATAATAGACATCTTAATGATAGCCCCTCCCTTCACCCCTCGCACCTCCTTTTTTATATGATGTCCATAACTGCCTAAAAATCCCCACCTTGATGAAACCAGTGGGATAGGTAATGTAGAATGAAAAAAGAAAGGTGAATAGAGAGAGGAAAGGGAGGATAGATATATGAAGAAAGGTGGGAGGGAAGAGGAAAAAGCAATATAGGTGATGGAACGGTGAAGAAAAATAGAGAAGGATAGATGTTGTGCAGGAATATAGGGGAGGAGAGAAGGAGGCAAAAGAGTTGATGAAAGTGAAGGAAAATAGAGAAAGATAGATGTTATGCAGAAATATAGGGGAGGAGAGAAGGAGGCAAAATAGAGAAAGATGGATGTAATGAAGGAAGGCAGGTAAGGAGGTAAGAGAGGAGATGAAAATGTTGAGGAGAAAATAGAGAAAGACAGATATAATGAGAGAAGATAGGAGAAAGCAAGAGAGAAGATGAAAAAAAGGAAGCGAAATAGATAAAGATGGATATAATGGAGGGAGATGGGTGAAGAGAGTAGAAAGCGAGAGAGAAGAGGAAAATGTTGAGGAGAAAAATAGAGAAAGACTGATATAATGAAAGAAGATAGGAGAAAAGAGGAGAAAGCAAAAGAGAAGATGAAAAAAGGAAGAGAAATAGATAAAGATGGATAAAATGGAAGGAGATAGGTGAGGGGAGAGGAGAAAGCGAGAGAGGAGAGGAAAATGTTGAAGAAAAATAGAGGAAGATATTAGATGTAATGAAGGAAAGTAGAAGAGAAGGAAGATAGTTAAAAAAAGAGAAAGAATGTTATAACAAAGGAAGATTGTAAGGAGAGGAGGAGGCAAGAGTGGGGATAAAAAAGTAGAAGAAAGAAAATTGAGAGAGATAGATGTAATGGAAAAGTATGGGAGAGAAGTGAAGAAAGCAAGAGAGGTGATTAAAATGTTGAAGAAAGATAGATGTAATAAAGGAAGAAAGGGGTGAGGAGATGAAAATGTTGAGAAAAATAGAGGACAGGTATAATGGAGGAAGATAGGTTAAAAAAAGATAAGAAATCAACAAACAACATGAAGAGGAGTGGCGTAACTAGAGTTATCTTAGGGGGGGGGGGGTTACCCTCACCAGTGAACTACTCTTACATATATACTCTTTCTCCCTTCAAAAATATATTTCTCATTATATAGATATACATTGTATATTATACAATATTCATTTAGTTTCAAATTAAATAAATAATCTTTCAAATTGTTTCTCATCGTTTTTTTTAATTTCTTCTAAGCAATGGGGAGTTACGTCCCTAATAACCCCCCCCCCCCCTGTTACGCCTATGAAGAGGAGTACAACAGTCTATTCTTACGAATTTTGAATAAACTGGAAAAGGATGGATATAATAATAATTTTATTTAAGGAAGATGGGTTAGAAAAAGAGAAGAAATCAACAAACAACATGAAGAGGAGGAATACAACAGTCTGCTCTCAAGAATTTTGAAGAAAATTGGAAAAGGATGGATATAATAATTATAATGAAGGAAGATGGGTTAGAAAAATAGAAGAAATCAACAAGCAACATGAAGAGGAGTACAACAGTCTGCTCCTACGAATTTTGAATGAATATAGAGAAGGATAGATTCAATTATAATAAAGGAAGATGGGATAGAAAAAGAGAGGAAATCAACAAACAACTTAAAGAGGAGTTGTCTGCTCCTAGGCGTTGCCCAGCCGACGGCCCCCTGCTCTGCCCCTCACAAAGTGAACGCGCTGCATAGCTCATTCCCTGAGAGTCAGTTCAGTTGGGCGATCAGTGTGTGTTGAACCAGCGTCCGGGAAGCAGTAGAACTGCGGCGCGTGAGTGAGAGCGCGCGTGTGGTGGTCGCTTACTGATCCAGAAAGAACTTTCTTTCTGACGAACAGTCCCGAAACGACGTCTTTGTTCAAACGTGCGGTTGTGCTTGCTTTGTTTATGTGCGTCTTTTCGTGTGTTTGGGCAGTGTGCTATCACAGTAGTTTCCTAAGGAAAAATACGTAGGCCGAATTTAGATGCACGTGTTGGATACTAAAATTGGTATTTTAAAAAGATTTGTTGTGTGGTTCAATGGAAAAATTGTTAGAAAATTTGATTATCTCCTGATTGTCTTATTGAAGTTTATCAAATAATTTTTTAATTATGAAATTTTTATGGAATAATACTTGGACCATATTTAGGTTCCCAGTACGGTGTGGGATACTAAAATTGGTATTTTAAAAGAGATTTGTTGTGTGGTTCAATGGTAAAATAGTTGGAAAATTCGATAATCTCCTGATTGTCTTATTCAAGATTATCAAATAATTTTTTAAAACATTAAATTTTCTCAGTAAAATATGCACACCGCATTTCGATTCCCAATCGTATGTGTAGGAAAATAAATATTGGTATTTTAAAAAAGAATTGTTTGGTTCAGTGGAAAAATAGTTAGAAAATTTGATAATCTCCTGACTGTCCTATTAAAATTTGTCAAATAATTTTTTTATTATGAAATTTTATCAGTAAAAGTTCTAGGACCGTATTTAGATTCCCAATCGCAAGTGTAGGATAATAAATATTGGTATTTTAAAAGAGATTTATTGTATGAGTCAGTGGAAGAAAAGTAAAAAAAATCGGATAATCTCGTAACTGTCCTATTCAAATTTATCAAATAACTTTTTAACTGTGAAATTTTATCAGGAAAAATACTTGGACCGTATTTAAGTTCCCAATACGGTGTGGGATACTAAAATTGGTATTTAAAATAGGATTTTTTGTGTGGTTCAATTTAAAATAGTTAGAAAATTTGATAATCTCCTATGTCCTATTCAATTTTATCAAATATATTTTTAATTATGAAATTTTATCAGGAAAAATACTTGGACCGTATTTAGGTTCCCAATCGCTGGTGTGGGATACTAAAATTGGTATTTTGAAATAAATTTGTTGTTCAAAACTGTTCAATTGTTAGAAAATTTGATAATATCCTTACTAGTAGAAGTATCGAAAAAATATTTATCTACGACCATGTCATAATGTATACATTACAGTTTCACAATTGATGCCAAAACAGCTGTCTTTTCGAAATGCTTTTTGAGACCCGTTGCATAAAGAGCTCATTATAGTACAGGTTCTACATTATAACACGGGTTCTGGACCAATCAGAAGCATTTTTGATGGAATCAATATCGTAATTCAATATTGTGAAACTATCAGCTGATTAGATCAAACTGCTACACCAGCTACTTTAACCTAACAATCTTCTATAACTTCTCATATTTGAGATGAGAGGTTAGGTATCTCTGACCGTCACAGGTAAAATGAAATTGTTTTAATTAAATGTATACTAGTGGTCGTAGATAAAATAGTGTATGCAACGATTTTATTTGGCCATTAAGGCACTCGTGAGATATTTATAACACTCGCATTCGCTCGTGTTATAACTTACATCTAACTCGTGCCTTAATAAGGGTCAAAATAAAATCATTGCATACTATTATTAAATCTCTCTAAAATTACCTACCTACATTAGTACAATAATAAATGTTATACAGCAATGGTATAATTTTGACTGCCATCCTTAAATTTACTAAATAATAATATTGATATTGCTTCATCGTATGTGATATTATTTATCGAATATTTTCCTATTTTATTAAATTTTCTCGGTAAAAATGCGCAGGCTACACCGTATCTAGAGTTTTTGGGAAAATAAATGTTGGTACTGTATTTTAAAAGAGAATTATCCTTTGGTTCAGTGGAAGAATAAATTGTTAAAAAATGTAATTAATATATCCTTACTAGTATTAGTAGTAGTAGTAGTATTAAAAAATCTTTATTACAACTTTCCAACATTATCTACCTACATTAATAAATAATAATACATTTTATACAGCAATGGCCTAAGCCCTAAGGTCTGCCATCCTTACTAATATCCTTACTATTAACAATTAAAATTTATTAACAAAATTAAATCATGAAACTTTCTCAGAAACAAATACGTACACAAAGGTTGAATGGAAGAGAGGGCCAGGGCCGGCTGCGTACTAACCCCGCCCTCTTCCAAAAAAATAGTAATTGGATTCCCAATCATCACAAGTGTGGAATAGAACGATTGTAACATTAAATTCAACTTAAAGTTTAACATAAAATTTAAAATGTAATCTTAATTCATGATTCAAACTTAATCTAATATCAAAACTTACACTGTATTTCTATTTAATATATGATTTTCACTCACTTATACTGGAGATATTGGAGGGATGCATTTCACTTCTAAAGAGAAGCTTCATCAGACTTTTGAGACAATACAAGACAATCTAATATCAAAATTTAATGTTTGATTCAAATGTAATATCAAATAAATTTATTTTATGAATTCCGTTTAATATTAAATCTAAAAAATTATCATTGATTATCCATAAGATTTAAATTTACTAAATAATAGTAATATTAATATAATGAATAATAAGACGAAATTGTCACAACCACATTTATTGAAAGTTCGAGAAACTAGTTTTCTCGAACTTTCAATAAATGTGGTTGTGACAATTTCGTCTTATTATTCATTATGGATACCTTCCACAATATCACCTTCGCCATTACTAAGAAAGTTAATATTAATATTTTTTTATCGTATGTAATATCATTTATCGAATTTTTTCCTTATTTTATTAAATTTCCTCGGTAAAGATGCGTAGGCTACACTGAATCGCAATGTGGGATGATAAATGTTGGTGTTTTAAAATAGAATTGCTGATTGGTTGCGTGTAAAAATTATTGTTGGGTAATTGTGACCCAATATCCCAATTGAATAATTAATAATTTTTTTAAATTATTCAATGGCGTCTTATTCACCGTGGCATGTGGCATACCGGTAATCAATGAACCTATGAGTATTTTAAAGGATAATAGAGTTTTCAAAATAATCGTTGTTCCGTGACAAAAGATGCATTTCATTATCATTACAGTGATCAACTGTGTGATTCATAGATTCAAAACACTGAAAGATTCAATGGAAGCCTTGTTGAAAATGACATCATAAATAATTCACTAATTATTCAGTCATTATTATAGCTGATAACTTTTTTAAATACAGTTGAACTTCTGTATAACTGAGTCAATTATCCAGGCAAAAACTTCGTTTTGCAGAGGTATTCCGTTTTAAGGCTGTATGCAGGGTTTTGTTCATAATTTTTTTACAAGTTCGTTGTATTTGTTATATATATATGTGTTGATGTAGATGGCAGTGGCGCTGAGTGTGGACAGCGCACACACACACGCTTGCAGACATTACATGGAATTGGATTCATTAAACAGTTATTAGCACAACTACAATGTCTCATTAATGTGTCTCTTAAACAAGTTAAAACATGGCGACGAGGATGGGATTACTGAAAAACAGTATTGGATGCTATTAGGGCTTTAAAATGTTATCTATTGCTGTGATAAAAATTGCAGAAATTATTTTGTGAAATATGGGGGTTCAAAGTTGAAATTTTTCGGTTTTGGGGGGCAATTGATCTCACCTAGGAGTGATTTTAAACTTTTAATAAATTTTCTGTAACTAAAAGACACCTCAAGGAATAAAATTACATATTTTTTACTTCAATCAAGCAATTATTTCTTCAAAATACATTTTTTTAAATCTAAAAATTTCAATTAAAAAAAAATATTTAGGTAAAAATACTATTAACTAGATTGAAATAAAAATATGTTATTTTATTCCTCAATGTTTCTTAGTTATAGAAAATTTATAAAATGTTTAAAATCACTATGTGAGATCAATTGCCCTCAAAAACCGAAAGACTTCAACTTTTAACCCCCATATTTCACAAAATAATTGAAGACAAAAGTTTTTCCACACAGCAATAGATAACATTTCAAAGGCCTAATAATGTTCAATACAAGAAACTTGGAAAAAAAATGATCACTATAAACCCTGGGCACAGAAAATGCAGCAATCTAAAATTGAATGCATGTATTCATTTTTAAAGATGGTAGAAATCTATGAAACATAAATACAGTAAATCTACATAATTCGTTTGTCAATTTTGATGTAGAGCCGTATAAAAGATTCAGTTTAAAAAATATCCTCTGCAAGAGGGAAAATATATAATACAAGAATATATTCCAGAGTTGCATAGTACCGTATTTCATCAATCACCAAAAAATAACAAAAACTTGTGAATAATTCAAAATAATAAAATATAAAAATTAAAGTAGCCTAAAGAGCAGCAGTTTGTGGCCACTACTAGAGAAAGGTGTAAAAACTACGCTTTTCTGTTTTGCATTATTAGGCCTTTTTGTTTAATATTAGGGTAAGTATTGGGCCGATCCTTGCGAAACTTGGATGGGACCACCGCTGAGCGAAGCTCTTCCCTTTAAAAAGAAATTCATCGAAATCGGTTCAATATAGTGTTCGAATGATTGATGTACAAACATAAAAAAAAAACAGGTTGAATATAGAACCTTGTTCTTTTTGGAAGTCGGTTAAAACACTACGCTTTTCCATTCCGGAATATATTAAAATTCGAAAAAAGTTGCAAACAAATTACAGTAAAAACGTAAAATGACAAAATTAAAATTAAACATCTCCCAATTTTCAATTTCCTTTGCTAATCGCTGTTCAAAATCGTCTTTGTTCATCACAAGAACACACGTTTTGCAATCAATAGAGCAATTTGTAGATTTTTAAAAGTAATGTCTACAAACAAATTATTTAATTATTATTGCGCGACTTTTAAATTAGTTCTAAAGTATCAAAAAAATTCTCAAGTTAATTATTATTCAAACTTTAAGCACATCTTTTTTTGGTACTAAAAAAACTTCACAAAAGCCGTTTAGCTGCCAAAGCATGCCTATTTCAAATTGACATTGCAAAGCGCACTGACTCTTCATGTTTCTCTCTCCCGCCCTCTCTCACACTCTCACTCTCCCACCCTCTCTCTCTTTCTTTCTCTCTGTCAGAAAGTAGTGAAGTATTAGAAATCCAATGCAATCAGTACACTCTCTCATATCCAGTAAATTATACTTTCTATTGAAGGCTTTCGCTCTTGAAGTTAATAGCATGCAATTATTTTCATCTTGAATACCCAAGAGAGAAGTTTAGTTGTACTGTATTCCAAATCTTTTTCATTCAATAAACCTACTTCTTAATAAAATATTATTAAATATAATGAATAACTTATATTTTTTAGATGAAAATTTTACTTATGTAAAACTTAAAAAAAAACATAAAAAATTATTCCAATACAGTAAATAGCACTAACAGAAGAAATAAAGAATATATAATGTGACAACTATTGGACATGATATATGACTAATCATATAAGCTTCATTATCACGTACGCGGTGGTTTGGAAGCCATCTAAAATAGTACGTCCACCATGACATAGCTCAAACGGCTTAGTGGAACTACATGTAAGGGTCTCCCCACCAATAAAAGCCATACGCTTATTATTGTTACTATTATTACCGATCAGAAAATATATATCTTCAAATAGAATGTTGTTTTGGTTCATTCTATTTTTATTTTTTCAGACTATTTTATTTAGAGATTTCTCTTCGGATTGAAGTGGATGGCGTAATATTTAATTATTTTCCTACTAGAAATCTGTAATGAATTAGGTATTTAAGATAACTTTTTTCAAAACCACACTATTTGAAAACGTGATTTACCTTTTTACTATCAAAATTTTATAATTAGTTCCTCTTCCTCCAAAATTACTATTATAAAAAGTAATTTAACGTAGAATAAGCAATCAAGTGGTATATTGAATTTCTTAGTCTATGGCTTTAGTCTCCTAATTAAAAGTTTCACTATTTTTTTTTTTTTTTTGAGATTGAAGCCCACATAGGTCTGAGACCTGTGCGTGGGTAATGAGTTGGATGATGGTGATTGATGAGTTGGACCTACAGTTTTAGGTGGGTTCCGAACCACTGGGAAGTGATTGTACAGCAGAGAACAGTGTCTTTTTTGCTGGCCGATCTAATCGGTCACCGTTACAAACAGGACCTACAAGAACGCAGCTTATCTCTCTGATTGAACAGATACCTGCTACGGCTCGCGGCTATTTTCAAGTTCTGGTTGACTAAAGGGGCGCTTTTAGGGGGGATTGCAGAGGGGCCTGCCTCCCCTCATAATTTCAATTTCAATTTATTTCAAAAAGATTACATCATGTGGATAATCTTCCAAATATTACAGAAAAGCATGTTTTTATATCAATATTATGAACACAAATTCCTTATTGGAATAACATATTAACTAGATAACATAAGTATAGTAATGAAGAACATAATTTAGCAAAAAGTTCAAGATTTTCAGATGTATTTTCATAAAAATCTCTACACTAATTGCCTTTGCCTTCATCCTCCTTAGGATTTCTTGAAGCTAAGGCCTAACCTATTTATAAATTTAAAAAAAATTTAGTCTTTTTTCAGTTTGAACTAAAATGGTGTTTCAGGTTGATTGTGGGCCTTCTCATTGATTATCGACTCATTTTTCAGACGCACAAGTTTGAGACTCATGTGGGCATCATAAAAGAAGAAAAATTACAGTACAATAGGAATAGGCCGTTATTGAATCGTTAAAACTCAATAAGCACGCATGAGAACTGTCACGATAACATTGATAACCTGGCAGTTACCGTACCTTCATGTTATACGGGACAAAGGTCAAAGACGGTGTACGGTTAATGTGGGGAAGCAGAATAGCATTTTTAATAGTAACTGGGCCAATAGTATCAGAATAACACAAGCCACGTGGTTCACTGAACAGCGTAGTTGAACACGTAGTATTATGCAATTCATTTTTCCGTTGAAATGCATTCGATTCATCATGTCTAGTCTATGACAACGACGATGACGAGCTCTATTGACAGATTGAGCAATGCTATTCCATGCTTAAATAGAGACAGAGGGACATGGAGTTATAGTTATCCTTGTCTACAGCCGTGAACTTGGCATTGCAATTATTATTTAGAGCCGTATTGGTGTAATCGGCTGGGGCGTTATCACTTGCAGGTTGCCCGATTCAAGCAAATATAGACTGGTAGATAAAGATAAGCTACGAACTCCGGGCCCTCTTTGTAAGGGTGACCTATTGGATTGACTAACAAAAAGGACTCTGTTCTCTGCTGTAAAATCACTTCATGGTGGTTCGAAACCTACCCAAAACTGTTAAAACTCATTAATCACCATCATCCAACTCATTACCAACGCACAGGTCGCAGACCCACGTGGGCTTCATCCTCAAATAGGGATAACTAGATATTGACATAACTAACTACCTATTTACAAATTTAATTTAATAGTCTCTTTTTCTTCTTCTTTTCCTTCTTATTCTTCATTTTCTTCTTATCATCATCTTCTTCTTTTCTTCTCTCTTCATCTACATCATCATCATCATCTCCTTCTCCTCCTGCTTTAAATTTTGTTCTATCTTTTTCTCATCCTTCATCTTCTTCTTATTCTTCACCCTCTCCTTATTCATCTTCATTCTCCTTCATCTTATTCTTTTCTACCTTTTATTATTCCTCCTCCTCTTCTTCTTCTTCTTCTTCTTCTTCTTCTCCTCCTCCTCCTCTTTTTCCTTCTTCTGTCCCTCCTCCTCCTCATTATTCTTCATGATCTTCTCCTTCCTCTTCACGTACATCATCATATTCTTCTTTTTCTTCTCCTTCTCCGCTTTTTAATCTTTTTTATCTTCTTATTCTTCATCTTCTCCATCTTCATTCTCTTTTTCGTCTTCATCTTCTTCTTTTTTCTGATTTGATCTTCTTCTCCTACCTCCTCTTCTTCTCCTCTTCCTTGTTGTACTTAATCTTCTTCTCCTTCTCCTTATAATTGTGGGTTAAGCTCTTATGTCTCAACTTCGCCCACAGCACTTTTATTACTTGTAAAGTGCACAAATAAAAGTCATTTATCTACCCATCTATCTATCTATCTATCTATAATTCTTCTTCTTCCCGTCTTTCCTTCTTCTCCTTCCCCTCCTGCTTTTTCTTTGTCTTTCTCTTTTCCTCCTGTCTTCTCAATTGGGCATAATTAAATTATACATTTAGTAAATATTTTCCTCATTACCCGCGCACAATTATTCACAGATCCGTCATTTATCAAAAAAAAAAAAAAAAAAAAAAAAAAAAAAAATAGACAAAAAGAAATACATAAAGACAGATTTTATTGACTGCTTGATATGTAGTAATCCTTTCTGTAGAAGTGTAAAATCTTTCTATAGAAACGATAGCCATAAACTTGACATAAAACATTTGGAATACCAAAGAGATTCATTTATTGCCAGCTTTGCATGACACACTTAAATCGATGATTGATGATCAGATCATCATAATTCCAAAATTATTTTTTGATGTAAAAATGCAATTTTAAAATGATCAACTGAAATTCTTTTCACATTTCTTCTTTATATAAGAACTTTATATAAGCCGAGTGCCGTAGCAGGTACCTGTTCAATCAGAGATAAGCTATAAAACTCCTTGACGCTCTTTGTAAGGGTGACCGATCGGATTGGCCAGCAAAAAGACACTGTAAAATCACTGCCCGGTGGTTCGGAAACCACCTAAAACTGTAGGTTCAACTCATCAATCACCATCATCCAATTCATTACTCACGCACAGGTCTCAGACCTATGTGGGCTTCATCCTCCCAAAAAAAAAAAAAAAACTCCAATCAAAACTCCAACACAGTCTAAAATCTCCAGAACTTTCAGAATCAGCCTCTATTTTCCCCACCACCAAGAGGGGTCATGGAGGCCATGCCCCCCAAAATCGGAAATTTACTGGAGGTAAGAGCGAGGAGGGAGGGCAATCTCGCAAAAAAGTCAACAAAACCCATTTGCTCCTGTCGTCATCATCATCATCTTCTTCTCCTCCATCATCTTCATCTACATCATCATCATCATCATCATCATCATCATCTTTTTCTTCTTCTCCTTCTTCTTTTTCTCCTCCCTCTTCATCATCATCATCATCTCCTTCTCCTTCATCTCCTGAGCTGGGACCGCTCCTGCCCACCACTGAAATATTTCTTCACAAAAATAAAATGAAAACTGCAGATGCACCTGTTCAATCTACGTAATTCGAAAGTTGTATTCAGTTCATAACAAAGTTGTTTTAAAATACTTGAAAGACATCCTTCTGAATAATGTAGCCTACTCAATTGAAGAAACCAATAAAAATATTCAAAATAAATAACAAAAGATAGTGTTGCTAAGAAATACTAGATTAATTGCATCGAGAATGTTCGTAATTTGAAACTTCAGTTATAAGATAATATTCATGTAAGATGCAACTTAACTTTTTAACTAAAAGGTTAGTCTGGCATTGACAGTCCTAATCGTTTATGTAATCAATTTCCTGAAACTGAAGACAAGAAAAACTTCTTGAGTGAGTTGGAATTGAGTAATTTATAGACCTTCTTGTCATCCTTGTCCATTACTCAGTATTATTACAACAATAATAAATAACATTAGCTGAGTAGAGACTTATTCGATGAACTAAGGAAGATCCACTTTCAGGAATTTGAATTATTTTGTGAGTTGGGATTAGGAATGTTAATAAATTGAATTAATTAATTACTTATCAATTGAACATAAGAATAGAAAGTGAATGAAATACATAGAGATCAAATTGTGGAATCTGTAAATAGTCTTTTTAAGTGTTTGTTTACTTATTTTCAATATAATCAATCAATTCTTAGATAACTTGCTAATCTATCTTAGTGTAGGACCAAATTAGACAAAAATCGTATTGGAATTAAATTTTTAAATACTTTGATTCATAATGCAGTATTGTCAGTGACAGAATTCTCAGGCAGAAATAGATTAGATTAGAGGCCTAAAATGCTGACAATTATACGAGAAGTTAGGTTAGGAAGTCAGAAATGATGAAATGGTTATTTTTGTAGATTTGTAGCTCAACACTCCACTCAAATGCCCTGTTTTTCGACCTTGATTGTGCATCTGATGCGGTTTTGACAATTCAATGGGAAATCGAATTTTACATTATTGATAAAACTAAATAGGACATAGTAAACAAAGTAAAAGCAGATAGCAGAGCTGAGGATGCTTGACTCAATTTGTTACATAACCTCAAAAGTGTGCCGCACTTGAAGCTAATTAATTGATGGCTGATATTGAACTAGATTTGGGCTTTAATTATTTCAAAATAATAAATATAATTAATGATGGTCTAATTAAAAATATCATCTTTCTATTTATATTGTAAAAATGCTAATCTACAAAGTATAAAAATACAAGGAAAACATTTCTGCTAAAATGTATTTTAGCTTTTTTTTTCATTATCTTGCATGCATTCTTACTTCCACTTCCATAACCTTTTAATTCTTAGGTTAATTTTCTCTATTCATCTAGCTTCAATTTGTTTTCAAAATAAACCCGAAATTGATCATTCCTAAAATAAATTTTCTTTAAACAAAGTATAATAAAATATCTAGTATCAAAACTATGTAACTTATTTCTATTTAATATATGATTTTCATCACTTATTATGGTGATACTGGAGGGATGCATTTCACTTCTAAAGAGAAGCTTCATCAGGCACTAGCCTATGTGAGAGGCTGATGAAGCTTATCTTTAGAAGTGAAATGCATCCCTCTAGTATCACCAGTATAAATGAGTGAAAATCATAATATTAAATACAGTGTCAGTTTTGATATGAGATTGTTCATCAATAATTTAAGTGTTTCATCATGGAAAACATCACAGATTAAAATAAAAATTATTTAGGTATTCATTTTCTCATATATTCAATAAACTCCAAATTAGAAATATCAGAATTATAAAAAAAAGCTTTGCAGATCAATCCAAATTAACCCAAAATTCAAATCAAACAAGAATGACATACCTTGAACAAATTTTCCAAATATATTACAAGTTATTTATATAGGCTTTAATTTTCATACTCATCATTTTATTTATTTTCGAATTAGCCACACGATTGAGTCGAGTTCACATAATGATATAAAGTATAGTAGAACATAGCTAACAATTGAACATGCTAACATGAGTAATAAGTATAACGTTGAATAAATTACCTATATTAAAAAAAAAACATGATATTAAATAATGTTTGTTATATTTTAACAAAGCTTACATAGGCTACTACTGAGAGGATTTCCTAATAATTAATTTTCTAACAAGTTAATTTTTATTTTTAAAAAACAATTGAAAAATTTGAAATAATTTTCAAGTATAATTAATATCCCTTTCTTTGTAGTGGCGAAGGTGTTATTGTAAAAGATATCCATAATGAATAATAAGACATGAAGTTGTCAGAACCACAGTTATTGAAAATAGGGTTGTTACACCATTATCAATCTCAAGCAAACTATAAGTGTAGTTTTAGTTTGTTTGAAATTGATAATGATGTAACAACCGAAACTAGTATCTCACTATTTTCAATAAATGTGGTTGTGACAACTTCATGTCTTATTATTCATTATAATTAATATAAAGGTAATAGAATACATAAATATGATTAAATAAAAAATAAAATGATTTGAGTACGGTAATAGTTTGAAACCCATAAGAAAACATAGATAACTTTGAAAATCTAGAGTATTCAAACTTGAAACTACAAATCCCTTTCAAAAAATAGTCTTAAAAATTAGATTCACAAGTATAAAAGTACATTCTTTGATTTCTTGTTCCATAACGATCTGCGTTGTTAATAATAAGTTTTTATTGTAAATTAAATGACACAGTCATTTTTAATTATTGTGAATGAATAATATTTCTACTCACTTTGGCCAAAAGTGAGTAGAAATATTTTTTATCGACAATTAAAATTGACTACAAGTCGTTGAATTTGCAATAAATAGTTAATATAGAGTTATATATAGCAATATATATAGTTATATATAGAGCAATATATAGTTAATATAGTATTAATAGTTAATATTTTTGTAAATTTACAAAAATAGGAGTAAAAAGAAGATTACATTATTTAAACTTTGAACCATCCACCAATCCAATACCAAAATTCTCAAATTTCGTGTAAAATTACAGGTAAAGTGTGATTATATTCGAGTACTACAGTCAACTACAGTGATTTACAGTATTTTATCAATGAGAGCCGTCCAACGTGTATCTGAGTGATAACAATACATTGATGTGTCAATGTGATTGTTGAATTTTCTTTGTTTCCCAATAATAATTGTAATTATTATTATTTATTTTTCAAAAAATACTTCATTTCTGTGCACCGTTCAACGTGTTAAGTGATAAAGAAATATTGATATGTCAATGTGACTGTTGAATTGTTTTGATTTCAAATAATAATTTTGAAATTTTAAAAATACTAAATTTTTGTGAAAATGGCGTCGTCAGCACTGGAGAATATTGTTGAAGTTTTGCCATGTCCAGGAGAGGAGGTAGCTGGTTGCAGTGGACAAGGGGGGTCGCAGGGGGCGCACTCCACTGCCCGCAGGCACCCGCAAGTGCCTGTCACCAGGATCCCGACCCGACTCAGTTTGACCACCCTCACCAGAATGGCTAAAAGACCCGCCGTTGACATCGAGTTCCAGGATCTCTCCTACACCGCTGGTGAGTAACAATTTTTTTATTTTACATTTTTTTTTCAAATTGGATGTACATTTTCTATAAATATCTATTCCTATTTTCATATCTGAATGTGGTGACAGAAATCCGGATATAAAAACGTCGGTTGTCACTGAGCCACGTGTCTCTGAATGATAACAATACATTGATGTTTCAACTACAAAAATATTTGTAGATTATTGGATTCAACTATTTGGATATTTGGATTCAACTATAGAAATATTTCTTGAAACTGGGGATGACAGCACCTTAAAAAAGTCGTGGCCCACATAAAACACACAAAAAAATCTTTAGAGTTTGTAAAAAATGTAGGGGGCAAGCTAATATCAAAACTGACACTGTATTTCTATTTAAATTATGATTCTTATTCACTTATGCTGGAGGGAAGCATTTCACTTCTAAAGAAAAGCTTCATCAGCCTGCCACCAGACATCACAAATTTGAGGGAGTATACAAGTATACCCCCCCCCCCCATGGGGCAAGCTAATATAAAAACTGACACTGTATTTCTATTAAAATTATGATTTTTACTCACTAATTAACATCTTATGTTTATTGCCTACGATGAAATTCATTGCAATGAACAAAAATTAACATACAAAGAATTAGAATAAACAAAACAAATAAACTTTTAGATAAAACATAAACAAGTTGACATGACATGACATGAATTACAAAGGCACTATCAGAAAAAGTAAAATTAGCTCGCTATAGTGGTGTAAACTTTAAACGTTATTCTACGTTCACATGTATTTTTTGTAGACACGATTTTTGATGATTATGAGATCATGTGTGATAATTATTGTGAGCTATCAACATAAAATAGAAAAGAAATATGAAAAAAATAGATAAAGTAGACCCGCGGGGCCGCTTAGCGCAGTTGGTTGGGGCTTCAACTTGCTGTCGTTTAAGCGGTCGTGGGTTCGAATCCCGCTCCACCGTCAGGCATTTATATTTAATCATTCACCTCATTACCCACGCACAAGTCTCGGACTCATGTGGGCATCATCAGCAATAAAAATAGACCGTAAATAATAAAAATTGATAAGGCTACCCTAAAATAATGAAAAAATTTTAGGTGATTGTAAGATGTCGGCAATTAGACTAGCAAATATGATTGGAATATATGATGTCGATGTCTATTAAATTAGTTGCAGAATGCAGACTACAGCAGCAGCTAGGCTTCAGACTGGACTGTAGCAGAGTTCATAATTATTGTTTTATTTAAACCTCAAACCTTGTCCTCACTATGGCTTCTTCTATTGCTTTGTTGAATGAGGAACTATTGCACACCCTGACTTGAGCATATGGAATGCATTTAAAGCAGCATACAGCTCGATTATATAAAAAATATTCTCTTACATAATGTCGTAGATGAATTTCCAAGCTTTTCAATATTTCTAAACAGTTGAGAAGTACCAATTTTAAGAGTAAATTAAAAACAATATTAATAAATAATTGTATCTATGAAATGATGAATTTTTTCAGATTAATTTTGAGCAAGAATGACTTACTTTTAGAAGAATAACTAACATTAATATATTTATTAATATGGTATGGTTCTAGGAGAGAAAAAATAGAGGATGTATATAATCGTTTAAAATGTCCATTATAATGTAGTTGTATTGTATTGTCATTTGTGTATTATTTACTGGTTCTATTAGTTATAGTTTTAGGTTGTAATGCATATGAAGTTCTCATTTGTTACTGCAATAAAATATGTATTCATTTTAAAGTGAATGAAATTCTAAGAAATCCAAATACATAGAAAAAATAATCATTCACACAATCCTATTATGTAAAATGCATTAAATTATTGTAGAACTTTTTAATAGTAAAATAAATGCAGGGAAAACACTGTCAGTTCTATTAGAAATTAAACAAATGACGGTTTCGTGGTACAACAAATAATATAATTCCTGGATTTCTTGTTCCATGACGAACTGCGTTGTTAATATTAACCTTTTATGTGAATTCAACGACTTGCAGTCAAATATTCATTAAGAATAAATAAAATTTACTTACTCTGTAGGCCGAGCGCCTACTTTCGAATCTTTGAGATCCGTTTTCAGAGGATCTCAAAGATTCGAAAGCGCTCGGCCTACAGAGTAAGTAAATTTTATTTATTCTTAATGAATATTTGACTGCAAGTCGTTGAATTCACATAAAAAGTTAATAAATAATATAAAGAACTGACAATCCACAATGTAATTCAATACTTTTCAAATAGTGAATGAAATAATTATGGAAGTAAATTAAGTAAGAAATAAGTGGATTTTAGGGGGGAAATACAAGGCATAGTTGAAATTGCAGACATAGTGGCATGCAGACAACATGGGACATGCATGGATAGAGTACCTGCATGTTACCTGAGAGTGAGTGGGCTTCTTATTCCCACACCTTCACTTGTACTTGTACATTGAAACAAGTATTCACATTTTTGAGTAACAGTAGTACCAACTGTAAAATATAGCATGCAATCTCACAACATCCTGGCAATGGGGCAACAGTGCGATAAACTTGCCATACTTTACTGTGGAAGCATTATTGTTATTTAGGTCAAATGCCTGACGGAACGACAAAGCAATCAAGCAATCATTGTCTGAATTAGATTCAAGTGTTTCATTGTCGGAGTAGCCTAAATTAGGTGAAAGTCAATCTCTGCTAAAAGTATAAAATAAAGATTTAATTCTTGAATTTCTTGTTCCATAGCGATCTGCGTTGTTAATACTAACTTTTTATTGTAAATTTAGCGACTTGTAGTCAATTTTAATTATGAATAAATAATATTCCTACTCACTTTATGGCCAAACGTTTTCAAGTCATGGAGACTCATATTCAAGGCCATGACAGCTGTTTCTCATGCCTTCCTGTGACCCCCGTCGACTCAACAGAACAACAGTCGTCTCCAGTCACTGAACAGAGTCCACGTAATCAACTTAATTTTATTCACATTATGGCGACATGATAACTTGTCACCTGACTCATGCCCGACATTTTCATTTCAAGTGAACAAGCTCCTTCAGATCATAATATCGTATCCAACTCCAACGAGGTGTTAACTGTCATTTTCCTCTCCAATAGATCCATCACATAAATAGTCACTCCCAGACAGTTTCAATTAGTTGATTAACTAAGGTTTTTGTCACACAGTAAACACTAAACGCATTTTATATAATTCAAGGTTAAAGTAACTGTTTCAGCTGCGATTTTCCATAACTCAAGGTCATCGTTTTGTTGTTTTTGAGTGGTTTTCACCAACAAAGCCGTAACAAATCAGAGCGTATTCTCAACCTTTTAAATCGTCTCACCTTTTTATGAAGGATTTTTCTTTTTATTACTGGCGCTGTGTGATATTGTTAGTCTACAAGTTTTTGACGGCTTCATGTCTTTGTAAATTATTCGTATCCGCTACAGTAGGCCTTTTCCTATATAGAATTCGATGACGTATTGTGTCTGTAAATTATTCAAATATGAATATCGTCTGTTTTTGTATATATATCAAATACGATGACGCACGAAATGATAACAGGTTTTATTATTGATCTGATATTGACCTTGGAAGTCTCCGAAATTCTAGATAAATATCACTACACTGATTGGATTGCTTCATTTTTTGTTTTTTATTCTCTTAAAGCAGGCCTGATACACAGTAAAAACCTGAATAACCATTATTATCGAATACTGATTACTGAAAAATAAAACATAATATCAGCCAACAAGCAATAATAATCCTTATTAATGTAAGTGGACCATCCAATTAATTGGAAAAAGAACATGCTTGTACAGAATCGTGAAACAAGATCTGCGTTAACTCGCGTGTGAGTTCGTGATTTTTGGTCTTTTTCTTCATTTATTAGCTTATAGAGTTTTCAAATCTATTGTGCGAAGGTTTTTTGGCATAATTTTTTTCTAAGTTTCTTGTATTGGAACATATTAAGTTTGTGGAAGTTTCTTGTGTAATATATTATTAAGGTATTGGAATGTTATCTACTGCCATGAGAAAAAAGATCGTTTCATCAATCACTTTGTGAAATATACGGGTTCAAATGTGAATTTTTTCGGTTTTTGGTGGCAGTTGATCTCACCTACAAGTTGTTTTAAACTTTTGATAATTTTTTATAGCTGAAAAACAATTTGAGGAATAGAATGACATAGCTTGTCATAGATTGACATAGATTGTCATTCTATTCCTCAAATTGTTTTTCAGCTATAAAAAATTATCAAAAGTTTAAAACAACTTGTAGGTGAGATCAACTGCCACCAAAAACCGAAAAATTTCACATTTGAACCCGTATATTCCAATCAAACAATTAGTTTTCTCAAAATAAGTTTTTGAAAATCTGAAAAATTTCAGTTTTTAAAAAAAAATTTTTGGATACCCCAACCCCAACTGTTAGATTGCCAACTACCAATTACTGTAGATTACCAAGGTAAAAAGTAAATGCGTATGGCTTTTATTGGTGGGGGAGATTCAGGTCTCTCAAGGTGTCTTTTAGTTATAAAAAATTATCAGACGTTTTAAATGAATTGTAGGGGAGATCAATTACACCCCCCCCCCCCCCACAACCGAAAAACTCAACTTTGAACCCCCATATTTCACAAGATAAATTATGAATAAAATTTTTCATATGGCAATAGATAACTTTTCAATACCTTATAACCAACAAAAGAAACTTCCAAAACATTATGACTAAAAACCCTCCAAACAGTCTTAAATAGACTCAATATACTTTTCACAACCCATATTATTTTTTGAATCTAATAACACTGACAATATAAATATTCTGGACTCAAGAATAGGCCTTTATGCTAATAATAGAAGATAGAGTTTTCTTCTTAACTTTTCCATATTTCATCCAGTTTCTTCCCGTATCCCATTTTAATTCCTTCCTTTTATTTTCTTTCCATTGAGACTTTCTTAATTTTATTATTTTTTATTTTACCATTCTTACTCATTTTCCGTAAGGAATTTATTCCTTTTTTGCTGTATGTATTCTAGCATTTTTTTCTTTTTTTCTTGTAAATCCATTCATTTTAATCCCGTCAATTCACGTTAATCTGACTTGCCTCCTTAACTGGAGTCTCCAAGACAATCCACAAAAAAAAAATATTTTTATTTTTCATGATCAACACCAGTTGAAAATCTTTTGTAGCAGAATTTGTATTCGAAACATGCCTATTTTCTTATATCGTCTCTAAATATTTAGAATTATAAAATGGTGACGTAACTCAGTCTTTTTATACCCATCATTATGTGAAGCTGTAAACGTGATAAATAAAGCATTCAAGAAACGTGTACCCACAAAGAAATGAATTAGTTTCTCCTCGTCTGCAACATTGATGCATTTAAAATTATCCAACCAGCTTGCCTAAACAAGTATAATTATCAATGCATTTAATAAATCATTGGTAGACAGATTCTTAAATAGAACTGAGTTCACCCCACAAATTTAGAAAGGTGTTTATTCAAGGTTCTTCCTCGCATTAAGAATTTGTTTAGTATCTAATGATTTCATGTGAAACATCTGTTTTCAAAACAGTATATTTAAATGTGCTACACAGTGTGTATTTTTCCTGTCATGTGAATACCAGTAATTCCAAGGTCATACCCGACCCTTGATGAGTACACTGATTATTATTTCTATTTACGAGAATTATTGTTGCATTTATTGAAGAATCACTTTAATCTGAGGAGAAAAGGAAATTGTAGGAAAAAATTAAAGAAAGAATTATTTAAGTTTAAATTATGCTCAACTTATCAAACCATCATGCTCAGTTGCAGTGGCGTAGCCAGGGGGGGGCCCATGGGGCCCGGGCACCCCCCCGAAATTTCAGAAATAAAAAATTCTCAAATAACTAATAGATAAGGACTTATTAAAGTTCTATCTGTTTTGTAGTATTATAGCGAACAGAAGACAAAAACCCTGTTTGTGTAATGAAATATAGCTACAGTTATAGCATTGATCAGGGATAGTAAGTCTTGATGGTTCGTCTATGGTTATAGTCAGATTAATGCATTTTTCACATTTTTCCTCAAGAGTTACTCTTATAAACAATAGTTTTAAATTTTGATTTAAAATGAGCTACGAAATCGAATAAAACATGTTAGAAAACTGTGACTACCATAATTATTTATTTATTACATTAAATAAAATGCAATTTTCAAGTTTGAAGTGGATTAACTTTGTTAATTATTGATAAATCAACTTTTTGAATAAACTCATCTTGTAGAAAATTTAGTTTTGAAGTTAAAATTCAGTTTAACCCACTAGCCTGAACGCACCCAAAGTTCATAAAATCGGGATTTTATAAATGAAAACACACAAATAAATGCAAGTTCCATGCAAGCGTGTAAAATCAGGGTGCTATGATGAAAAAAAATCCGATTTCATG
Organism: Conomelus anceps; assembly: GCA_948455865.1. Classification (NCBI taxonomy): domain Eukaryota; kingdom Metazoa; phylum Arthropoda; class Insecta; order Hemiptera; family Delphacidae; genus Conomelus; species Conomelus anceps. The sequence continues at coordinate 9,412,013 of OX418220.1, forward strand.
AACTTTGGGTTGGGTGCGTTTTAGGCTAATGACATAAATTATATGAAACTTATAATAATTAGTATTAATTTTGAGATTCAGTACATAAGTTAAGTATGATTAGTTCCAATTCAAGGGTTTTGACTCAAAATAGTCACGGATATCGGTATATCAAACTTTATCATTTCAAACCTGGCCACCTAGGTTCTTGGGTAGTAATTTTTCAAAATTTTCTTTTGAACTTTAGAGCCTAACAAGTTGTCTAGATTAGCTTTTCACACCACTAAATTTTAGAAAAATCCGGACCCTCCTATAAACCTACAGTTTTAGGTGGGTTATGAACCATCGGGAAGTGATTTTACAGCAGAAAACAGTGTCTTTTTTGCTGGCCAATCTAATCGGTCACCCTTACAAAGAGTGCCCAGGAGAACGCTGCTTATCTCTATCTGATTGCTACGGCTCACGGCTATCACTTCCCATTTTTATTAACACATTAGTTTGTTCCGCGTTAATAATACATTCCTTAAAAGAGGTCTTATCATCTATATTGGAATTAGGGATCTCTGATATTCAAACTGTCCCATAATTCAATCATTCCAATGATTTAAAATATAATTTTGTTAATCCTACATTCTTTGTAAGAGTGACCGATTAGATTGGCAAGCAAAAAATACACTGCTTTAAAATCACATCCCGATGGTTTGGAACCCACCTAAAACTGTAGGTCCAGCTTATCAATCACCATTACCTTTTAGGCTTCATCCTCAAAAAAAATTCTGACAGTTCAATTAGTTTTAGTAGAATTATTTAATATATGTTGAGAATATCCTTCTCTTAAATTTCACGAAGGATTTTCCACTAGAATTTTTATTTGAAATATTTCATTTGACGAGACATTAGTTTTTAGAAAGTATTGAATCTGATGAATCTCAAGTTGGTCTCAAGTTCGATTTTTCAACACATTTTTTCGCATCAGCCTCCAACATTACTTATATGCTTTCACCTTGTTTGTGAATCTTTTACAAGAAAATAAAATGTTGGCCACTATATTATATTGTAGATACCATAAAAATCTTCGTTTGTTTTAGTTTGCAACTTTTGAAGAAAATTTGCAATTTTTCAAGCTGCGATTTGTTGCGATTTGTCTATAGCTTGTTTACATTTTATAGTTTCAAAACTAGAGATTTTGAAACAAAAAGTTCCAAACAAACTTGAAGTTGCAAACATTTCTGTTACAAACTGCTGTGTACATGGAGCTTCACTTAAAATCAACTAGTCTTCTATATACAATGCAATTTAGTTAAGACGATTTTCATTTTGTTATAAGTATGTGCAATTATTGAACTGCTAAAAATATATTCAACATAGTCAATTTTCTGTGATGTTTTTCATGACGAAATACTTAATGAACAATCTAATATTAAAACTGACACTGTATTTCACTTTTAAATAATGTATTACTCACATATATTGGAGATGCTTGAGGAATGCATTATTCACTTCTGAAAAGAAGCTTCGTCAGCCTGCCGCCAGGGGTCATGCTTTGTTGAGGTTAGGATGAGCAGCCATTATGTAGTTAAAAAATGCGTTTGATTTGAATTGTATTTGGTCATTGAGTACGTTGGTTCTTTCTTGTTTATGGTGTTTATGTGGTGTATAGTCAATTTTATAAATATTCCAAGTAGGAAATGTCTAGTTAGGAAAGTTAGGTAAGTTTGTCTGCTCCTCCCGGAAATAAAATGCGGATATTTCAATTAGCTTAGCCAATTATTGTCTTAGTATTGTTAATTATATTATAAAAGCATATGCAGACATTGATTGATGAATTTAAGAACATTAGTGCAATTTTAATGAGCAACCAAAGCATTGCAATAACGGTAATTAATTAAATAATTAATGAGAGAAGTGACAAGTCTATTGATAGAATGTGTATAAAGTCGCTTTATAATAATTATTGTAGGTGGCTGTATTGAATGTTTTCCATTCCAATTCATTATGTTGTTTGTGGAAATAACTGTATTTGTCCAAATATCCTTGGAAAGCTTTATTTATGCTATATTGACCTTCAGAAGCAGTGTCAAATTTGTGAAAATGGAGCTTTGTCATCTATAAATGGTGGAAGAAACTGTATTCGTTCAAATAATATCATTTAGAAGCTTTATTTCTGTGCTATTGGCCTTCAGAAGTGTCGAGTTTGTGAAATGAGAGAATTGTCTTCTATAAACAATTACAATGTTTTTGGAAAAGTTTGAAATTACTGGAGGTCAATTTAAAATTAAAAAGAAAAATATTGGGATTTTTCTCCTCTAGAAGGAAAGCGTTAGAGCATATTTGAAATTGAGTAATAAGTTTCTAAACCAAGGATTATTATTAATGTTTGGAAATGCCATACACACATCTAGATTGTCTGATGTATTTGAAACAGTGGCGTAACTGTGGGGAGATCAGGGATTTATCCCCCCCCCCCCACCCATGACCCAGAAACAAAACATTTTTTGGAATTTTAACAAGAGTGACAATAATTTTTGAAAATAGTAAAAAAAACGTCTTGAGTTGCGAAAATGTGGATTTAGATGGATTATTATTATTTTTTTAATCCGAGGGAGTACACCAGTCATCCCTTTTGAAAGAACAACCTACATAAAGTCTTGAATTACTGTTAGAAAACCCCTCCTTCTCCTTTTAAAATACATTTTCAAGTACGGTACTATACTGTACCCCAATCAGGTGAGGTGGGGAATCAAAAATTGCAGAGTGAAAATAGTTTTAAGTAGGCCTGCTTTAAAATTTGGTTACTTGGACAATAAATTTTTAGCACGATAGTTCAGATCTCCCACTGACAATGATGAAAAACTAGATGAAAATCACTATCGTTGCCACACCATTTGGGTTACAATAATGTTAGAATTTGTGTCTACAATCGCTTTAAATGTGGTTTTAAAGGGATTATTTTTCAAAAAAAATCCGGGGATCACCCCCGACCCCCTTTTTGAATAAACTATACATTACAGTCTTCAAGTCTCGGGAGGTGATTGCCGAGTGCCGTAGCAGGTATCTGTTCTATCAGAGATAAGCTACGAAACTCCTAGGCGCTCTTTGTAAGGGTGACCGATTGGATTAGCCAGCAAAAAGGTCTGTGTTCTCTGCTGTAAATTCACTTCCCGGTGGTTCGGAACCCACCTTAAACTGTAGGTCCAACTCATCAATCACCATCATCCAATTCATTACTCACGCATAGGTCTCAGACCAATGTGGGCTTCATCCTCCGAAAAAAAATTTGTTAGAGAGCCCCTTCTTCTTCACTTATGGTGTACTATATAGTGCCTGTATACACTCCCCCCCCCCATTATTTAATTAATTGGTCATCCCCCTCCCAGACTGAGACCCTCTAGTTACACCACTGGGTATAATTCAAGATCCTCCACTCTTAGTAGACTATTATGTTTAAGCCCACAGACTTTTGTCTCCTTTTTCTACATATTCTACTAATAAGGCGATGCAATGTAAATGTTGGGAAATACTCGAATTTATTTCGAAACATTCCATGGTAACTGAATGCAGTGCGAGTTTTATTTTCTAATTAAGTGCGTCATTTCAATAAAATGTTGCTTTTGTGAAAGAAACGTAAACGTTTTTGAAATTTGGAAACATTTCACCTAAACTTCACTTTGCCTAAACGTAATCAACTAGAGCTCCTTTTGAATAAATTTACTAGAGGATTATATAATCTCAGTTACGAAAATGTGAACCCCGAAAAATCGACTTTTCATGGCTGCTATTATAGACTTACAAGTTTATCATAAAACATTCCACCTCTAAATTTTATCGATTACTTTTATCAGAAGAACCATCATGTTATTGTAAGACATCAAGTCCAAATCCTGGAGAGTGTAAGAGATTACCAACACTAGATTATAACCGTTTTTCTAGAATATTCTTCAAAGTCAACAACACACTGCATTTCCTTCCTAACCTTGACAGAGATGCTGCTCTGATCATGTAACATATTATCTAACTATTCCAGTTACCAAACGGAAATGTTCGAATCGTCTAGCAAGTAGGCCTTTGGTCTACTTATATAGTCACGTAGACTTGTCTGCAGTCTTCATAGTTACAGAACCATATTTTACAATATTTTGTAACAGGCAGCTCTGTGGGCCCCCGGCTAAATAAGTTAGCCATTAGCGGGATGTTTAAAATCTATAGTGTTATTGTTACAAAAGTAAACAAACCAGTTATTTACACACTTGGTCAAACATGACTTAAAATCTGAATCTTCTCGTTCTCTCTTGTTAGATGTCTTTCTCATTCCTATTCTTTATATTTGCGTCCCTTGCACTCAGAGAGAATAGAAGTAAGTTCTTCTTCTATATTCTCTGCTTGCACTCAATTGAGCTTCTCGACAATTCTACATTCTTCCTGAACAATTGAGGTCATATTCTAATATGTTCTATTATATTCCATGGCCTTCTCGAAGCATCTAGTGGCCTCCAGTTCTTGGAATTATACAACTATGACAACTATATAAAGGAGCTCACATGAATAACCAGTGAGTTAGTCTCGCATGTCAGATTGTGTTACAGATCTCGTGTGAGAGACAATCCAGTGCTGTTGGAGTAAACAGCGCTCGATTTCAGTCTAAAGTGCAGAGACAAGTGTTTACTATTTGTGCAGCTTACCAACACTTTAAAGACGTTGTGTCAAGTGATATTATTTGGGACTATCAAATAACAAATTGTGTTTAGTTACTCTTTTTATCATTTCTTTCTACATTATTGTACAGTTTATTGGACTCTTGTTCCTTTTATTATTGATCAGCCTGTAATAAATTATTCATTAATTCTTGTAAATAATTACTGAAAATAAGTAAATAATAATAAGCGTATGGCTTTTAATGGTGGGGAGACCCTTACCGCCGTTTGTGCCATGTTACGGGGAACATGGTGGACCTACTGTTTCAGGTGGGTTCCGAACCACCGGGTAAGTGATAATAAAGCTTGTAACATCAAGTATTGTTGAAAATAAGCTTGAAAATAAGTATTAGCTTGTCATTTGTTGATCTGTTTTTCTTTATTAATTGAACTTGCAATTAGTGTGTGTAAATAGACTAATTTGTGTAAATAAAGTGCAAGTGTGAACTTTAGTGTTGCCAGCCTTATTTTAGCTTTAGAACCCGTAACAATATAAAAGCCAAATACTTCCAACTCATTACCCACGCACGCACAGGTCTCAGACCTATGTGGGCTTCATTCTTCCAAAAAACTCAACACTTTCCAACGGAGCTGCATTACCTAAAATTTGACAAATTTATAAAACTTTTCCTGTACTGTGCACTAGTTTAATGTCAAGCAAGCGTTCTAGTTCTTTCTAACAATTCTAATAAAAAACGTAATTTATTGTGGAAAACTTCTAGATAATTCTGATGAATTACAATGAAACTACATTCCCAAAAGTTATAGAGCTTCTATTTTTGTTTCATAATGTGAAGTAAGCGTTTCCAATAATTTAATTTATTGTTTTCCTGTAAATTTCAAGGAATTCCCTTGAGTGAAGCCTACAAGTGTACACTTTAGCAGTTGGTAATAGTTTATTTGACTTTTACCGTTTTTCAACAAGACAATGGAAACTCTAAATTTAACGGACAATAGACAATGAATTATGAAATCGCGATGCACTGTAATTAATTCAGAAAAAAACTTGAAATCCGATTTTTTCAATTATTTCCACATTTTAACAAAAAAAAATTCTCTACTATAAAATCACTTCCCGGTGGTTCGGAACCCACCTAAAACTGTAGGTCCAGCTCATCAATCATCATCATCATCGAACTCTCAGACCTACGTGGCCTTCATCCTCCCCCCCAAAAAAAACTATTTTTATAATGATAATTGTTAAACTTAGTATGATTCCTAGTTAATAAAGTTGGCGCTTCGTTTGAAAGGTAAATATTAGGAATTATTTTAGGCTGATTTGATTGAACAAATTTATTAAGATTTTTCGTCGAAATGTTCAATTCTTAGCATATTATTTGTTAGTGCTTGTAGTGAGTGATAAGTTGAAGTTGGTCCCATTATCTTGCAATTGGAATTCTCATAATTATAATTCTCCATTTCACACACTTATAAATTAAATACAAATATAAATACAATATAAAATATACAAAATTTGTCGAACAAAATTTACAACTGGCTATAACATAGATATGTGTGTGAAATTAGGTACTCCCAAGGTAGATCTGTATGGGAGCTACCATCTTTTATTTTATGATAGAAAATTTTAAATAAGCTTACAACAAAAATATATAGAAATTATTGGTAACTGTACTGTTCCTGAATACTATTAATTTATTCATAACATAAAACACAATCAAGTAAAGATACAACAGGCATAGCCCACTACTGATTTATTTACAAATTTTTAAATAAAAAATCCGAATTTAAGGTTATGTCCAAGTTGAACTAGGAATTTCACTTCGAATACAATTACTGATTTTAAATAAAAATTATTATATAGATCTAAATACAATATAAATACAATAATTACAATAATACGATCTAAATACAATAATTACTGATTTTAAATAAATACTATAAAAATTACTATATAGATCAATACAATATAAACTTAATTTAATGGTGAACTAATGTTTTTATGGAAGGCTGACTATTGGGGAAAATAAGGGTTCAAGACTATCCCTACCTAGCAACCATTTATGCAACGTTTCCTTGAAATCTTTTCCTTGAATTACATTGAAATATTAAGGCTGCCGGTCTAGGACCAAGCCGTAGTAGTGCGTGTTTTTTTATTTAATTTTTTCTCACTTTGTAATGAAGATAATAAAATAAAACGCGATTAAAAAAGTATTGAGGAATTGGGTTAAATGTTGAAATACCAGGCTGATTAGTGTTTGTACATTTTATTTGTCTAAATAGAATTATGTTCAAAACAATATCATCACTACACTTCTAAGACATGTGTTTGGAATGCAATGAATGATTGGATGAAATCTGCCAAAGAAAAAAAAAACCCGAGCCAAAAATCCGGGTAGGCCCCTGATGCCTGAAGATTGTAGCAAATGCCAGATTGTGAGAGACAGTTGATTTTATATTATGAGTTGAATAACTTGTATCGTTATGCCTGAGAAGGTTTGTAGCCTACCATTGTCTTTTTTATCTTTATTGTCTTTTTATTATTATTATAGAAATTATTCAGCAAATTCCAGATTGTGGAGATAGTTGAAAGTATTTGATTTTAGATTGTGAGTTTAGTTGTTCGTATCTTGTTATGCTTGGAAGAGTTTGTAGCCTTCATTGTCTTCTTCTTGCTTCT